>OY744554.1:43403435-43438435 GCA_963556195.1 Sepiola atlantica
ATTTTTTTTCAAATATTTTAGATTTTAGGAGGGGGATCAGTTTCCTATATAAAGTTAACGTAAACTGATCACCCATTTTTTAACCATCAGAAATTTTTTTCAAATAATTTAGATTTTAGGAGGAGGATTAGTTTCCTATATAAATTTAACGTAAACTGATCACCCACTTTTTGACCATCACGATTTTTTTTCAAATAATTTAGATTTTAGGAGGGGGATCAGTTCCCTATATAAAGTTAACGTAAAATGATCACCCACTTTTTGACCGTGTTGCATGTCGTTTATTCACCCAGTTTTTTTTCCGTGTACAATTACCTATAACGCCACTAGAGAATTCCGTGTTGTTTGGAAATTGTGGGAAAAAATTTCTGATGGTCAAAAAGTTTACGGTAAATTTATATAGGAAACTGATCCCCTCTCCTAAAATCAAAAAAAATATTTGAAAAGAATTCTAAATAAACACGGAATTCTCCAGCAACATGACAGGTAATTGTACACAGAAATCTTTTTTTTTTTAAATTTGTGATGGTCAAAAAGTGGGGGATCAGTTTACATTAAATTTATATATGAAACTGATCCCCCCTCTTAAAATGTAAAATATTTGAAAAGAATTCTAAAAAAACACGGAATTCTCCAGCAACATGACAGGTAATTGTACACAGAAATTTTTTTTTTTTTTAATTTGTGATGGTCAAAAAGTGGGGGATCAGTTTACATTAAATTTATATATGAAACTGATCCCCCCTCTTAAAATGTAAAATATTTGAAAAAAATTTCCAAACAACACGGAATTCTCTAGTGGCGTTATTTTTTCTCTCTTCGGTCAACAATCAAAACCGAATTTGTGTCAAACTCTGCCCTAGTGGGTAGGGGAAGTAAAAAGGAATTCTCAGCCTTCGAGCTGGGATGAGCGTGTAGTATCTTTTCTAATACTACACTGTCTTCTGTAAGTGAATGAGAAATTCTTCTAGACTGAGGCCATTTTTAATTTTATCCCATTTCCAGAGCACCCCTTTTGGGCGAGCTGACTGTCCCCACATAAAAAAAAAACGACCTTGTGTCTAACTTTGTACTCGTGGGGAGACAAGTAAAAAAAAAAAGGATCATTTTTTTTTCTGTTTTACGGCATATCAACCCCTTTTGGAATTTTTTCATGTGTAAACACCATATAATGTTTTTTTTAATAAAGTTCACCCCAAACAAGGCAAGTTGCCACTGTAGACGTAAGGGGTTACTGAGAATTAGGGTGAAAGTTTTTTTGTTTTTTTTTTGGGGGGGGGGGTCATCCTAAATTTAGAGCTGTGCAGCTAGATGCTTGTTCACATTAGTTTTACATTTCTGCATATCAGTACAGTCGGGGGAACAGGGAGCAGGGAGGGAGTTCTAGAGGCCGGCAGCACGAGGAAAGAAGCTATTGGAGTAGAAAGCTCTCCGGCATCTGGGGACCTCCACAGTTAACGGATAGAATTTAACTGATTGTCGAGTTGGTCGAGTGTATTTATGTTGAGGGGGGGGGGGGCAGCAAGTTCATCGGAGCACACTCCATTGAAGTATTTGTAAAACAAGCACAAGGATGCAACATTGCGGCGATGGGAAAGGGGTTGGAGCTTGGTGGATAGTGAGGGACCTATTAAGTTGGCGACTCTTTTTTGGATCTTGTCTAAGAGGGAGAGACTGGTGGATGATGCACCAGCTCAGATGTGATAACAATACTCTATGTATGGGCGGATGGTGGCTTTGTAAAGATATAGGATACTGTCAGGTGTGAGAAGTAGAGGGAGCCCATTTTCTTTTGCAGCAGCCTTGGCAATGTCTTCAATGTATTTGTTCCAATTTATGTTACATGTGAAAGTTAGACCGAGGAGTTTGAACGTTGAACTCTGAGGTAGGGTGGTATTGGCCATGACAATCGGTGGTTGAAGAGGTTTCTTGTAGTCGTTGAAGGAAAGGAGCTTTGTCTTAGCAGCATTAAATGTTACCATCCATTTATGACCCCATTCCACTACAGACTGGAGGTCAATTTCTAAGAATTCAGACATTGCCTCGGATATGGGTGCGTCCGTTTTTCCCACATGACGAGAGTAGGGTGTGGTGTCGTCAGCAAATATACCCATCTCAGACACATCATCATCATCATCATCATCATCATCATCATCATCATCTTCGGTTTAACATCTGTCATTTAACAGCTTGGCACAGGTTGTATGGTTTTTAGAAATTGATTTCCAAACTCGTCTATCTCTGGTCACGTTTTTACCTATCCCTCTTTCTTACAAAAAAATGCCCGAGCATCCCCGTCGGTTGTCTCCGGTAGGGGTGCCTCAAGCAATTAGCGATAAACTAATTCCTTCTGAAAGACAATGCAGAGACGATGAGTTTACTAAGATATAAAAAGCAGTAAACTTAATAAAATTACAGAATAGCACTTGCTATCCTTGTACAGTCGATGCGTTTGTTGCATAGAAATGTGTGCAAATGTCGGACAGATAGCATAAACTCTTATCGATAATCAAGACTCTGAGGCATGGTATATTTTAGACAGGTTTATTGAGAATCGACAAAGGTAAAACTGAAAAGGAATGAAAACATTGCTTCAGGAACAAGTAAATACAAAAATGGAGACAATGCAGAGACGAGGAGATCACTAAGATATAAATAATGCTAGAAATGAAAAAACTACAAATTATGCTAGGAAATATGCGAGTTACAAGCTTCGAGATATAGGCTAACACGTGGAGGAGGAAGTAAACAAAGTTTGTTTAGATAAAAGAAATAATACTAAAAAATAATACTAAAAAATAATACTAAAAAAATAATATTTAAAAAAATAATAAAAAATAATACTAAAAAGAAAATACTAAAAAATAATGCTAAAAAATAATGCTAAAAAATAATACTAAAAAAAATAATGCTAAAACATAATACTAAAAAATAATACTAAAAAAAAAATAATACTAAAAAATAATACTAAAAATAATACTAAAAAATAATACTAAAAAATAAACTAAAAAATAATACTAAAAAAAATAAAAAAAAATAATACTAAAAAAATAAATGCTAAAAAATAATACTAAAAAATAATACTAAAAAAAAATACTAAAAAATAATACTAAAAAATAATACTAAAAAATAATACTAAAACATAATACTAAAAAAATAATGCTAAAAAATAATACTAAAAAATAATGCTAAAAAAATAATACTAAAAAATAATACTTAGAAATAATACTAAAAAATAATACTAAAAAATAATACTAAAAAATAATACTTAAAAAAATACTAAAAAATAATACTAAAAATAATACTAAAAAATAATACTAAAAATAATACTAAAAAATAATACTAAAAAATAATACGAAAAAATAATACTAAAAATAATACTAAAAAATAATACTAAAAAATAATACAAAAAAAAGAAAAAATATAAAAAAAATACTAAAAATAATACTAAAAAATAATACTAAAAAAATAATACTAAAAAATAATACTAAAAAATAATACTAAAAAAAATATTTTTTTATACTAAAAAATAATACTAAAAAATAATACTAAAAATAATACTAAAAAAAAATACTAAAAAATAATAATAAAAAATAATACTAAAAAATAATACTAAAAAATAATACTAAAAAATAATACTAAAAAATAATTATAAAAAATAATACTAATAAAAAATAATACTAAAAAATAATACTAAAAAAATAATACTAAAAAATAATACTAAAAAATAATACTAAAAAATAATACTAAAAAATAATATTTAAAAAAATAATAAAAAATAATACTAAAAAATAATACTAAAAAATAATACTAAAAAATAATACTAAAAAATAATACTAAAAAATAATACTAAAAAATAATAAAAAATAATACTAAAAAATAATACTAAAAAATAATACTAAAAATAATACTAAAAAATAATACGAAAAAATAATACGAAAAAATAATACTAAAAAATAATACTAAAAAATAATACTAAAAAATAATACTAAAAAATAATACTAAAAAATAATACTAAAAAATAATACTAAAAAATAATACTAAAAAATAATACTAAAAATAATACTAAAAAATAATACGAAAAAATAATACGAAAAAATAATACTAAAAAATAATACTAAAAAATAATACTAAAAAATAATACTAAAAAATAATACTAAAAATAATACTAAAAAATAATACGAAAAAATAATACTAAAAAATAATACTAAAAAATAATACTAAAAAATAATACTAAAAAATAATACTAAAAAATAATACTAAAAAATAATACTAAAAAATAATACTAAAAAATAATACTAAAAAATAATACTAAAAATAATACTAAAAAATAATACGAAAAAATAATACTAAAAAATAATACTAAAAAATAATACTAAAAAATAATACTAAAAAATAATACTAAAAAATAATACTAAAAAATAATACTAAAAATAATACTAAAAAATAATACTAAAAAATAATACTAAAAAATAATACTAAAAAATAATACTAAAAAATAATACTAAAAATAATACTAAAAAATAATACTAAAAAATAATACGAAAAAATAATACTAAAAAATAATACTAAAAAATAATACTAAAAAATAATACTAAAACATAATACTAAAAAATAATACTAAAAATAATGCTAAAAAATAATGCTAAAAAATAATACTAAAAAATAATACTAAAAAATAATACTTAGAAATAATACTAAAAAATAATACTAAAAAATAATACTAAAAAATAATACTAAAAAATAATAATAAAAATAATACTAAAACATAATACTAAAAAATAATGCTAAAAAATAATACTAAAAAATAATATTTAAAAAAATACTAAAAAATAATACTAAAAAATAATACTAAAAAATAATACTAAAACATAATACTAAAAAATAATGCTAAAAAATAATACTAAAAAATAATGCTAAAAAATAATACTAAAAAATAATACTTAGAAATAATACTAAAAAATAATACTAAAAAATAATACTAAAAAATAATATTTAAAAAAATACTAAAAAATAATACTAAAAATAATACTAAAAAATAATACTAAAAATAATACTAAAAAATAATACTAAAAAATAATACGAAAAAATAATACTAAAAATAATACTAAAAAATAATACTAAAAAATAATACGAAAAAATAATACGAAAAAATAATGCTAAAAAATAATACTAAAAAATAATACTAAAAAATAATGCTAAAACATAATACTAAAAAATAATGCTAAAAAATAATACTAAAAAATAATATTAAAAAATAATACTTAGAAATAATACTAAAAAAAATCTAAAAATAATACTAAAAAATAATATTTAAAAAAATACTAAAAAATAATATTTAAAAAAATACTAAAAATAATACTAAAAAATAATACTAAAAATAATACTAAAAAAATACTAAAAAAATAATACTACAAAATAATACTAAAAAATAATACTAAAAAATAATACTACAAAATAATACTATAAATAATACTAATAAAAATCCAAAAAATAATACGAAAAATAATACTAAAAAATAATACTAAAAAATAATGCTAAAAAATACTTTAAAAAATACTAAAAAATAATACTAAAACAATACTAAAAAATAATACAAAAAATAATACGAAAAAATAATACTAAAAAATAATACTAAAAAATAATACTAAAAAATAATACTAAAAAATAATACTAAAAATAATACTAAAAAATAATACTAAAAAATAATACTAAAAAATAATACTAAAAGATAATACTAAAAAATAATACTAAAAATAATACTAAAAAATAATACTAAAAAATAATATTAAAAAATAATACTAAAAAATAATACTAAAAGATAATGCTAAAAAATAATACTAAAAAATAATACTAAAAAATAATACTAAAAAATAATACTAAAAAATAATACTAAAAAATAATACTAAAAAATAATACTAAAAAATAATACTAAAAAATAATGCTAAAAAATAATACTAAAAAATAATACTAAAAAATAATACTAAAAAATAATACTAAAACATAATACTAAAAAATAATGCTAAAAAATAATACTAAAAAATAATACTAAAAAATAATACTAAAAAATAATACTAAAAAATAATACTAAAAAATAATACTAAAAAATAATACTAAAAAATAATACTAAAAAATCATGCTAAAAAATAATGCTAAAAAATAATACTAAAAAATAATACTAAAAAATAATACTAAAAAATAATACTAAAAAATAATACTAAAAAATAATACTAAAAATAATACTAAAAAATAATACTAAAAAATAATACTAAAAAATAATATTAAAAAATAATACTAAAAAATAATACTAAAAGATAATGCTAAAAAATAATACTAAAAAATAATACTAAAAAATAATGCTAAAACATAATACTAAAAAATAATGCTAAAAAATAATACTAAAAAATAATATTAAAAAATAATACTTAGAAATAATACTAAAAAATAATACTAAAAATAATACTAAAAAATAATATTTTAAAAAATACTAAAAAATAATATTTAAAAAAATACTAAAAATAATACTAAAAAATAATACTAAAAATAATACTAAAAAAATACTAAAAAAATAATACTACAAAATAATACTAAAAAATAATACTAAAAAATAATACTACAAAATAATACTATAAATAATACTAATAAAAATCCAAAAAATAATACGAAAAATAATACTAAAAAATAATACTAAAAAATAATGCTAAAAAATACTTTAAAAAATACTAAAAAATAATACTAAAACAATACTAAAAAATAATACGAAAAATAATACGAAAAAATAATACTAAAAATAATACTAAAAAATAATACTAAAAAATAATACTAAAAAATAATACTAAAAATAATACTAAAAAATAATACTAAAAAATAATATTAAAAAATAATACTAAAAAATAATACTAAAAGATAATACTAAAAAATAATACTAAAAATAATACTAAAAAATAATACTAAAAAATAATACTAAAAAATAATACTAAAAAATAATATTAAAAAATAATACTAAAAAATAATACTAAAAGATAATGCTAAAAAATAATACTAAAAAATAATACTAAAAAATAATACTAAAAAATAATACTAAAAAATAATACTAAAAAATAATACTAAAAAATAATACTAAAAAATAATACTAAAAAATAATACTAAAAAATAATGCTAAAAAATAATACTAAAAAATAATACTAAAAAATAATACTAAAAAATAATACTAAAACATAATACTAAAAAATAATGCTAAAAAATAATACTAAAAAATAATACTAAAAAATAATACTAAAAAATAATACTAAAAAATAATACTAAAAAATAATACTAAAAAATAATACTAAAAAATAATGCTAAAAAATAATGCTAAAAAATAATACTAAAAAATAATACTAAAAAATAATACTAAAAAATAATACTAAAAAATAATACTAAAAAATAATACTAAAAATAATACTAAAAAATAATACTAAAAAATAATACTAAAAAATAATATTAAAAAATAATACTAAAAAATAATACTAAAAGATAATGCTAAAAAATAATACTAAAAAATAATACTAAAAAATAATGCTAAAACATAATACTAAAAAATAATGCTAAAAAATAATACTAAAAAATAATATTAAAAAATAATACTTAGAAATAATACTAAAAAATAATACTAAAAATAATACTAAAAAATAATATTTTAAAAAATACTAAAAAATAATATTTAAAAAAATACTAAAAATAATACTAAAAAATAATACTAAAAATAATACTAAAAAAATAATAAAAAATAATACTAAAAATAATACTAAAAAATAATACTAAAAAATAATACTTAGAAATAATACTAAAAAATAATGCTAAAAAATAATACTAAAAAATAATACTAAAAAATAATGCTAAAACATAATACTAAAAGATAATGCTAAAAAATAATACTAAAAAATAATACTAAAAAATAATGCTAAAAAATAATACTAAAAAATAATATTAAAATATAATACTTAGAAATAATACTAAAAAAAATCCAAAAAATAATACTAAAAAATAATATTTAAAAAATACTAAAAAATAATATTTTAAAAAATACTAAAAATAATACTAAAAAATAATACTAAAAATAATACTAAAAAAATAATAAAAAATAATACTAAAAAATAATACTAAAAAATAATACTAAAAATAATACTAAAAAATAATACTTAAAAATAATACTAAAAAATAATACTAAAAATAATACTAAAAATAATACTAAAAAATAATACTAAAAAATAATACTAAAAAATAATACTAATAAATAATACTAAAAAATAATACTAAAAAATAATACTAAAAAATAATACTAATAAATAATACTAGCATTATTTAATTCTATTTTTAGAAAGAAATGCAATAATTCTTACTGGTGATGCTTAGAATGTCGGGATATTTAAAGAGATCAATAACTCTCCATGAGGGTCGCAAAGTAGGTGGCTACATAGATCAGAGACAGAGCACCAGAAGTCTCTCGCCGGTGACGAGTTTGAAGGAATCTCCTAAGAAAAAAGGGCCGGCAAAGGGAGATAAATGCTAGGAAATCTATTCTACGCTAGACAGAACACTCCCAATAATCCATTTTCAAGATGCTTTTCATCCCATTTTCTTCCTTCGCCATGACATAACATTTTATAACAATTTTAACTACATCATATTAATTGTCAGCGTGGTTGTTAGCATATTTTTCGAAGACGTGTCTGTCGTCAAAAACGCTATCAAAGCCAGAAGCCATGCTATATAACAGTGGTTCTCAACGAGGTAGGAAGGATTTTCCTCCTGGGGGGAATTTCAAGGGAGGAATTGGCACCATAAATTAGCAGAAAAACTGTATCCAGGACCACAACACTACTGAAAAGGGGGAAATATCATTCTGATACATGATGAAAGGGTTAGGGTTGGGGTTAAGGTTGGGGTTAGGGTTGGGGTTGGCGTTAGGGTTAAGGTTGGGATTAGAGTTGGGGTTAGGGTTGGGGTTGGCGTTAGGGTTAAGGTTGGGGTTAGAGTTGGGGTTAAGGTTAGGGTTGGATTAGGGTTATGGTTGGGTTAGGGTTAAGGGTGGGGTTGGGGTTAGAGTTGGGGTTAGGATTATGGTTGGGGTTAGGGTTATGGTTGGGGTTATGGTTGGGGTTGGGGTTAAGGTTATGGTTGGGGTTAGAGTTGGGGTTAGGGTTATGGTTGGGGTTAAGGTTATGGTTAGGGTTAGAGTTGGGGTTAGGGTTATGGTTGGGGTTGGGGTTATGGTTGGGGTTGGGGTTCAGGTTATGGTTGGGGTTAGAGTTGGGGTTAGGGTTATGGTTGGGGTTGGGGTTCAGGTTATGGTTGGGGTTAGAGTTGGGGTTAGGGTTATGGTTGGGGTTAGGGTTAGGGTTAGGGTTATGGTTATGGTTGGGGTTGGGGTTAGGGTTCGCGGGCTAAGAAAGTTTGAGAACTGTTTACAATAGAGCATGTGTTTCAACATTTAATAGCATAAAAACTGTTCACAAAACTGAACTTAACCAAATTCCTGAAAAATTGGTACAAATGTTGTTTTGTCTTTTTTTGTTTCTGTTTTTTTTTTGGGGGGGGGGGTAGAAATTTGGAGTTGATTCAAAAATGGGTACAGACAAACTAATATTCAGGTGTAAAGGCGCGAACGAAAGAAAGAAAGAAAGAAAGAAGGAAGAGAGAAGAGAGAAAAAAGAATGAAAGAAAGAAAGACGAGAATAAAATAAAGAAAGAAAGAAAGAATAACAAGAGAATAAAAGAAAGAAAGAAAGAAAGAAGGGGGAATAAAAGAAAGAAAGAAATGAGAGAAAATAAAAGAAAGAAGGGAGAATGAAAGAAAGAAAGAAAGATTGAAGGGGGAATAAAAGAAAGAAAGAAATGAGAGAAAATAAAAGAAAGAAGAGAGAATGAAAGAAAGAAAGAAAGAAAGAATGGGGAATAAAAGAAAGAAAGAAATGAGAGACAATAAAAGAAAGAAGAGAGAATGAAAGAAAGAAAGAAAGAAAGAAGGGGGAATAAAAGAAAGAAAGAAATGAGAGACAATAAAAGAAAGAAGAGAGAATGAAAGAAAGAAAGTAAGAAAGAAGGGGGAATAAAAGAAAGAAAGAAACGAGAGACAATAAAAGAAAGAAGAGAGAATGAAAGAAAGAAAGAAAGAAAGAAAGAAAGAATGGGGAATAAAAGAAAGAAAGAAATGAGAGAAAATAAAAGAAAGAAGAGAGAATGAAAGAAAGAAAGAAAGAAAGAAGGGGGAATAAAAGAAAGAAAGAAATGAGAGAAAATAAAAGAATAAAGGGAGAATGAAAGAAAGAAAGGACAATAAAAGAAAGAAAGAACGACGAGAGAATGAAAGAAAGAAAGAAAACAAGAAAAAAGAGAAAGAAAAAAAAACGGTTCTAATTGTCAAAAGAATGGAGAGCTTTGTGATTTTTGTGCTGCCGAGCAGAAGTGCAACTTCATTCCTATCCAAATGTGTTGTCTCTGGAAAAATAAAAACGGAAGAAAGAAAAAGAGAAAGAAAGCCGTATTGGGTTTTTTATAGTACACGCGAATTTTCGGTAGTGTATATCCTCGCTTTTCTGGTTGGCTGAAAGAAACTGCGAATTTTAGCTTTTTTCCAATCGAGAGTCGATACGTAAATACAACATTCGCTATTAATTATTATAAAACCAAGAGTGTTGATATGCCGTAAAACAGGCGGGCCACACTAAAGAATGGATCGTTTACAAGATGGGGCATTGTGTTTTGGTATTTAATAACCAAAAAAACTAAAGACAAAACTAAACCTAACCAAATTCCATAAGAATTGGTTCAAATGCTTCGGGTGGGTTTGGGGGGGGGGGGCGTAGAAATTGGAAGTTGATGCAGAATGGGGACAGATGCAGAGTACAGGCAGACTAATAGTCAACTCTAAAGACGGGGAAGACATATCTGAAAAAGA
Source organism: Sepiola atlantica (assembly GCA_963556195.1). Lineage (NCBI taxonomy): Eukaryota > Metazoa > Mollusca > Cephalopoda > Sepiida > Sepiolidae > Sepiola > Sepiola atlantica. The sequence goes on from OY744554.1 coordinate 43,414,375, forward strand.
AAGACAGAAAAAAGAGAAAGAAAGAAAGAAGAAGAAATCACGAAAAAGAAAGAAACGAGCAAGAGGAAAGGAAAAAAGAAAGAACGAAAAAGAAAGAAAGAAAAAAGAAAGAAGAAATAACGAAAAAGAAAGAAAGAAAAAGAGAAATGAAAAAAGAAAGAAGAGTAAAAAAAAAGGAAAAAAGACAGAAAGAAAAAGAGAAATGAAAAAAGAAAGAAGATTAAAAAAAGAAAGAAACGAGCAAGAGGAAAGGAAAAAAGAAGGAAGATTAAAAAAAGAAAAAAGAAAGAAAGAAAAAGATAAATGAAAAAAGAAAGAAGATTAAAAAAGGAAAAAGACAGAAAGAAAAAGAGAAATGAAAAAAGAATGAAGAGTAAAAAAAGACAGAAAGAAAAAGAGAAATGAAAAAAAGAAGATTAAAAAAGAAAAAAGAAAGAAAGAAAAAGAGAAATGAAAAAAGAAAGAACGAAAAAGAGAAATGAAAAAAGAAAGATTAAAAAAAGAAAGATAGAAAAAAGAACGAAGAAAGAAAGAAATGAAAAGAAGAAGGAAAGAAAAAAAGAAAGAAAAAAAGAAAGAAAAAAAGAAAGAAGATTAAAAAATAGAAAAATAGAAAAAAAGAAAAAAAGAAAGAAATTAAAAAAGAAATGAAAGAAAGAAAAAAGAATGACGAAAGAAAGAAAAAAGAAAGAAAGAAAAGAAAGGAGCAGAAAAAAGAAAGAAATGAAAATAAAGAAAAAAAGAAAAAGAAAGAAGAAATAAAAAAAGAAACAAACAAAAAAAGAAGAAAGAAAGAAATGAAACGAAAGAAAGAAAAAAGAAAAAAGAAAAACAAAAGGAAGAAAAAAACAAAGAAAGAAGAAAGAAAACCCCTTCTAATTGTCAAGAGAATGGAGGGCCTCTTGTCTTTGTTTTGAGTTTTTTTTTTTTTTTTGTGCGGTTGGGAGGCGACGGGAAAGGATGCAACCTCATCCCTATCCCACCCACCAGGCCTGTTGTGCTACCACTGCGCTATTACGACACGTGTCTCGTTCCAACATTCACGTCTTTATGTAAACGTCAGGATAAACATAGACATTCAGTTATTAAAAATAAACCCACAATTTATGAAAATCAGAGCTCATCATATTCGGCAAACGGGAAGGACATGGAGGAACGCTGGCTTCCGGTGAAAAGAGCTTGAAGAAAGTGTGTACGGATGCCTGAAAGTGATACAATAATTTTTGTTATTCATATTAATTTCAGACTTTCCTTTTTGTAATATTAATTTCAGACTTTTCTTTCATCATATTCTAATAATTAACATAATACACAGTGGCTTAGTTGGTATCGACGCGGACTAAGAACCTGGGTGTGCCAGGTTCAAATCCAAGTCATTCCACTGAAAACGCTTCCATCAAACCCACATGACACTTGTGTCTAATCTCCTGGAGATCTCTAGAAATCACATAAACACTTGTCCACGGGTGGCCTCGGCCGTGATAAAGTGGTGGTTTCTGTTTTATATATAAAAAAAACATAATACAGACTATTTGAAAAGTCTGAAATTAATAGGAATTAAAAAAAATATTGTTGTATCACTTCCAGGCATCCGTACACACTTTCTTCAAGCTTTTTTCACCGGAAGACAGCGTTCCTCCATGTCCTTCCCGTCTGCCTCACATTCAAATAAATACATATCTGAGTTGTAACGAGTAATTTACAGAGCTAAATCTTCTACAGGGTGGGCCAAAATAAGGGTCCTATCTTTAAATTTGAATAACTTGAATTTGAATAACTTCCACAAAATAAAAGTTAAACTCACCAAACTTTATGTGTGTGTAGACTGACCCTTCCGAGATTTTTTGAAATAAACAAAACAAATTTTAGCCGAAAAACACTTCTTAAAACTTACAAAAACTAAAGTATTGTTTTTTACACTGTTTTGAGTTTTTTAAGCAAAAATAATGTTTTCTAAATGAGGGTACGTTCCTTAGGGCTAATACGGCTCATGCTTGCTTCGGAAGGGGTCCTTTACTTATTCTAAAAAAAAAATTTAAAAAAATCAATAAATAGAAAAGTTATGAATTTTTAAAAATAGGACCCTTATTTTTGCCCACCCTGTATATCTCTCTCTATATAAAACTCAATGTGTGTATGTGATGTTTGTTTGTTCCCTATAGAAAGAAAGGTTAGAGAATCTCCATAAAGTCTAAAAGTGTATTCTTATGTAAAATTTACCGTAATAGCGCAGCGGTAGCACAATAGGTCTGGTGGGTGGGATAGTGATGAGGTTGCATCCCTTCCCGTCGCCCCTCCCTCCCCCCCCCCCCCAAAAAAAATAAATAAATGGAAGTGTTCCTGAATCTCTAAGGGGGCTATGAAAACATAAACCTCTTAAAACTTTAAATATATCCTAATTTTAGGTAAAATGAGAGGCCCAACGCCTACAGACTCAACATATTTTGGCGCTCTTGTATAAGCAGTAACCGATCTGAGGGAGATAACTATTTTTCTTAGCCGCCGCTATTCCGAATTCGCTTATACTTTGGCAAGGGAGATAACTTTGTTTATTAATAAATAAAAAAAACATGTTACGGTTTTGAAATGCGTTAAAACCCCTAACCCTAAACCCTAACCCTAACCTTAAACCCTAACTCTAACCCTAAACCTAACCTTAAACCTAACCCCTAGACCCTAAACCCTAACCGTATCGTAGCATGAAAGAAAATAACTTTTATGCCACAAAGTTCATAAACTTTATGACAATTAATTAAAAACATGTTACGGGTTTTAAATGCGTTCAAAATAACTTTTAAGCACTTTTATTTACTGTCACAAATTGTATATACATAAACATAAAAAGAAAAGTTATCTCCCTTGCCAAAGTATAAGCGAATTCGAAATAGCGACGGCTAAGAAAAATAGTTATCTCCCTTAGATCGGTTACTGCTTATACAAGAGCGCCCACATTTTTGTATTTTTGTCTACGTAACTTTTTCCCGCCCATGTCTGTTGTATTGGTGATACTGTATGAATAAAAAGGATTTAAATTGTAGAAGAAGTTTGTCCACATAACCCTAACCCATGGTAACCCCTCTATTTTTTTCTTCGCGCCCCGCAAGATCAAATGGGAGTGGTATCTGAGTGGAAGAAAAGGCACTTCTGCGGTATATGTTTAGCAGCACATTTTCTTTCCTTTTCCTGAAAATAAGGGGAGATAATTCAACCGGAAGTGATTTTTGATTTTTTTTATTGTATAAATTAAAACATTGCCAAAAGGGCACTTCTGCGGTATATGTTTAGCAGCACATTTTCTTTCCGTTTTCTGAAAATAAGGGGAGATAATTCAACCGGAAGTGATTTTTGATTTTTTTTATTGTATAAATTAAAACATTGCCAAAAGGGCACTTCTGCTGTATATGTTTAGCAGCACATTTTCTTTCCTTTTCCTGAAAATAAGGGGAGATAATTCAACCGGAAGTGATTTTTGATTTTTTTTATTGTATAAATTAAAACATTGCCAAAAGGGCACTTCTGCTGTATATGTTTAGCAGCACATTTTCTTTCCGTTTTCTGAAAATAAGGGGAGATAATTCAACCAGAAGTGATTTTTTATTTTTTTTATTGTATAAATTAAAACATTGCCAAAAGGGCACTTCTGCGGTATATGTTTAGCAGCACATTTTCTTTCCTTTTCCTGAAAATAAGGGGAGATAATTCAACCGGAAGTGATTTTTGATTTTTTTTATTGTATAAATTAAAACATTTAAAAAAAAAGACAACGCTGATTTCTTTTTGGGTATAACATAACAGTTAACAACTTTTTTTTTTATTATATTAATTAAAAATTTCTGAAAAGTCAACAATGATTTTTTTTTATTATAATTGAAAAGTTTTGATTGGTGGGTTTTTTTTTTATTATAATTGAAAAGTTTTGATTGGTGGGTTTTTTTTTTATTATAATTGAAAAGTTTTGATTGGTGTTTTTTTTTTTATTATAATTGAAAAGTTTTGATTGGTGGGTTTTTTTTAATTATAATTGAAAAGTTTTGATCGGTGGGTTTTTTTTTTTATTATTATAATTGAAAAGTTTTGATTGGTGGGTTGTTTTTTTTATTATAATTGAAAAGTTTTGATTGGTGGTTTTTTTTTATTATAATTGAAAAGTTTTGATCGGTGGGTTTTTATTTTTATTATAATTGAAAAGTTTTGATCGGTGGGTTTTTTTTTATTATTATAATTGAAAAGTTTTGATTGGTGGTTTTTTTTTTATTATAATTGAAAAGTTTTGATTGGTGGGGTTTTTTTTTATTATAATTGAAAAGTTTTGATTGGTGGGTTTTTTTTTTATTATAATTGAAAAGTTTTGATTGGTGGGTTTTTTTTTTATTATAATTGAAAAGTTTTGATCGGTGGGGTTTTTTTTTTATTATAATTGAAAAGTTTTGATCGGTGGGTTTTTTTTTATTTATTATAATTGAAAAGTTTTGATTGGTGGGTTTTTTTTTTAATATAATTGAAAAGTTTTGATTGGTGGGTTTTTTTGTTTTTTTTATTATAATTGAAAAGTTTTGATCGGTGAATGTAATCCACTTCCGGTGAATTCTGAGTGAATGGTACTTGGAGGAAAAAAAATAGAACTCTTCAATTTCGATTTCTAAATCGGCAGCTGCTAAACATATACAGCAGAAGTGCCGAAGAAAAACAAACATTTTTCTCTTAGCAAAAAGTCCAAGGATAAAGAAGGTTGATTGGGAACGCTTCAAATTTATGTTTCTTGACGGACACTTAAAAAGGTCAGCGAATATTCAGTCGGCACTTCCGGCTGCGCAATTCACTCGGCACTTCCGGCTGCGCAATTCAATCGGCACTTCCGGTTGCTCAATTCTAGGGTAGAGGAACTGAATACTCGAGGTAAACAAATGGTTAAATACCGTTTTTGATTGCACACCTTCCTGCTGCATTTTCGGCGGTTCACCCTGCTTCTTATCACACGGCATTGCCCAGATTCCAGGTGGATCATATCGGGGGGATGGCCCGGTGGGGGGGGGGGGGGCGAAAGAAGGAAAAAAAAGAAAAGGAAAGTAAGAAGAGTTTTAGTATAAAAAGAAAAGAATTTTTTAAAAAATAGAAAAAAGAAAGAAAGAAAAAAAAAGAAAGAAAGAAAGAGAAAAAGAAAGAAGAAAAAAAGAAAGAAGAAAAAAGAATGGTTTTAGTATAAAAAGAAAAGAATTTTTAAAAAAAATTTTAAAAAGAAAGAAAGAAAGAGAAAAAGAAAGAAGCAAAAAAGAAAGAAGAAAAAAGAAAGGTTTTAGTATAAAAAGAAAAGAATTTTAAAAAAAATAAAAAAGAAGAAAGAAAGAAGAAAGAAAGAAGAAAGAAAGAAAGAGAAAAAGAAAGAAAGAGAAAAAGAAAGAAGCAAAAAAGAAAGAAGAAAAAAGAAAGAAGAAAAAAGAAAGGTTTTAGTATAAAAAGAAAAAAGAAGAAAAAAGAAAAAGAAAGAAAAAGAAAGAAACAGAATACACACAAAAACAAGTACGCAAGAAAGATTGATTGGGTGTTGGGTTATTTTACGGCATGTCAACCACCATTGAGTTATTTTATGCCAGAGTTATACTTATATACAATCAGCAGGGCTACCTGGCTTCGCCCGGTGCAAATGGGTAACATATTTCGATTAAAACTTCTATCTCTCTCTCTTCCCACTCCCTCTCCCCACCCCCTCTTTCTTCTCTGCCCAGCCCATTCCTCTCTCTGGACATACACTTTTTATAGATTACTCGAGTCGCCGTAAGAGAATTAACTCCTTGAAAAAATAATCAGAGTTACTTCCCTTTAGTTGGTACATGGAAATGACTGGAAAATCGACACCCCCTTCCGAAATTGGCGACAGTTTAGGGTCAAAGAATGGATATTGTTTTCTAAATCAAGTTTTAGCTACACACACACACACACACATACACACATACAGACAGTTTCTCTTTTATATTGTAAAAATGCAGCCTACTACGATTTTTAAGTGATGCATATATGAATGGCGGGCGTTGCAAGTGTTAGATGCTCGACCAGATGAAAGACGGAAGGGGGTTAGGGTTATTCAGGATCATACTTCTTACTGATGAGATGTGGTAGACGTTATGAGTCAGAAGCTGGATCAAGGAGAGTAGAAAGTGACTGGTTGGTTTACTTTCGACAGCCTCGTAACTCTCGCTTCACTTATTTTGTCCTTTAGTCCTCACATCCCATGAGTGATGTTTCTGATAAAGGGGGAAGAATTGCTGTTTTCTGGGCCGGAATCTATCCATCTAACACTTATCATTGGCTTGTTTTTTGACCATCAAGTAGTATTTTTTTTTTTTAGCTCCTTATATTAAGTGGCTTCATGCCTTGTCTGGAACGATTTTCATTTGTTTTTTTTTAAAATCTAAGTGGTGGAAATAATATTGACTTCCTTAAAAGTTTCAACAGTCTTTTTTATCACCGTTCAATGTGGATATGACGTGCAAATAATACTTGTAAAACGCAGTCGGCTGCATTTTCTTTCGCGATGCATATGAATGGCGGACATTGCAAATGTTAGATGCTCGGCCAAGGAAAAGAGGGGGGGCACAAAATAAAGTGAAAATATCTTTGGTTTTATTTGGGCCACCCCAGAACAGTCGTCTAAATAATTTAAATACACGTTGAATATTAAGTAGCACAAGATAAAGTGAAAATGTCTCTGGTTTTGTATTGGGCCACCCAGAACAGTCGTCTAAATAATTTAAATACACGTTAATACACATATTAAGACGAATGATGCGATAATATTAAAAATTCTTTTTAAATACACCCTAACAGAAAAGATCAAAAGTTTTGGAAACTTCTTACATAAGTATAAATAAAGACATCCAGTACAGCAAAGTGAGCTGCGTTCAGTTATACTATAAAAATGCAGTAGACGTTGCAAGTAGCACAAGATAAAGTGAAAATGTCTCTGGTTTTGTATTGGGCCACCCCAGAAGTTTGTTTCCCCTTTGAGGTGAATTAAGTATCTCGTAAAAAAAAACCAGACAATGAAACAAAAAGTGATGTTCAGATTGTCTCCATGATAAAGCCGCCCTGGATAGACTGTCTGACGAGTTATCTCAGGTTGAAATCTTAAGTGGTGACAGCTTGGGTGGTCCAGTACTGACCAGGGACAAAGGTCGCTAAGAGATGGGAGGGGTGAGATCTGGCCCACTGTGCATAGCAGGAAGTTTTTTTGTGAGCTGTCGATCAGTTTAAAGCTGGGCGCTGCCTGGGAAAGATGGGCCTGTCTTGGTTTCTTAGCTAAAGGGTTGTGCTGGACTTATCTTTTTCTAATCGGATACTATAAAAATGCAGTAGACGTTGCAAGTAGCACAAGATAAAGTGAAAATGTCTCTGGTTTTGTATTGGGCCACCCCAGAAGTTTGTTTCCCTTTGAGATGAATTAAGTATCTCGTAAAAGGCTGAACCCATGCTGGGATGTTCACAGATTGTCTCCATGATAATTCTCTGTCTGACATTTATCTCCGGGGGGGGGGGGGAGAAGGGGGGGGGGGGGTATCTCAAGTTGTCAATGCCTGGGTGGTTTATGACCAAGGAGAAATACCCGACCAGGAAGGAAGAGATCGGGGGGTGGGGGGGGGGGGGGGTGATCTAACCCATTGGGCATGACAAGAAGTTTGAGGTTTCCTGGGATAGCTGGACATCAGTTTGAAGCTGGGCGCTGCCCGGGAAAGATGGGCCATCTGGGTCTCTTAGTCAAAGGGTTGTGCTGGACTTAGGTTTTCATTTCGCCGGGATAGAGAGATCTCATTTTGCAACTCTGCCATTCGACTTGGAAACACAAATCTCTTTTGTAACATTCAGCAAATAAATTTGTTACTTGTTCATAAATTGGACTCGTGGTTTTTACTTGGCATGAGAGTCTTTGATACAGCACTGAGACGAGACCAAACAACATCGTTGGACCGGAACAACGTGTGAAGACGGTTACGGCCAGTGCAGCGAACGCACGAACAAACAACGCGCGCATACGCAGATGTTCACAATATAATAGAGTACTATTTTTTTTAACTACCCGTCCCAGGATGGATAAAATTAATCCCAAAATGTCATATTTCCTTTCTCGCCTTGTAGCCACGATCAGGCAAGGCGAGATGAGAGATCTAATATCTACTGACTCAACATATTTTTGTATTCTTGTTTATGTAACTTTTTCTCGTCCATGTCTGTTATGTTGATGAAACGGTATAAATAAAATTGGGTAAAACTACATAACACAGACCCCCTGGCTGTGCTCATGCGCTAATAAACGGAAGCGCAAAAATCAAAAGTCTATCGATAAAAATTTTAAAAACAAACAAATACCTAAATTTAAACTGGATACAAATTATGGATTTTATTTACTAATGCAGTAAAAACATCTTTGTGTTCTTTTCTAAGCAAATATTCACAGATATACTCCCATTGATGAGGAATTCTATTAGCGCTTCCGTTTGTTGGCAGTTTTACCTAAAATTAGATGGATATCTATGCAACAACACGACTCTTCTTCATTCCTCCCTACAAATAGGACATTTCTACATGTTTATTCAGTGGATATATATTTCATCTATATTTTTCACTTGTGCAATTTTTACCTATGATTAATCACTTGTGCCATTTCCCCTATTATCCACTTGTGCCATTTTTCCCCTATTATCCACTTGTGCCATTTTTTCTTATTTATCCACTTGGGCCATTTTTTCTTATTTATCCACTTGTGCCATTTTTCCCCTATTATCCACTTGTGCCATTTTTTCTTATTTATCCACTTGGGCCATTTTTTCTTATTTATCCACTTGTGCCATTTTTTCTTATTTATCCACTTGGGCCATTTTTTCTTATTTATCCACTTGGGCCATTTTTTCTTATTTATCCACTTGGGCCATTTTTTCTTATTTATCCACTTGGGCCATTTTTTCTTATTTATCCACTTGTGCCATTTTTTCTTATTTATCCACTTGTGCCATTTTTTCTTATTTATCCACTTGTGCCATTTTTTCTTATTTATCCACTTGGGCCATTTTTTCTTATTTATCCACTTGGGCCATTTTTTCTTATTTATCCACTTGGGCCATTTTTTCTTATTTATCCACTTGGGCCATTTTTTCTTATTTATCCACTTGTGCCATTTTTCCCCTATTATCCACTTGTGCCATTTTTTCTTATTTATCCACTTGGGCCATTTTTTCTTATTTATCCACTTGGGCCATTTTTTCTTATTCATCCACTTGGGCCATTTTTTCTTATTTATCCACTTGGGCCATTTTTTCTTATTTATCCACTTGGGCCATTTTTTCTTATTTATCCACTTGGGCCATTTTTTCTTATTTATCCACTTGTGCCATTTTTTCTTATTTATCCACTTGGGCCATTTTTTCTTATTTATCCACTTGGGCCATTTTTTCTTATTTATCCACTTGGGCCATTTTTTCTTATTTATCCACTTGTGCCATTTTTTCTTATTTATCCACTTGGGCCATTTTTTCTTATTTATCCACTTGGGCCATTTTTTCTTATTTATCCACTTGGGCCATTTTTTCTTATTTATCCACTTGGGCCATTTTTTTCTTATTTATCCACTTGTGCCATTTTTCCTATTTATCCAATTGTGTCATTTTTCATATTTATCTACTTGTGACATTTTTACCTATTTATCCACTTGTGTCATTTTTTCCTATTTATCCACTTGTGTCATTTTTCATATTTATCTACTTGTGACATTTTGACCTATTTATCCACTTGTGTCATTTGTCATATTTATCTACTTGTGACATTTTTACCTATTTATCCACTTGTGTCATTTTTCATATTTATCCACTTGTGCCATTTTCCCCTATTTATCCACTTGTGCCATTTTTACCCGGACATTATCTGCTTCTCTTCATTATTTGATCCTCTCGAGTGAAATAAAAGCAACAACTCATTTACCAACGGTGAAGTTCTTCTTTATTCCTTCATGCAAATAAGACATTTCTGCAATTCTTTCTTTTGATATTGCATTTCCTTCTACAGCAGGGGCGGCAAACCTTTTCAGAGTGAGGGCCAGATGAGACTTTTTGAAGGAGATCGCGAGCCAGAGTGAAAAGGGAAATCTTAGAATTACTATATTTTGTTTACATGAATAAATTGTACAAAAATTGCATTGAACAATCTACAAATCTGATATTTTTTCTCAAGAGACTTCTGTATGTGATGTTATAAAAGGCGCCGACGAAGTGCCATTTTGGAATCATAAAAAATAATGATGGGGGAAGTAGCAAGTTGATCCGGCATTCATTTTGACACACCTCACATAAGTTCTATTTTTATGCCCTTTCCTCGTCTCACGTTTCCTCTTTGTCTCTCTCTTTCTCTTTTTCTATTTTTATCTCAGGCCAAGGATTTGAAATTAATAGTTAAAGAAAAATGAAATATACATGCATCATCGCTTGCTGATATTTATACATTTTTATCCCACTGTAAATCTTAATTGAAACCTACTTTTACGTCTATGTCACAAAATGATATGAGTTTTACTGGGAGGTCCGCGGGCCAGATGGCAATAATAAAGCATAGCAGGGTGGCGGGCCGGACGCTAAGCCTTCGTGGGCCGGATGTGGTCCGCGAGCCGGAGGTTGCTCGCCCCTGTTCTACACCCATGACATTTGGATGGGTGGGGATTGAGCTTAAATAATTTATAGGGTTGGGAACTGGGGTAGGCAGGGAAAAAAGTGCTGGGAAAGATTGATTTTAGAGTGGTGGGTGGGCTGGTGTAAGGATGAACACCTGGCTCAAGGGTGATCGAAGCAGTTTAGTGTCGTGCCACGGACACATTCTATTCAACCCATAAATGGGGTTCCCTGACAGGTACTACCACTCCTCCGGATCAGAGTGGACCTGGGAGTAGTGGCAACTATAGGACGACTCCACACTCCCCAAAGCTCCCTAATTTGGGGCTTCACCACCGGATGCCCTTTTAGGTCAAACCCGGGACCTGTAAGGAAGTAATGAAAAAATGTATAGACAGAGAGACAGAAAGAAAGAAAGAAAGAAAGAAAGAAAGAAAAAGGTTAGCGAATATATGTAGAAAGAGAGACAGAAAGAAAGAAAGAAAAAGAAAGCAAATGTGTATAAAGAAGAGGAGGAAGAAAGAAAAAAGAAAAGGTTAAGTAAATAAATAAATAAAGAAAGAAAGAAAAACAGAAAGAAAGAAAAAAATAGAGAGAAAACAAAATTGATTATGAAGAGAAAAAAGAAAGAAAGAAAAAAAAAAGAAAGAAAGGAAGGAATGAAGAAAGTAAAAATGTAAGAAAGAAAGGAAGAAAGAAAGAAATATAGAAAAACAAAATTGATTATAAAAGAAAAGAGAAAGAAAAATAATGAAAGAAAAAAGAAAGAAAGAAAGAAAGAAAGAGAGAAAAAACTAAATTTATTATGAAGATAAAAAGAAAAAAAAGAAAGAAGAAAATGAATTCGGCAGACGACTTTACCACGTGACCTTGTTTACGCGCGAAACCTTGGCCAATTTATTTCTATTATTACATTTTTACGCAAATAAATAAGAACTAATCTACACAACGTGCCCCCTTTTTTTTTCTCCCTACCGCCTACCTGGTGGTGTTTTTTGCAGGTGTTATAAATACAACAGGGGGGGGGGGGGCTGTTGTTTTATGGGGGGGGGTTTTTGTTTATTTATTTATTTATTTATTTATTTGTTTGTTTTTTTTAGGGGCAAAAAAAAGTGCAGATTTTATTGCATTTTTGTCCCCATTTACTTGCCTCCCCACGAGGGCAGAGTTAGAACACAAGGTCGATTTTTTAACGTAGGCGAAAATCCAGCTGCGCCCCAGAAAAAGGACCACTCTGGATTGGGATAAAAATTTGAATTGCCTCAGTCTAGAAGGATTTCTCGTTCACTGACCGAGGACAGAAAAGATGAAGTGTAGTATTTTAGTTGGAGGGTGATTGGTCTGGAAGAACGTCAGGATAAAGTCACTTTGTAAAGTTGGCCGTGTCTGGCCGCATCTGACTGGAATTGAATACTGAACAAGAAAAGGGGTCACCATCTTCCATATAAAACACAAACATCTCCGCTAAAATATAAATCGACTTTAGTCAAAGGGAACACTGGAATATAAAGAGAGTTGTTTGGTAGGCTGGCTTTTGTCAAACACAGAATGTGGTATCCTGGAGTTTCACTCGCCTGTCCGTTTCTGGCGAAGGATGAGAACAGGATAGGATAGGACGTCTTGCCGTCTTGTTATTTCAGTGCTATTTCAATGCTATTTCAATGCTATTTCAGTGCTATTTCAATGTTATTTCAGTGCTATTTCAATGCTATTTCAATGCTATTTCAGTGCTATTTCAGTGCTATTTCAATGTTATTTCAATGCTTTTTCAATGCTATTTCAATGTTATTACAATGCTATTTCAATGCTATTTTAGTGCTATTTCATTGCTATTTAAGTGCTATTTCAATGCTATTTCAGTGCTATTTCAATGCTATTTCAATGCTATTTCAATGCTATTTTTCGATCCATTGAAATAGCATTGAAATAGCATTGAAATAGCACTAAAATAGCATTGAAATAACATTAGAATAGCACTGAAATAGCATTGAAATAGCATTGAAATAGCATTGAAATAGCATTGAAAAAGCATTGAAATAGCACTGAAATAGCATTGAAATAGCATTGAAATAGCACTGAAATAGCATTGAAATAGCATTGAAATAGCACTTAAATAGCATTGAAAAAGCATTGAAATAGCATTGAAATAGCACTGAAAAAGCACTGGAATAGCATTGAAATAGCACTTAAATAGCATTGAAATAGCATTGAAATAGCATTGAGCTAGCACTAAAATAGCACTGAAATAGCATTGAAATAGCACTTAAATAGCACTGAAATAGCATTGAAATAGCATTGAAATAGCACTGAAATAGCACTGAAATAGCATTGAAATAGCATTGAAATAGCACTGAAATAGCATTGAAATAGCATTGAAACAGCATTGAAATAGCATTGAAATAGCATTGAAATAGCACTTAAATAGCACTGAAATAGCATTGAAATAGCATTGAAATAGCACTGAAATAGCACTGAAATAGCATTGAAATAGCATTGAAATAGCACTGAAATAGCATTGAAATAGCATTGAAACAGCATTGAAATAGCATTGAAATAGCATTGAAATAGCACTTAAATAGCACTGAAATAGCATTGAAATAGCACTGAAATAGCACTGAAATAGCATTGAAATAGCATTGAAATAGCACTGAAATAGCATTGAAATAGCATTGAAACAGCATTGAAATAGCATTGAAATAGCATTGAAATAGCACTTAAATAGCATTGAAAAAGCATTGAAATAGCATTGAAATAGCACTGAAAAAGCACTGGAATAGCATTGAAATAGCACTTAAATAGCATTGAAATAGCATTGAAATAGCATTTAGCTAGCACTAAAATAGCACTGAAATAGTATTGAAATAGCACTAAAATAGCATTGAAAAAGCATTGAAATAGCACTTAAATAGCATTGAAATAGCACTGAAATACATTCAACAAGGTTTTACATCCCAACATTTACATCCCCAAAAGATAAGACGGAGATGGACCCAAAGTATTGATAGCTTAGGGCGTGAATTTACCAGTTTGCATCCATGCCTCAGAAAGCATAGGAATATTTGCAACAACGAATATTAGGTATGGGGGAGTGGTTCAAAGATTGAGGTTGAAGTCAGTAGTACATTCGATTATGCACTGTTGCAAGCGTGAAGCACAGATCAGTTTGTAGTGTTGCAAATATGGAGGAGTAGAGGTCAGTCTCTACTGTCATGCGTGAATGAAGAGGAATGCATGTGGATATGCTCCGTTGCGAGTAAGAAATGCATGTCCACATGCAATGTTGCATGTGACTCTATAATCTCCACCGCTAGTTAGGGTTAGGGGTTAAGGTTATGGGTAGGGGTTAGGGTGAGGGGGTAGTGTTCGGGGTTATGGGTTAGGGTTAGGGTAAGGGGGTTATGGTTAGGGGTTGAGGTTAGGGGTTAGGAGTAAGGGTTGAGGTTAAGGTTATGGGTAGGGGTAAAGGTTAGGGTTATGGTTAGGGGTTGAGGTTAAGCTTAGGGGTTATGAGTAGGGGTTAGTATTAGGGGTAAGGGTTAAGGTTAGGGGTTATGGGTAGGGGTTATGGTTAGTGTTAGGGGTAAGGATTATGGTTAGAGGTTAAGGGTTAGTATTAGGGGTTAGAGTTATGGTTAGGGGTTAGTGTTATGGTTAGTGTTAGAGGTTAGAGTTATGGTTAGGGGTTAAGAGTTAGTGTTAGGGGTTAGTGTTAGGGGTTAGAGTTATGGTTAGGGGTTAGGGGTTAGGGTTAGGGTTAGGGGTTAGGGTTAGGGTTACTTAATAGTCTTCTACCGCATAAGAGGAGTTTGTAGTTAACTCAGCAGTGAAAGGAAGCGTAATGTGTAATTGCAATCGGGAATCGGAAAAATCAGAATTTTTTGAGATATCGGAACCGGAAAAAAATTGTGCTTATTTTCCGATGCCAAAAACGATTCTTTTAATTGTTTTTTTTTCTTTCTTTTGTTTTTTGTTTAAAACTTAATTTTCCATTGCTGATACTAATGATAAAATGATAAATATCTATTGATTTTAAACTACCAGTAAAACTAAAATCTATAGATCATCCCCCCCCCCCCCCCCACAAGTGTATTTATTCGTTTGCGAAAATATATGTACAGGTGAAGGACAAAAAAAAAAAACAACCTTCTAAGGAGACAATTTACTAAAATGAAACTCTAATTTTAAACTGTCTGTTTTTTTTTTTAAATAACACTAAATAAATTGCAAATGCATAAGTTTCTTCACTCTATCGTTAGTTTTATGGTAGGTGCTCGACTGAGCTCCAATCTATGGTTCCCTCCTGTAAAAAAAATTACAACAGAGGAATTGAGAAAGCAAATAGCAAGTCCGATCCCTCCTGCCCTCTAAAATAAATTCGGTAATAAAACGTTCACTCTATTTCCATAATGAGACGTTTTTTTCTTATTTTTCCTTTCTTTTTTTATACCGATTGACGCTACTGCTGCTACATGTTATCTATACAACAAGACTGCTGCTACATGGTATCTATACAACAAGACTGCTGCTACATGTTATCTATACAACAAGACTGCTGCTACATGGTATCTATACAACAAGACTGCTGCTACATGTTATCTATACAACAAGACTGCTGCTAAATGTTATCTATACAACAAGACTGCTGCTACATGTAATCTATACAACAAGACTGCTGCTACATGTTATCTATACAACAAGACTGCTGCTACATGTTATCTATACAACAAGACTGCTGCTACATGTTATCTATACAGCAAGACTGCTGCTACATGTTATCTATACAACAAGACTGCTGCTACATGTTATCTATACAACAAGACTGCTGCTACATGTTATCTATACAACAAGACTGCTGCTACATGTTATCTATACAACAAGACTGCTGCTACATGTTATCTATACAACAAGACTACTGCTACATGTTATCTATACAACATGACTCCAGCTGTTTACATAATGAGCTGTTGTCCACATAATCTGTTGGGATTGAGAAACTGGTCGACCGTAGCGCTACCAATAGAGGCGAATATCATGGAGGCGCCGCTGTCCAGTTTCTTTTAATCTAACAGGTGCGACAATTATTTTGTCCGCCCCATGTGTGTGGAGTGTTTTCTCGGTCAAGCCAAAGCAATAGATTGCATTTAATAATACGAATAAGCCCGATATGTTTTGACTATAAATTTGAATAAAAAACAGAATGAAGCAATTTGAATCAGAGAACAGTTTTGTAAGTCCTAGGCCTTTCTTTCATTGTTAATTTCGTTATTTATTGAGTTCAGTCATGGCGTGTGGCGTGTCGTATCCATGCAATCAATCTTAAGAAAGAAAATATAAAAATGAAAAAACAAAGAAACAAGTGATAGCAAGGTGAATGGAATACCATTAAGTAAACGGTTAAATTAGTCCACAGGTCTAGGAATAAACAAAGAAAACCACAAAGTGAAAAATGAGACTCGTACAGGATTCGAAACAAATACATAAATCGGGTCGTCTATGTTCTCCGTTTAAACGAATGACATCAGATTTTTATAACTTCATCCATTTCCGACGTCATCCCTTTGTGACGTCATCGAATGTGCACAGAAACAAACATACAAGATAGCAAGCAAGTTTTAGTAACATACTCGGACGAAAAAGAAGCCGAGTGCGTAAGTCTTTCCTGTTGGTATATAATCTCTCCACCGACAAGACGCTGGTCAAACCTCCCCGTGGTACACCATGGATACTGAGCACCTTGCGGGGCCCAGATTAATTGGCTAGGGATCTTGGAGTAGAATGGAGCCTTAGAGGTGAAATGTGCAGGGCCCATTTTATAAAAATAGGATATATTTGAAGTTTTAAAGGAGAGTCCGTCCACATAGCTCCCTTAGGTTAGGAGGACATTTAGATATTCAAGACCACTTCCATTGTCTTCCCCAGAAAATTTTATACATATAATTTAAATTTTATAAAAGCAGGATATATTTGAAGTTTTAAAGGAGAGTCCGTCCACATAGCTCCCTTAGGTTAGGAGGACATTTAGATATTCAAGACCACTTCCATTGTCTTCCCCAGAAAATTTTATACGTATTATATAAATTTCATCAAAACAGGATATATTTGAAGTTTTAAGGGGTTTATGCCCTCATGAGGGTACACTTACAGATTCGGGAACACTTCCATTGTCTTCCCCGGTAAATTTTACATAAGAATACACTTTTAAATTTTATGTAGATTCTTTAACCTGTCTTTCTATAGGGAACCCTGGTGCTACCAGATCAGGCTGTCTGAAGATACTGGCTCCGTGATCAAAAATACACATTGATAAATTTTTCCACGATAAATTTTCCATTTTCCATTTATCCAGTATCAATTATCCATTTTCCATTATCCATTTTCCACGATAAATTTTCCACGATAAATTTCCACGATAAATTTTTCCACGATAAATTTTTCCATTTTCCATTTTCCATTTATCCATTATCCATTATCCATTTTCCATTATCCATTTTCCACGATAAATTTTCCACGATAAATTTCCACGATAAATTTTTCCACGATAAATTTTACATTAGAAAACACTTTTAAATTTTATGTAGATTCTTTAACCTTTCTTTCTATAGGGAACCCTGGTGTTACCAGATCAGGCTGTCTGAAGATACTGGCTCCGTGATCAAAAATACACCAAACATTGACGTTATTATTTTTTTTCCTTTCCTTTTGCAAAACTCAATCATGTTCTGCAAAGCCAAAAAAAACAAACAATTTTCCTTGAAGCATAAAATTTGTTGCCAAAATGACTGTATTCGGTATTAAATAACCCGAAAAAGGGTTGATATGCCGTAAAAACAAAACAAAACAACCAAACCAAACACCATGAATCAATATTTGTACATATAAAGAACTTGAAGCATAAAGACCTGATATATTTGAAGTGTTACGGGTTTTATGCCCTCATGAGGGTACACTTAGAGATTTGAGACCACTTCCATTGTTTTCCCCGGTAAATTTTACATAAGAATACACTTATGGATTTTATGTAAATTCTCTAACCTTTCTTTCTGTAGGAAACACACACACATACATACAGACACACACATATATACACAGACAGTGAATTATATATATAGACTAGCAAATGTACGCATATTTTTGCTAGCCTACTGCGTCACTCTCTTCTGTCTCGTTGTTTGCGAGAGGGCGTTCCTATTTACTCGTCTCGAATTATATAATTGTTAATAAAAAAAACTACACACAATAAATAGTTAAAGCTAAATAAATTGTTTGGAACTATTAAAATAATTCCCGACACTATTGATAATGTTTACCCATTTTTTAATTTTTTTTTTATGGCTTATGTTTGAATTCATGTTTTGAAACATGACGCAAACCATAAATTTATGACGTCACACCAAAGCTATAATTAATTTGTTCTTTTCTTTCTTTCGTGTGAATCAGATGATTCTGGTGTTGGCATTAGTTTCCCCGATGTTTTTTCTAGTTAGAAATCTTTCTGGAAAGACATCGGGTACTTACAGGAAGGACCACGAGAAGGTTGCCAACATCCCTAAGTGAAAGTAATACTGTGGAACCGACTGGATTCGAACTTGGAACACCCAGGTCTTCAGTCCGTGTCGTTATCCACTTAACCACCGTCACCTCCCATTAATTTGTTAAGGGAATGCTTTAAGATCTATTTATTCTTATAAATGTGCGAATCTTTCTTGGCCTTTTGGCTAAGATCAAAGTGTAGTATCTGTTCCGATGGATACTGCACCCCATAGATTGGTATTGTCTTGACCTTCGGGTCTTGATTTACGCCGGTCAATGGGTCTGTCCTGTGCAGTTCTGGGAGGTCCACCTTCCCAGGCTTTGCCTCCTCTCTTTGGGGAGGAGTAAGTTTATTGCTTACTGCCTGAGGCGCCCTGCCCAGGCAATTTTTTAAGAAACTCCGTACTCTTCCTCTAGAGTGCAAATTCCCACTTTCCGACCTTGTGTCACATTCTACTTTGTGGGACGTAGATAAATAGGAGTTTGTAGAACGTCAGACTGAAGGTTTCGGTTTCGATCTCCAGTCATGGCGTCCGACTTATTTGTTGGGAATTTATTATTTATTATAATATATTATGCAATATTTTCCTGTTCTAAAAATTCTGATTCATTTTTTCTTTCTTTCTTTCTTTCTTTCTCTCCTTCTCTCTTTCTTTCTCTCTTTTTTTCTCTATTTCTGTCTGCCTTTCTTCTTTGTACTATTTGATTCTTTCTCTCCTTCTCTTTTTCTTTCTCTATTTTTCTCTTTCTTTTTTCTCTATTTGTTCCTCTCCTTCTTTTCTTTCTTTCTTTCTTTCTTTTTCTTCACCGTTGTTATTGCTCCTCGCTTTCTCCTGTCTTTCTTTAATAATTATTTTCTTTCCATCATTAATTTAACTTTTATTCACTCCAAACGAAACATATTACCACTGAAGACGTAAGGGGCTACTATGATTAGGGACCAGATATTTAAAGGGGCATCCTAAATGGGGAGTTATGCATGCAGCAAGATTTAAATTTCTGTATGTCGGGAAAACAGGGAGCAGAGAGGGGATTCCAAAGGTAAGCGGTCCACGGAAAGAAACTATTAGAGTAGAAAGTTTTCCGACATCCAGAGACTTCTACAGTGAAGGGGTGGGATTTTGCTTCTAGTCGGGTTGGCAGGGGTATTTATGCTGAGGGGATACAAGCGTTGTAAGTTAACCGGAGCACATGCTGTGGGTGTACTTGTAAAACAAGCACAGGGGTGCAACATTGCGGCGATGAGTCAGGGGCTGGAGATTGGTTGACAGTACGAGACCTATTAGGTTGGGACACTTTTTTGCACCCTGTCCAAAAGGGAGCGGCTAGTGGTTGGAGCACCAGCCCAGATGTGGCAACAATAATCTATGCACGGGCGAATAGTGGCGTTGTAGAGACATAGGATATTGGCAGGTGTGAGAAGTTTTCTAGTCCGGTAGAGGGAGACTACCCTCTTTGCAGCAGACCTAGCAGCAGCTTCTGTGTATTTATTCCAATTCAGGTTTCCTGTGAATGTTAGGCCGAGGGATTTCTTTTCTTTATTCCTATATTATTCCCTTTACCTTTCTTTTTCTTTTTTTGTTTTTTTTGTTTTTTGTTTTTTTTTGTTTTTTCTTCTTTTCTTCATTACTTTGTTAACCATTTCTTTTTTTCTCTTTTTTTCCTTCCTCATTTTATTTCTTTTTTTCTTTTTTTCTTTTCTTCTTCTTTTCTTCATTACTTTGTTAACCATTTCTTTTTTTATTTGTATATTTTTTCTTTCCTTTATTTTCTTTCCTTTATTTTCTTTTCTTTCTTTTCTTTTCTTTATTTTCTTTTCTTTATTTTCTTTCCTTTATTTTCTTTTCTTTTCTTTCCTTTATTTTCTTTCTTTTCTTTTCTTTATTTTCTTTTCTTTATTTTCTTTCCCTTTTTCTTTCCTTTCTTTTCTTTTCTTTCTTTTCTTTTCTTTATTTTCTTTCCTTATTTTCTTTCCTTTATTTTCTTTCCTTTTTTTTCTTTCCTTTTTTTTATTCCTTATTTTCTTTCCTTTATTTTCTTTCCTTTATTTTATTTCCTTTATTTTCTTTTCCTTTATTTTCTTTCCTTTTATTTTCTTTCCTTTATTTTCTTTCCTTTATTTTCTTTTCTTTTATTTTCTTTCCTTTTATTTTCTTTTCTTTTATTTTCTTTCCTTTATTTTCTTTCCTTTATTTTCTTTCTTTTATTTTCTTTCCTTTATTTTCTTTCTTTTATTTTCTTTCCTTTATTTTCTTTCCTTTTATTTTCTTTCTTTTATTTTCTTTCCTTTATTTTCTTTCTTTTATTTTCTTTCTTTTATTTTCTTTCCTTTATTTTCTTTCTTTTATTTTCTTTCCTTTATTTTCTTTCCTTTATTTTCTTTCCTTTTATTTTCTTTCCTTTTATTTTCTTTCCTTTATTTTCTTTCCTTTATTTTCTTTTCTTTTATTTTCTTTCCTTTATTTTCTTTCCTTTATTTTCTTTCTTTTATTTTCTTTCCTTTATTTTCTTTCCTTTTATTTTCTTTCCTTTTATTTTCTTTCTTTTATTTTCTTTCCTTTATTTTCTTTCCTTTATTTTCTTTCCTTTTTTTCTTTCCTTTTTTTTATTCCTTATTTTCTTTCCTTTATTTTCTTTCCTTTATTTTATTTCCTTTATTTTCTTTTCCTTTATTTTCTTTCCTTTTATTTTCTTTCATTTATTTTCTTTCCTTTATTTTCTTTTCTTTTATTTTCTTTCCTTTTATTTTCTTTTCTTTTATTTTCTTTCCTTTATTTTCTTTCCTTTATTTTCTTTCTTTTATTTTCTTTCCTTTATTTTCTTTCTTTTATTTTCTTTCCTTTATTTTCTTTCCTTTTATTTTCTTTCTTTTATTTTCTTTCCTTTATTTTCTTTTCTTTTATTTTCTTTCTTTTATTTTCTTTCCTTTATTTTCTTTCTTTTATTTTCTTTCCTTTATTTTCTTTCCTTTATTTTCTTTTCTTTTTATTTTCTTTCCTTTTATTTTCTTTCCTTTATTTTCTTTCCTTTATTTTCTTTTCTTTTATTTTCTTTCCTTTATTTTCTTTCCTTTATTTTCTTTCTTTTATTTTCTTTCCTTTATTTTCTTTCCTTTTATTTTCTTTCCTTTTATTTTCTTTCTTTTATTTTCTTTCCTTTATTTTCTTTCCTTTATTTTCTTTCCTTTATTTTCTTTCTTTTATTTTCTTTCCTTTTATTTTCTTTCCTTTATTTTATTTTATTTTATTTTCTTTCCTTTTATTTTCTTACCTTTATTTTATTTTATTTTATTTTCTTTCCTTTATTTTCTTTCCTTTATTTTCTTTCCTTTATTTTCTTTCCTTTATTTTCTTTCCTTTATTTTCTTTCTTTTATTTTCTTTCCTTTATTTTCTTTCCTTTATTTTCTTTTCTTTTATTTTCTTTCCTTTATTTTCTTTCCTTTATTTTCTTTCTTTTATTTTCTTTCCTTTTATTTTCTTTCCTTTATTTTATTTTCTTTTATTTTCTTTTCTTTATTTTCTTTCCTTTATTTTCTTTCCTTTATTTTCTTTCCTTTATTTTTTTTTCTTTTATTTTCTTTCCTTTATTTTCTTTCCTTCATTTTCTTTTCTTTATTTTCTTTTCTTCATTTTCTTTCCTTTATTTTCTTTCCCTTTATTTTCTTTCCTTTATTTTCTTTCCTTTTATTTTCTTTCCTTTATTTTCTTTTCTTTTATTTTCTTATCTTTATTTTCTTTCCTTTATTTTCTTTTCTTCATTTTCTTTCCTTTATTTTCTTTCCCTTTATTTTCTTTCCTTTATTTTCTTTCCTTTTATTTTCTTTCCTTTATTTTCTTTTCTTTTATTTTCTTTCCTTTATTTTCTTTATTTTCTTTCTTTTATTTTCTTTCCTTTCTTTTCTTTTCTTTCCTTTTATTTTCTTTCCTTTATTTTCTTTTCTTTTATTTTCTTTCCTTTATTTTCTTTCCTTTATTTTCTTTCCTTTATTTTCTTTTCTTTATTTTCTTTCCTTTCTTTTCTTTTCTTTCCTTTTATTTTCTTTCCTTTATTTTCTTTTCTTTTATTTTCTTTCCTTTATTTTCTTTCCTTTATTTTCTTTCCTTTATTTTCTTTTCTTTTATTTTCTTTCCTTTATTTTCTTTCCTTTATTTTTTTTCCTTTATTTTCTTTCCTTTATTTTCTTTCCTTTATTTTCTTTTATTTTATTTTCTTTCCTTTATTTTCTTTCCTTTTATTTTCTTTCCTTTATTTTCTTTCTTTTATTTTCTTTCCTTTCTTTTCTTTTCTTTCCTTTTATTTTCTTTCCTTTATTTTCTTTCCTTTATTTTATTTCCTTTATTTTCTTTCCTTTATTTTCTTCAATTTATTCCTCCTTTTCTTTCTTTTCTTACAGTTTTTTCTCTCGTTTTTGGCTCTCTTCAAAGTGTTTGGTAGAATTTGTAGATAGAACTTTGCACGGATTGCGACGTGAACGTTTCTACCTTGATTCCTCAAGAAGCTTCCTCAGCCATGTTGAACCACTAACAACATCACAGGAAGAGATCAGATTACAACTGTGGACCAGACCGCGAGAGAATGCCCCCACCCTCCTAGTGACATGCCCCCATTCTTAGGTAAATATTTGCCACCCGCAGCATTTGCATGCATTGCAACTATGCACGCTACTAAACATGCAACCAACAGAATCAATCGCTCCATTCGTCTCATATGAATATTTCGTGTTTGTTGTTGTGAGATGGGAAGTTGCCAGCCAAAGGCTATCAGTGATGAACACCATCTCCTTCGTAGACGTGAACCAACGATCCAACGACTGAAGTCAAAAATAAGCTTCCTCAGCCATGTCGAACCCCTAACAACATCTCAGGAAGAGACCAGACTACAGCTGTAGACCAGACGGCTAGAGAATGACCCCCCTTTACTATTGGCATGGGGATCCCCCTTCTGAGGTCCTCCGTCCATGTTCAGAGGTACCCTGGCTCCAGTGGAAAACACTCCACTGCCTGAGAACGGGAATTGGGCGATCAAAAGTTGCTATAAGTAGATGAGACTACAAAACTGACCCAAACATCTATGAATGTGGAGGGGTGGACCATATGATGCAACACTGCCTTGTCTGCCCTCTACTATATAACGAACACTTTCTCTGTCTGTCTGTCTGTCTGTCTGTCTGTCCGTCAGTCTGCCGCACAACCGGTGCAGGTTGAAAGATCTTGCCGAGTACAACAATAATGCATAAAAAAAGTGGGAAACTGTCGCATGACCACATGACACTTCAAAGACACGCAAAGAAGAAGTAGTTATTTTTCTTTAAATTCTGACGTCATTTTGAAAAAAATGTTGTCAGGTGAAAATAGCTATTAAAAATCATTTTATTAAAATTTGCAATTCAAACATTGTCTTTTATTGTAAAACGTACGTGTATTGACGGAGAGGAATGCGACAATTTTCAAACTAATTAAATCCAGCGTTGAAACAAACAAAAAAAAGCGGACAAACTTTTTATATTGCAATAAAAAATATATTTCTCTTTAAACAATAAAGTTTTTATTCAATAAAATAAGCTTTGTCTCGATTGTCGTTCATTGCTACTTGATATCCGGCGACAACAAACAATTTTCACTTTTTACATAATACTTAGAAAAAGCGGAGTTACCCCCAGAGTGTTACGCACTATTTCTACATACATATATTAAAACAGAGATGTAACACACACACACACACACACACATATATATATATATATATATATATATATATATATATATATATATATATATATAATCCGAGTATGGTATAGATCCACAGGGTATAAATCCAGGGGGGGGGGGTTGAACCGGGTTTACAAGAGTGCTCAATAAAAATATAGAGTAGAAATATAAATGATAA
>OY744554.1:43443435-43445935 GCA_963556195.1 Sepiola atlantica
GCTGGGGAAAGAGGAGGGGAGGGGGGCTCTGTGTAGGTAGTATCATAGTTTAAGAAAAAGATTTGAAGAAATGAAGATGATTTGAAAGTGGGTGGGGTGGGTGGGTAAGAGTGTGAAAGAAGTAGTCGAAAGGGTGAGATGGGTGAGGGGGAGACGGGAGATTTTGTTGTGGTTAGGTGTGAAATTTTTGGAGGATAGGAGTATTGACCAGATGGCTATGTCAGGAATGTGTGAATGCAAATAAGTGTGGAAAGTGTTGAAATGTGCTGAGAATATGACAATGAGGGGAAGGAAAAAGAAAAAGAAAGAGAAGGAGAAAAGTGATATATATATATATATATATATATATATATATATATATATATATATATATATATATATGTCTCAGAAGGTTTTAAACCATTAAAACTATATGAAAAAAAACAAAACAAAAAAAACACTTTAGTCCCAAGTCCTTCGTTGGAAAATCGCTTTTCTTGAAAATCAATTTACTTTTTACAGTCACTATATTAGTTTGCTTCCAAGCACTTACGCTAGTCTTAACATTATTTAAGGGATCATCAGTTGTTTAACATGAAAAACTGTTTCGGGAATTTAAAAACAAAACAGTATTATAGCTTCCCAGCAGAGTTGATCAGACACCACTTCCCTTAAAAACAAGAATAATAACGTTCCATATATTAGATCTAAGTTTTGTTCCAGATTAATGTTTTGCTAACTTATTTTGTTATTAAAAAATGTCTGCCTTACCTGTGTTGATCGTCTGTGTCTAAGAAAATGTATAGTTATATATATATATATTTTCAAATTTTGAATTTTGGCTTTTCCACTGCCAACTTATCTATCTATGTAATTCCTCTGATGATAAGATTTTAATTTTTGAAAAGCCTTGGCTTAAGGAAAGAATAATAAACATGTTTTTACCGAGTACACCTTGCATTGAACAATTGAAGTTGAAATAAATTTGTCGTTCGTACATGTTTATCCCTCTTCTTTCATCTATATATATATATATATATATATATATATATATATATATATATATATATATATATATATATATGTAGTAGGCCCTCCGTTCAGTCTAGAGAGACTATGGATACCCCTATAAGGGGATGGCTGCAAGGGTTGCACAATCCCTAACACCACCTCTCCTGAGTCGGCACTGCTTGATTCCAATGGCAAGCAGTTCAAGATGACTGGAAACAATGCCGAGATAAACAGAGAGCACATACAGCACCTGGTAGTCCCAAATGGTCACCCATTTAGTACTGGCCAGGCTCAACGTCGCTTAACTTCGGTGATCTAACGGGAACCGGTGTGTCAACGTGATTTGTACCGTGTATATATATATATATATATATATATATATATATATATATATATATATATATATATATATATATATATATATATATATATATATATATATATATAGAGAGAGAGAGAGAGAGAGAGAGAGAGAGAGAGAGAGAGAGAGAGAGAGAGAGAGAGAGATAAAGAGAATATTTTTTTATAAAATATTTAGAAAACCTTCACAACGCAGATTATTGTTTTTAAAAATAAATTATTTATTTATCTTAAAAACATATATTTTTTTTTTGAACTTGAGCGCTTTCGGTAATAAAATCACCATCTTCAGAAGAATAAGCATATTTTTTTTTTTTCTTCATTTTCTTTTTTTTCCACCCCGACTGAGACAAGCAGTAAGGATGAATTCGTCTCGATGTTATGGACGAAATGTTTATAAGTCGTGTGTATCACGTGGTACGTGGAAAGTTATTTGAAAATTTCACACATTAGGAGCGTTGATATATATATATATATATATATATATATATATATATATATATATATATATATATATATATATATATATATATATATATATATGGGAAAATGAAAATGGAAAACCAAAAAATGGATGTTTTTTATGTGTACATCAACGTTTCGTCTTTATTTATAAGACTTCATCAGGATGATAAAATAGAGAAAAAATGTCATGTTATTTATAAATAAAGACGAAACGTTGATGTACACATAAAAACATCCATTTTTTGGTTTTCCATTTTCATTTTCCCATCACGTCGGATTACTTTCATCCTTCTCTTATGTATATATATACGGTACAAATCACGTTGACACATATATATATATACACACACGCACACACTAGTGTTATCCACCTAGCGCTGCCAGTGTGTAAATATATTGCTGGTCGGAAGGTTTCTTATGAAAAATAATCTATCGTTTTCCCCCTACGCCTTCAGACATTATAGGAAAATAATCAATAATCAAACATATGCTAATCTTTTCAACGAACCACTTATAGCACTTCCTAGTGCGTGTTTTCACAAAATATGCGTACATTTGGTTTCCTTTTACAACTTATTACTTTTATTCCGACTAAGATGCTTCTCTCAAATCTTACACAGAAGATGGCAAACAATTTCACTCTGTTACAATTATCTCCTCCCACATCACAGACATTCACCGGGTT
>OY744554.1:43450935-43458435 GCA_963556195.1 Sepiola atlantica
AAAAGTTTGATGAAACTGCTTGAATAAAACTTTGATGAAATTGCTTGAATAAAACTTTGATGAAACTGCTTGAATAAAACTTTGATGAAACTGCTTGAATAAAACTTTGATGAAACTGCTTGAATAAAATTTTGATGAAACTGCTTGAATAAAACTTTGATGAAACTGCTTGAATAAAATTTTGATGAAATTGCTTTAATAAAACTTTGATGAAACTGCTTGAATAAAACTTTGATGAAACTGCTTGAATAAAACTTTGATGAAACTGCTTGAATAAAATGTTGATGAAACTGCTTGAATAAAATGTTGATGAAACTGCTTTAATAAAATGTTGATGAAACTGCTTGAATAAAATTTTGATGAAACTGCTTGAATAAAATTTTGATGAAACTGCTTGAATAAAATGTTGATGAAACTGCTTGAATAAAATGTTGATGAAACTGCTTTAATAAAATGTTGATGAAACTGCTTGAATAAAATTTTGATGAAACTGCTTGAATAAAACTTTGATGAAACTGCTTGAATAAAATGTTGATGAAACTGCTTGAATAAAACTTTGATGAAACTGCTTGAATCAAACTTTGATGAAACTGCTTGAATAAAATTTTGATGAAACTGCTTGAATAAAATGTTGATGAAACTGCTTGAATAAAACTTTGATGAAACTGCTTGAATAAAAGTATGATGAAACTGCTTGAATAAAATGTTGATGAAACTGCTTGAATAAAATGTTGATGAAACTGCTTGAATAAAACTTTGATGAAACTGCTTGAATAAAAGTTTGATGAAACTGCTTGAATAAAAGTTTGATGAAACTGCTTGAATAAAACTTTGATGAAACTGCTTGAATAAAAGTTTGATGAAACTGCTTGAATAAAATGTTGATGAAACTGCTTGAATAAAACTTTGATGAAACTGCTTGAATAAAACTTTGATGAAACTGCTTTAATAAAATGTTGATGAAACTGCTTGAATAAAATTTTGATGAAACTGCTTGAATAAAATTTTGATGAAACTGCTTGAATAAAATGTTGATGAAACTGCTTGAATAAAATGTTGATGAAACTGCTTTAATAAAATGTTGATGAAACTGCTTGAATAAAATTTTGATGAAACTGCTTGAATAAAACTTTGATGAAACTGCTTGAATAAAATGTTGATGAAACTGCTTGAATAAAACTTTGATGAAACTGCTTGAATCAAACTTTGATGAAACTGCTTGAATAAAATTTTGATGAAACTGCTTGAATAAAATGTTGATGAAACTGCTTGAATAAAACTTTGATGAAACTGCTTGAATAAAAGTTTGATGAAACTGCTTGAATAAAACTTTGATGAAACTGCTTGAATAAAATTTTGATGAAACTGCTTGAATAAAACTTTGATGAAACTGCTTGAATAAAAGTTTGATGAAACTGCTTGAATAAAAGTTTGATGAAACTGCTTGAATAAAACTTTGATGAAACTGCTTGAATAAAACTTTGATGAAACTGCTTGAATAAAATGTTGATAAAACTGCTTGAATAAAACTTTGATGAAACTGCTTGAATAAAATTTTGATTAAACTGCTTGAATAAAATTTTGATGAAACTGCTTGAATAAAATTTTGATGAAACTGCTTGAATAAAACTTTGATGAAACTGCTTGAATAAAAGTTTGATGAAACTGCTTGAATAAAACTTTGATGAAACTGCTTGAATAAAAGTTTGATGAAACTGCTTGAATAAAAGTTTGATGAAACTGCTTGAATAAAATGTTGATGAAACTGCTTGAATAAAACTTTGATGAAACTGCTTGAATAAAACTTTGATGAAACTGCTTGAATAAAACTTTGATGAAACTGCTTGAATAAAAGTTTGATGAAACTGCTTGAATAAAATGTTGATGAAACTGCTTGAATAAAAGTTTGATGAAACTGCTTGAATAAAACTTTGATGAAACTGCTTGAATAAAATTTTGATGAAACTGCTTGAATAAAATTTTGATGAAACTGCTTGAATAAAAGTTTGATGAAACTGCTTGAATAAAATGTTGATGAAACTGCTTGAATAAAACTTTGATGAAACTGCTTGAATAAAAGTTTGATGAAACTGCTTGAATAAAATGTTGATGAAACTGCTTGAATAAAACTTTGATGAAACTGCTTGAATAAAACTTTGATGAAACTGCTTGAATAAAACTTTGATGAAACTGCTTGAATAAAACTTTGATGAAACTGCTTGAATAAAAGTTTGATGAAACTGCTTGAATAAAATGTTGATGAAACTGCTTGAATAAAAGTTTGATGAAACTGCTTGAATAAAACTTTGATGAAACTGCTTGAATAAAACTTTGATGAAACTGCTTGAATGAAACTTTGATGAAACTGCTTGAATAAAAGTTTGATGAAACTGCTTGAATAAAATTTTGATGAAACTGCTTGAATAAAATGTTGATGAAACTGCTTGAATAAAATTTTGATGAAACTGCTTGAATAAAACTTTGATGAAACTGCTTGAATAAAAGTTTGATGAAACTGCTTTAATAAAATTTTGATGAAACTGCTTGAATAAAACTTTGATGAAACTGCTTGAATAAAACTTTGATGAAACTGCTTGAATAAAACTTTGATGAAACTGCTTGAATAAAACTTTGATGAAACTGCTTGAATAAAACTTTGATGAAACTGCTTGAATAAAACTTAGATGAAACTGCTTGAATAAAACTTTGATGAAACTGCTTGAATAAAATCGATTTAAATTGTAAAAGGAGAGGTTTGTCCTTTTAACTAAAACTTGGTAACCCGTTTTCTTCATATCCAACCAGGCTAGAAGGATGGAGCAACCCCCTATTTATCTACATCCCACGGAGCAGAATGTGACACAAGGTCGGAAAATGGGAGTTGAAAAGTCAGCACTCTAGAGGAAGAGTACTTAGGGGACCATAAAAAATTGCCTGGGCAGCCCCGTCGGCATTCCCCGGTAGGGGCGACTCAGGCGATTAGCAATAAACTAACCCCTTCTCAAAGGGTGAGAAGGCAAAGCCTGGAAGGGTGGACCTCCTAGAACTGCACAGGACAGACCCATAGACCGGCGTAATTCAAGCCCCGAAGGCCAAGACAATACCAGTTTATGGGGTGCAGTATCCATCGGAACAGATACTACACCTTGATCTTGGCCAAAAGCAGCAACCCTACTATAAAATGGTAATCCCAACATCTTCTCTCTCTCTCCAGACTCCTCTCCCCCCCCTAAAATAAAAACAATAAACCAAATAAAATTAGATAACGGGTAGGTTAGTAAGGCCCTCCCAACCCTAACCCTAACTCTTACTAATTGTAGACCTCCCACTGTTTTTCGGGTTGTCAGTGCCGAAAACAACCATATAGATCTCTAAGTGGGAGTGGAGTTTTAAGTGGCAAGAGAAGAAAAAAATGGTTAGAGTTGGGAGTTGATGGTGTCCTTCCATCCAAGATAAAAACGATTTGGGAAAGCCGAGGGCAAAATAAATGTGAGAAGTGTGTAAGGAAATCTCTAATATCAGAAAAAATAAAAGTTTTATTTTTTGGTAAATTTTTACCATTTAGGGAGGAGTGCTGCCGAAACCTCACCCAACACCCTTTTAAATTAAAATAAGCGAGATATGATTCCAGTCATCGTACAGATTGATTATAAAGACCAAAAATACTGATTGTGGGTGATGTGGTATCACTATGGATTATGGGATACATATTCTAGGAAACCTGGTGTGTAACTGTTGTAGACCCGTGCTAGGGGTCACAAAGATAACAACCACAAATTGTGACAGGTTAAAATATACAATGTATTTATTCATAGCAATACAGTAACGCCACTAAATGTGGTAGGAGATGACCGGATTCCTACCATGCGGTAAAACATGAATAGGAATGTCCTCGATATTTAACACCTACCCACTATAGGAGTATGTGACACAAGGTCGGAAAGTGGGATTTGAAAAGCCAGCGCCCGAGAACGTGAGCGCTTTAGCCATTAAAAATTGCCTGGACAGCCCCGTCGGCATTCCCCGGTAGGGGCGCCTCAGGCAGTAAGCTATCAACTTACTCCTCCCCAAAGAGGAGAGGCAAAGCCTGGGAGGGTGGACCTCCTAGAACTGCACAGGACAGACCCATAGACCGGCGGAATCATGCCCCGAAGGCCAAGACAACACCGGTCTATAGGGTGTAGTATCCATCGGAACAGATACCACACGTGGACACTCACATGATAGGAGTGTGCTCTATTTGAGTCTTTGCAACCATGGTATTTATTATAGATGGTTGCTTCCATTAGTTCTTCAATAGGGGTGATTTGTACCCCACAACACCCCCCTCCCAAACTTTTCATTCCCCTGGAATGATCGTATAGCTCTTTTTTCTGGGATTGATCTCTATGGGATTGATCCTTTTTCTTTCTCTGGAAGATCGGCGTTGTCCGGCTGCTATAAGTCAGAATCCTCACGTATGTTCTTTACTAAATTTCTCGGCGCCAGTGTTGTAGACCCGTGCTAGGGGTCACAAAGATAACAACCACAAATTGTGACAGGTTAAAATATACAATGTATTTATTCATAGCAATACAGTAACGCCACTAAATGTGGTAGGAAATGACCGGATTCCTACCATGCGGTAAAACATGAATAGGAATGTCCTCTATTCGAGTCTTTGCAACCATGGTATTTATTATAGATGGTTGCTTCCATTAGTTCTTCAATAAGGGTGATTTGTACCCCACAACAGTAACATGGGCACTTTATTGTTTGCCAAAACATCATTCACTCTAGATTAATTTCATTTTCATTTTCTATCTTCACACTGACTGATGATGTTTGAAGATACATCACTCACTGAGTGCAACACTCGAATTTCATTTCCTCCCTACCTAAAGTTGAATAAATAGTGTTAATGATTATGACCCAACGGGTCACAGGTATTTCTAGTTTAGTACAAAAATAGATAGATGTTTTGTGCCTAACCCTAACCCCTAACCCTAATCCATAACCCCTAAACCTAAACCCTAAACCTTAACCCCTAAACCTAACACCCTAACTCTAAACCCTAACTCCTAAACCTAACACCCTAACTCTAAACCTTAACCCCTAAACCCTAACCCTAACCCTAAACCCTTACCTTAACCCCTAACCCTAACCCTAACCTTTACCCCTAAACCCTAAACCCTAACCCCTAACCTTAAACCCTAAACCCTAACCCCTAAACCTAACACCCTAACTCTAAACCCTAACCCCTAAACCCTAACCCTAACCCTAACCCTAAACCCTTACCTTAAACCCTAACCTTAACCCCTAACCCCTAACCCTAACCCTAACCTTTACCCCTAAACCCTAAACCCTAACCCCTAACTCTAAACCCTAACCCCTAACCCCTAACTCTAAACCCTAAACCCTAACCCTAACCCCTAAACCCTAACCCTAAACCCTAAACCCTAAACCCTAAACCCTAACTCTAAACCCTAAACCCTAACCCCTAAACCCTAACTCTAAACCCTAAACCCTAACCCCTAACTCTAAACCCTAACCCCTAACCCCTAACCCTAACTCAATCATGTTCTGCAAAGCACAAAAACAACAATCCTCTACAAAAACAACTAAACCAAACACCATGAATAAATATTTGAATAAATAAAGAACTTGAAGCATAAAAACTTTTACCAAAATGACCAGATTCGACATTAAATAACCCGAAAAGGGTTGATATGCCGTAAAACAAAACAACCAACTTTCAAAGTAAACATTATTCTATTTACATACACCATGACGTCACTAACCTTTTTTTTTTAATTTCAACTTAAACTGATAAACAGAGTTAGCTCCCTTGAGGTCATTCAATAGCTGTCAGTTGTACGTGTTTATTTACCTCCCCACGAGGGCAGAGTTAGACACAAGGTCGGTCTTTAATGTGGAAAAATTCCAGCTCCCCTAAAAAGGGTCACTCTGGATTGGGACAAAAATAGAAAAAATTGCTCGTTCACTAATTGAGGGTAGAAAAGCGTAGTATCAGAACAGATACTACACTTCGCTCCTCCGAGCCAAAAGGCCAGGGATTACATATAAACTGTTCCAAACTAGAACATTATTTTTGACCAGAAACGCAACGGATAAAGGTGTTGATTATCAATCAGTCCTAAGTGACTTGCCTCCCAACGAAGGCAGACTTAAACACATGGTCAGTTTTTAAATTGGGGAAAATATAGACACCCCCCTCCAAAAAAAAGGTTGGAAAATATAGCCCCCCCCCCAAAAAAAAAAGGTGGGAAAATATAGCCCCCCCCCCCCCAAAAAAAAGGTGGGAAAATATAGCCCCCCCCCAAAAAAAAGGTGGGAAAATATAGCCCCCCCCCCCCCACCCAGAAAAAAGGTGGGAAAATATAGCCGCCCCCCCCCCAAAAAAAAAGGGTGGGAAAATATAGTCACCCCCCCCTCAAAAAAAAAGGTGGGAAAATATAGCCCTCCCCCCCCCCAAAAAAAGGTGGGAAAATATAGCCCCCCCCCCCAAAAAAAAAAGGTGGGAAAATATAGCTCCCCCCCCACCCAGAAAAAAGGTGGGAAAATATAGCCCCCCCCCCAAAAAAAAAGGTGGGGAATATATACCCCCCCCCCAAAAAAAAAGGTGGGAAAATATAGCCCCCCCCCCAAAAAAAAAGGTGGGGAAATATAGCCTCCTCCCCCCCCAAAAAAAGGTGGGAAAATATAGCCTCCTTCCCCCCCAAAAAAAGGTGGGAAAATATAGCCTCCTTCCCCCCCCCCCTCCAAAAAAAAAGGTGCGTTCTGGATTGGGACAAAAATTTTAAATACCTCAGTCTAGAAGGATCGACCCTTTGCTGACCGAGGACAGAAAAGATGAAATGTAGCATGAGAACAGATACTACACTTTGCTCCAAGCCAAAAGGACAAGGATAGTGACCAGTTATTTTATCAGCCGAGGGTCATGTTGCTATCATTCTGGCAACCTAGGACATGTCCTGAACCCACCCAGGCATTACCACCCCCTTCTTTATGGATCTTTTGTAGAGAAGAGTAGCCCATCGCCCTAAAAACACAAAATGGGAATTAAAGTAATAAAAAAAGGAAAGAAATATAGTTTTATTATTTACTTTCTTGTTTTTATGGAAATCGCGCCAGACAGGGCATGAAGCCACTTGATGTAAGGGGCTAAAAAAGAAGAAAATACTACTTCAAGGTCAAAAAACTAACTAAGTGTTAGATGGATAGATTCCGACCCAGAAAACAGCAATTCTTCCCCCTTTGTCAGAAACATCGCTTACAGAATGTGAGGATTAAAAGACAAGAGGAAGGAATCCATTCATGACATCGTTTCCGTTACATTTCCGCCTTCACAAAAACTCACACGGATAGTTGTCAACCGTTCCACAGAGCTTTCCACAGTGGCATTTATTCTGAATTTTATACAGCCTCAGACTAACCATAACCCTAACCCTAACATAACCGTAACCATAATCCTAACCCTAACCTAATCATAACCCAATG
>OY744554.1:43463435-43475935 GCA_963556195.1 Sepiola atlantica
TGGAGATTTGGTATCTGTCTGTCTGAAGCAGAAACTATACTATTACTTCTATTACTAATGGAGATTTGGTATCTGTCTGTATGAAGTTAAAATTATACTATTACTTCTATTACTAATGAAGATTTGGTATCTGTCTGTCTGAAGCAGAAACTATACTATTACTTCTATTACTAATGAAGATTTGGTATCTGTCTGTATGAAGTTAAAATTATACTATTACTTCTATTACTAATGAAGATTTGGTATCTGTCTGTCTGAAGCAGAACCTATACTATTACTTCTATTACTAATGAAGATTTGGTATCTGTCTGTCTGAAGACGAAACTATACTATTACTTCTATTACTAATGGAGATTTGGTATCTGTCTGTCTGAAGACGAAACTATACTATTACTTCTATTACTAATGGAGATTTGGTATCTGTCTGTCTGAAGACGAAACTATACTATTACTTCTATTACTAATGGAGATTTGGTATCTGTCTGTCTGAAGACGAAACTATACTATTACTTCTATTAATAATGGAGATTTGGTATCTGTCTGTATGAAGCTAAAATTATACTATTACTTCTATTACTAATGGAGATTTGGTATCTGTCTGTCTGAAGCAGAAACTATACTATTACTTCTATTACTAATGGAGATTTGGTATCTGTCTGTATGAAGTTAAAATTATACTATTACTTCTATTACTAATGAAGATTTGGTATCTGTCTGTCTGAAGCTGAAACTATACTATTACTTCTATTACTAATGGAGATTTGGTATCTGTCTGTCTGAAGTCAAAACTATACTATTACTTCTATTACTAATGGAGATTTGGTATCTGTCTGTCTGAAGCTGAAACTATACTATTACTTCTATTACTAATGGAGATTTGGTATCTGTCTGTCTGAAGACGAAACTATACTATTACTTCTATTACTAATGGAGATTTGGTATCTGTCTGTATGAAGCTAAAATTATACTATTACTTCTATTACTAATGGAGATTTAGTATCAGTCTGTCTGAAGCAGAAACTATACTATTACTTCTATTACTAATGGAGATTTGGTATCTGTCTGTATGAAGTTAAAATTATACTATTACTTCTATTACTAATGAAGATTTGGTATCTGTCTGTCTAAAGCAGAACCTATACT
Source organism: Sepiola atlantica (assembly GCA_963556195.1). Classification (NCBI taxonomy): domain Eukaryota; kingdom Metazoa; phylum Mollusca; class Cephalopoda; order Sepiida; family Sepiolidae; genus Sepiola; species Sepiola atlantica. The sequence continues at coordinate 43,464,579 of OY744554.1, forward strand.
ATTACTTCTATTACTAATGGAGATTTGGTATCTGTCTGTATGAAGTTAAAATTATACTATTACTTCTATTACTAATGAAGATTTGGTATCTGTCTGTCTGAAGCAGAAACTATACTATTACTTCTATTACTAATGGAGATTTGGTATCTGTCTGTCTGAAGACGAAACTATACTATTACTTCTATTAATAATGGAGATTTGGTATCTGTCTGTATGAAGCTAAAATTATACTATTACTTCTATTACTAATGGAGATTTGGTATCTGTCTGTCTGAAGCAGAAACTATACTATTACTTCTATTACTAATGGAGATTTGGTATCTGTCTGTATGAAGTTAAAATTATACTATTACTTCTATTACTAATGAAGATTTGGTATCTGTCTGTCTGAAGACGAAACTATACTATTACTTCTATTACTAATGGAGATTTGGTATCTGTCTGTCTCAAGCTAAAACTATACTATTACTTCTATTACTAATGGAGATTTGGTATCTGTCTGTCTGAAGTCAAAACTATACTATTACTTCTATTACTAATCGAGATTTGGTGTCTGTCTGTCTGAAGCTGAAACTATACTATTACTTCTATTACTAATGGAGATTTGGTATCTGTCTGTCTGAAGACGAAACTATACTATTACTTCTATTACTAATGGAGATTTGGTATCTGTCTGTATGAAGCTAAAATTATACTATTACTTCTATTACTAATGGAGATTTGGTATATGTCTGTCTGAAGCAGAAACTATACTATTACTCCTATTACTAATGGAGATTTGGTATCTGTCTGTCTGAAGCTGAAACTATACTATTACTGCTATTACTAATGGAGATTTGGTATCTGTCTGTCTGAAGTCAAAACTATACTATTACTTCTATTAATAATGGAGATTTGGTATCTGTCTGTATGAAGCTAAAATTATACTATTACTTCTATTACTAATGGAGATTTAGTATCTGTCTGTCTGAAGCAGAAACTATACTATTACTTCTATTACTAATGGAGATTTGGTATCTGTCTGTATGAAGCTAAAATTATACTATTACTTCTATTACTAATGGAGATTTGGTATCTGTCTGTCTGAAGCAGAAACTATACTATTACTTCTATTACTAATGGAGATTTGGTATCTGTCTGTATGAAGCTAAAATTATACTATTACTTCTATTACTAATGGAGATTTGGTATCTGTCTGTCTGAAGCAGAAACTATACTATTACTTCTATTACTAATGGAGATTTGGTATCTGTCTGTCTGAAGTCAAAACTATACTATTACTTCTATTACTAATGGAGATTTGGTATCTGTCTGTATGAAGCTAAAATTATACTATTACTTCTATTACTAATGGAGATTTGGTATCTGTCTGTCTGAAGCAGAAACTATACTATTACTTCTATTACTAATGGAGATTTGGTATCTGTCTGTATGAAGCTAAAATTATACTATTACTTCTATTACTAATGAAGATTTGGTATCTGTCTGTCTGAAGACGAAACTATACTATTACTTCTATTACTAATGGAGATTTGGTATCTGTCTGTCTGAAGTCATAACTATACTATTACTTCTATTACTAATGGAGATTTGGTATCTGTCTGTCTGAAGCTGAAACTATACTATTACTTCTATTACTAATGGAGATTTGGTATCTGTCTGTCTGAAGACGAAACTATACTATTACTTCTATTACTAATGGAGATTTGGTATATGTCTGTCTGAAGACAAAACTATACTATTACTTCTATTACTAATGGAGATTTGGTATATGTCTGTCTGAAGCAGAAACTATACTATTACTCCTATTACTAATGGAGATTTGGTATCTGTCTGTCTGAAGTCAAAACTATACTATTACTTCTATTACTAATGGAGATTTGGTATCTGTCTGTCTGAAGCTGAAACTATACTATTACTCCTATTACTAATGGAGATTTGGTATCTGTCTGTCTGAAGTCAAAACTATACTATTACTTCTATTACTAATGGAGATTTGGTATCTGTCTGTATGAAGCTAAAATTATACTATTACTTCTATTACTAATGGAGATTTGGTATCTGTCTGTCTGAAGCAGAAACTATACTATTACTTCTATTACTAATGGAGATTTGGTATCTGTCTGTATGAAGCTAAAATTATACTATTACTTCTATTACTAATGAAGATTTGGTATCTGTCTGTCTGAAGACGAAACTATACTATTACTTCTATTACTAATGGAGATTTGGTATCTGTCTGTCTGAAGTCAAAACTATACTATTACTTCTATTACTAATGGAGATTTGGTATCTGTCTGTCTGAAGCTGAAACTATACTATTACTTCTATTACTAATGGAGATTTGGTATCTCTCTGTCTGAAGACGAAACTATACTATTACTTCTATTACTAATGGAGATTTGGTATATGTCTGTCTGAAGACAAAACTATACTATTACTTCTATTACTAATGGAGATTTGGTATATGTCTGTCTGAAGCAGAAACTATACTATTACTCCTATTACTAATGGAGATTTGGTATCTGTCTGTCTGAAGTCAAAACTATACTATTACTTCTATTACTAATGGAGATTTGGTATCTGTCTGTCTGAAGCTGAAACTATACTATTACTTCTATTACTAATGGAGATTTGGTATCTGTCTGTCTGAAGCTGAAACTATACTATTACTTCTATTACTAATTGAGATTTGGTATCTGTCTGTCTGAAGCTGAAACTATACTATTACTTCTATTACTAATGGAGATTTGGTATCTGTCTGTCTGAAGTCAAAACTATACTATTACTTCTATTACTAATGGAGATTTGGTATCTGTCTGTCTGAAGCTGAAACTATACTATTACTTCTATTACTAATGGAGATTTGGTATCTGTCCGTCTGAAGACGAAACTATACTATTACTTCTATTACTAATGGAGATTTGGTATCTGTCTGTATGAAGCTAAAATTATACTATTACTTCTATTACTAATGGAGATTTGGTATCTGTCTGTATGAAGTTAAAATTATACTATTACTTCTATTACTAATGAAGATTTGGTATCTGTCTGTATGAAGCTAAAATTATACTATTACTTCTATTACTAATGGAGATTTGGTATCTGTCTGTCTGAAGCAGAAACTATACTATTACTTCTATTACTAATGGAGATTTGGTATCTGTCTGTATGAAGCTAAAATTATACTATTACTTCTATTACTAATGGAGATTTGGTATCTGTCTGTCTGAAGCAGAAACTATACTATTACTTCTATTACTAATGGAGATTTGGTATCTGTCTGTCTGAAGTCAAAACTATACTATTACTTCTATTACTAATGGAGATTTGGTATCTGTCTGTATGAAGCTAAAATTATACTATTACTTCTATTACTAATGGAGATTTGGTATCTGTCTGTCTGAAGCAGAAACTATACTATTACTTCTATTACTAATGGAGATTTGGTATCTGTCTGTATGAAGCTAAAATTATACTATTACTTCTATTACTAATGAAGATTTGGTATCTGTCTGTCTGAAGACGAAACTATACTATTACTTCTATTACTAATGGAGATTTGGTATCTGTCTGTCTGAAGTCATAACTATACTATTACTTCTATTACTAATGGAGATTTGGTATCTGTCTGTCTGAAGCTGAAACTATACTATTACTTCTATTACTAATGGAGATTTGGTATCTGTCTGTCTGAAGACGAAACTATACTATTACTTCTATTACTAATGGAGATTTGGTATATGTCTGTCTGAAGACAAAACTATACTATTACTTCTATTACTAATGGAGATTTGGTATATGTCTGTCTGAAGCAGAAACTATACTATTACTCCTATTACTAATGGAGATTTGGTATCTGTCTGTCTGAAGTCAAAACTATACTATTACTTCTATTACTAATGGAGATTTGGTATCTGTCTGTCTGAAGCTGAAACTATACTATTACTCCTATTACTAATGGAGATTTGGTATCTGTCTGTCTGAAGTCAAAACTATACTATTACTTCTATTACTAATGGAGATTTGGTATCTGTCTGTATGAAGCTAAAATTATACTATTACTTCTATTACTAATGGAGATTTGGTATCTGTCTGTCTGAAGCAGAAACTATACTATTACTTCTATTACTAATGGAGATTTGGTATCTGTCTGTATGAAGCTAAAATTATACTATTACTTCTATTACTAATGAAGATTTGGTATCTGTCTGTCTGAAGACGAAACTATACTATTACTTCTATTACTAATGGAGATTTGGTATCTGTCTGTCTGAAGTCAAAACTATACTATTACTTCTATTACTAATGGAGATTTGGTATCTGTCTGTCTGAAGCTGAAACTATACTATTACTTCTATTACTAATGGAGATTTGGTATCTCTCTGTCTGAAGACGAAACTATACTATTACTTCTATTACTAATGGAGATTTGGTATATGTCTGTCTGAAGACAAAACTATACTATTACTTCTATTACTAATGGAGATTTGGTATATGTCTGTCTGAAGCAGAAACTATACTATTACTCCTATTACTAATGGAGATTTGGTATCTGTCTGTCTGAAGTCAAAACTATACTATTACTTCTATTACTAATGGAGATTTGGTATCTGTCTGTCTGAAGCTGAAACTATACTATTACTTCTATTACTAATGGAGATTTGGTATCTGTCTGTCTGAAGCTGAAACTATACTATTACTTCTATTACTAATTGAGATTTGGTATCTGTCTGTCTGAAGCTGAAACTATACTATTACTTCTATTACTAATGGAGATTTGGTATCTGTCTGTCTGAAGTCAAAACTATACTATTACTTCTATTACTAATGGAGATTTGGTATCTGTCTGTCTGAAGCTGAAACTATACTATTACTTCTATTACTAATGGAGATTTGGTATCTGTCCGTCTGAAGACGAAACTATACTATTACTTCTATTACTAATGGAGATTTGGTATCTGTCTGTATGAAGCTAAAATTATACTATTACTTCTATTACTAATGGAGATTTGGTATCTGTCTGTATGAAGTTAAAATTATACTATTACTTCTATTACTAATGAAGATTTGGTATCTGTCTGTATGAAGCTAAAATTATACTATTACTTCTATTACTAATGGAGATTTGGTATCTGTCTGTCTGAAGCAGAAACTATACTATTACTTCTATTACTAATGGAGATTTGGTATCTGTCTGTATGAAGCTAAAATTATACTATTACTTCTATTACTAATGGAGATTTGGTATCTGTCTGTCTGAAGCAGAAACTATACTATTACTTCTATTACTAATGGAGATTTGGTATCTGTCTGTATGAAGCTAAAATTATACTATTACTTCTATTACTAATGAAGATTTGGTATCTGTCTGTCTGAAGACGAAACTATACTATTACTTCTATTACTAATGGAGATTTGGTATCTGTCTGTCTGAAGTCAAAACTATACTATTACTTCTATTACTAATGGAGATTTGGTATCTGTCTGTCTGAAGCTGAAACTATACTATTACTTCTATTACTAATGGAGATTTGGTATCTGTCTGTCTGAAGACGAAACTATACTATTACTTCTATTACTAATGGAGATTTGGTATATGTCTGTCTGAAGCTGAAACTATACTATTACTTCTATTACTAATGGAGATTTGGTATCTGTCTGTCTGAAGCTGAAACTATACTATTACTTCTATTACTAATGGAGATTTGGTATCTGTCTGTCTGAAGCAGAAACTATACTATTACTTCTATTACTAATGGAGATTTGGTATCTGTCTGTATGAAGCTAAAATTATACTATTACTTCTATTACTAATGGAGATTTGGTATCTGTCTGTCTGAAGCAGAAACTATACTATTACTTCTATTACTAATGGAGATTTGGTATCTGTCTGTATGAAGCTAAAATTATACTATTACTTCTATTACTAATGAAGATTTGGTATCTGTCTGTCTGAAGACGAAACTATACTATTACTTCTATTACTAATGGAGATTTGGTATCTGTCTGTCTGAAGTCAAAACTATACTATTACTTCTATTACTAATGGAGATTTGGTATCTGTCTGTCTGAAGCTGAAACTATACTATTACTTCTATTACTAATGGAGATTTGGTATCTGTCTGTCTGAAGACGAAACTATACTATTACTTCTATTACTAATGGAGATTTGGTATATGTCTGTCTGAAGCTGAAACTATACTATTACTTCTATTACTAATGGAGATTTGGTATCTGTCTGTCTGAAGCTGAAACTATACTATTACTTCTATTACTAATGGAGATTTGGTATCTGTCTGTATGAAGCTAAAATTATACTATTACTTCTATTACTAATGGAGATTTGGTATATGTCTGTCTGAAGCAGAAACTATACTATTACTTCTATTACTAATGGAGATTTAGTATCTGTCTGTATGAAGTTAAAATTATACTATTACTTCTATTACTAATGAAGATTTGGTATCTGTCTGTCTAAAGCAGAACCTATACTATTACTTCTATTACTAATGGAGATTTGGTATCTGTCTGTCTGAAGCTGAAACTATACTATTACTTCTATTAATAATGGAGATTTGGTATCTGTCTGTATGAAGTTAAAATTATACTATTACTTCTATTACTAATGAAGATTTGGTATCTGTCTGTCTGAAGCAGAAACTATACTATTACTTCTATTACTAATGGAGATTTGGTATCTGTCTGTCTGAAGACGAAACTATACTATTACTTCTATTAATAATGGAGATTTGGTATCTGTCTGTATGAAGCTAAAATTATACTATTACTTCTATTACTAATGGAGATTTGGTATCTGTCTGTCTGAAGCAGAAACTATACTATTACTTCTATTACTAATGGAGATTTGGTATCTGTCTGTATGAAGTTAAAATTATACTATTACTTCTATTACTAATGAAGATTTGGTATCTGTCTGTCTGAAGACGAAACTATACTATTACTTCTATTACTAATGGAGATTTGGTATCTGTCTGTCTCAAGCTAAAACTATACTATTACTTCTATTACTAATGGAGATTTGGTATCTGTCTGTCTGAAGTCAAAACTATACTATTACTTCTATTACTAATGGAGATTTGGTATCTGTCTGTCTGAAGCTGAAACTATACTATTACTTCTATTACTAATGGAGATTTGGTATCTGTCTGTCTGAAGACGAAACTATACTATTACTTCTATTACTAATGGAGATTTGGTATCTGTCTGTATGAAGCTAAAATTATACTATTACTTCTATTACTAATGGAGATTTGGTATATGTCTGTCTGAAGCAGAAACTATACTATTACTCCTATTACTAATGGAGATTTGGTATCTGTCTGTCTGAAGCTGAAACTATACTATTACTTCTATTACTAATGGAGATTTGGTATCTGTCTGTCTGAAATCAAAACTATACTATTACTTCTATTAATAATGGAGATTTGGTATCTGTCTGTATGAAGCTAAAATTATACTATTACTTCTATTACTAATGGAGATTTGGTATCTGTCTGTCTGAAGCAGAAACTATACTATTACTTCTATTACTAATGGAGATTTGGTATCTGTCTGTATGAAGCTCAAATTATACTATTACTTCTATTACTAATGGAGATTTGGTATCTGTCTGTCTGAAGCAGAAACTATACTATTACTTCTATTACTAATGGAGATTTGGTATCTGTCTGTATGAAGCTAAAATTATACTATTACTTCTATTACTAATGAAGATTTGGTATCTGTCTGTCTGAAGACGAAACTATACTATTACTTCTATTACTAATGGAGATTTGGTATCTGTCTGTCTGAAGACAAAACTATACTATTACTTCTATTACTAATGGAGATTTGGTATCTGTCTGTATGAAGCTAAAATTATACTATTACTTCTATTACTAATGGAGATTTGGTATCTGTCTGTCTGAAGACGAAACTATACTATTACTTCTATTACTAATGAAGATTTGGTATCTGTCTGTCTGAAGACGAAACTATACTATTACTTCTATTACTAATGGAGATTTGGTATCTGTCTGTCTCAAGCTAAAACTATACTATTACTTCTATTACTAATGGAGATTTGGTATCTGTCTGTCTGAAGAAGAAACTATACTATTTCTTCTATTAGTAATGAAGATTTGGTATCTGTCTGTCTGAAGACGAAACTATAGTATTACTTCTATTAATAATGGAGATTTGGTATCTCTGTCTGTCTGAAACCGAAACTATACTATTACTTCTATAAACTGCACTATTGTGCTATTTTTTTATGCTCAATTCAGTTTATTTCAGACTAATGTACCATCTTTTAATGCTTGATTCCAGGGGTGTAGTGTAGTATATGTTCGTTTATCATGATACAATCCTCCCACGCATTACATCCTCCATTTTTGAAATGAGGTGCAGCATCTGTTCTGTTGGCATGATACATCCTCCAAGGCATTACGTCTTCCTTTTTTCTTTGAGCGAGGGGTGTAGTGCAGTATCTGTTCTGTTGTCATGATACCATCCTGCCAGGTATTACCTCCTCCTCCTTGGCCTTTTGGCTAAGATCAAAGTGTAGTATCTGTTCTCAGCATACCAGCAGACGTTGTACTATCGATGAAATTATTGCGGATACTATAAGAGAATATGACAATGCAAAGTTACAACTGTATATTACAGAAAATTAATTTATTAGAAGTTGTTTATGAAATAAATATGCAAATTAAGAAACCTCAAAGCTGATTGCTGGTATTTTCAGATTACTATATATATGGTATTTCAAAGAATAAATTTGTATTATAGGATTAAATGATAATAATAAGCCGTTTGAAGTTAATATCGTTAAACTTTTTCATTTCGATTATTATTATTATTATTATTATTATTATTATTATTGTTGTTATCAGAAAAAAAAAAAAACACCAACGGTTGCCTTTTTATTTAAAGTAGATGATTTCTTTCCAAAATTCATTTCAGGCGGCGGAGGTTGTCTGGTTTGCTATTTGCTTTTTCGCTTCTCCTCACCACTGGAAATGATTTCGTTCGGCAGCTAGAAAAAAAAGGCACGTTTTTTACTCGCTAACTTTTGTGACGAGACGGATTTATATATAAACATATACACATTGGTCTTTATTAAAGAGTGGAAGCATGCTAGTAGGTGGACATCTCCCGTTAAAAGTGACGGGGGGGGAAAAAAAAAATCATGCTTCGCCAGTGTTCGCACTAATATTCATATAAAATGGGTGAAGTTAAAAAAAAGAAAAAAGAGAGAGAAAAAACGTATACATCGGTATAGAAAGAAGGAAGGAAGGAAGGAAAAAAAAAGAAAAAAGGTAGAAAAGAAAACCGAAACAAATAAAAAGGGCTCATTATGGAAATAGAGTGAAGGATTTCTTTTCGAATCCATTTTAGACGGCAGGGGCGGTGGGAAGGGGGAGGGTCTTACATGCTATTTGCTTTCTGTTTTTTTTCATAAACACTTGCAATGTTTTCGCCCGGCACTTATTTTACTCGCTAACTTTTGTGTGACGGGACGGATACATATTTATTAATATATTTATATATAAAAAAAAATACACATTGGTTTTTATTTTAGAGTCGAGGATGAGTCACCATTTACAAAGGCCAAAGGCCACTCGAGGATACGGGTGAATGAGATTGTCAGCTGGACAACGAGCACCCCCATGAGAGGACTGAAAAAGATGGACGGAATGAACATTTGCTGACATTGGACTTGAAGACGACCATGTCATAATCTGCAGGGAAGCAGTCCCGTGGTATTGTGTCCCACAGATGAGAAGTTCTTGGCAAGAAACTCTGTTCATGGAAGTTCCGTTTGGTTTTCGGTTCACGCGGGAAGAAAAAGAAAATTATTTGCAGTGGTGGTAGGGAGACGAGTTTTTGCAGTGAATTTTTTTTTACAGGGAAGCGTGAGGCAACCTGAGATTAGAAATAACGATAGAGCAGAGAAAGACTATCATCGTCTTTTATGCAGGGTGAAAAGACCGTAGGGAAGAGAAGCGACCAAATAGGGATTCAAGATGGCGTCGTTTCTTTACTTTATTTTAAAAATGGAAATCGCTCCAGACAAGACATGAAGCCACTTGATGTAAGGAGCTAACATAAATGAAAGATGATTATCGCAAAGACGGGAGATGCCTATTGACCTTAGTCTTGAAAAAAAAAAGTAAGGCTATAGATTGGAGGAAAACAGTCAGCAGGAAGAGAGTTCCACAAGCCTTCTTTTATGCAGGGTGAAAAGACCGTAGGGAAGAGAAGCGACCAAATAGGGATTCAAGATGGCGTCGTTTCTTTACTTTTTTTTTTTTTTAAATGGAAAGAAAAGAAAATTATTGGCAATGGTGGCAGGAAGACGAGTTCTTGCCGTGAATGTTTTGCAGGGAAGCGTGAGGCAACCTGATTGATTCTATTTTTAGAATCCGGTACTCACAGGAGGGACCACAGGAAAATTGTTTGTTGGGTCCTTACTAAGGCCAAGAGCCATTTGAGGACAAGGGTTAATGAGATGAAATGATTGTCAGTTGAATGATGAAGAATATTATGAGAGGATTGAGAATGGTGGTGGTGGTGGTGGTGATGATGATGATGATGATGATGATGACGACGACGGCAGCGGTGATGATGATGATGATGATGATGATGATGATGATGATGATGATGATGATGATGATGATGATGATGATGATGATGATGATGATGATGATGATGATTTATTCCTGTTTGATTACTTATGGGAACGGTTTTATTAGAAAAATCCGTCTACATTTGATTTGAAGACGACCAGGTAGTAATCTGCAGAGAAGCAGTCCCGTGATAATGTGTTCCACAGACAGGAAAGCCATTGAGTAGATGACCTATGACTCATCTAGCTAAATAAAGGATCACTTCACACACCTCCCTTTGTCTTTCTTTCTTTCTTTCTCTCTCTCTCTCTCTCTCTCTTTCTATGTCTCTCTCTCCCTCTCTCTCTTCCTCTTCCTTGCTGATTTTTTTTTATTAAATGGGTACCACTTTTCTTTTTTTTATGGAAATCGCTCCAGACAAGGCATGAAGCCATTTGATGTAAGGAACTAATAAGAACGAAATATGATTATCACAAAGACAGAAGATGCCTATTGACCTTAGTCTTGAAAAGACCAAGATTATAGGTAGGAGAAAAACAGTCAGCAGGAAGAGAGTTCCACAAGCCCGCGGTTCTTGGAAAGAAGCTACTGGAATAGGAAGCTGTATTACAATGAGGTATCAAAACAGCGAATTGATGGAGAGTACTAAACCAACAAGTCAAACGAGCTTGAATAAAAGAAGCAGGGAATAGATAACATAATTCTGAAGAACACATGCCATAA
>OY744554.1:43485935-43495935 GCA_963556195.1 Sepiola atlantica
ATTTTTTTTTTTTTGAGGGGGTGGGGGTATTATTATTATTATTTTACATAGATTATTATTATTATTATTATTTTTATAATTATTATTATTATTATTTTTATTATTATTATTATTTTACATAGATTATTATTATTATTATTTTTATTATTTATTTATTTTTTCACAGGTCATGACAAAAGTGTTGAGGTCATAATGTTTTCTCCTGATACAAAGACTCTCTGTTCGGGATCGTGGGACAGATCGGCCATTTTGTGGAACGTCAAGGTACGATTTTCTTTTACAGCTGACTAGAAGAATACCTGCATCTGGCCGGGCCCATATTTGACTTATTTGCATAACCCAGAGAGATTCGCCACATGCTTGAAAACAAACTTCCACCACGTATCACGGTCTTGGGTCAGTCCTTCAGCTGTCAGCCAGTCTCAACCCTTATCCGGTCAGCCGATCTCTTTGGTGGTCGTCCTCTTCATCTTTCTTGAATTAAATCTTCTTAATATGATTTATTTACATAGCTGGAGACTGGTAAACATGTTCAAAACATGTTAATCTCTTTTTTTTCGAATAACGTTGTCGATGGATCTGTTCATGTACACATGTTTCAGAAAATCCTCTTTATCACTATTACTCCTTACTTTTTTTAGATTATGTTGTTGATGGATGTGTTAATATTTATGACCTCATTAATATTTTGTCATCATGCTCCAAAAATTCAACACCCAACAATATTTCTCCATATGTACACATGTTTCAGAAAATCCTCTTTATTACTATTACTCCTTACTTTTTTAGATAACGTTGTTGATGGATGTGTTAATATTTATGACCTCATTAATATTTTGTCATCGTGCTCCAAAAATTCAACACCCAACAATATTTCTCCATATGTACACATGTTTCAGAAAATCCTCTTTATCACTATTACTCCTTACTTTTTTAAATAACGTTGTTGATGGATGTGTTAATATTTATGACCTCATTAATATTTTGTCATCATGCTCCAAAAATTCAACACCCAACAATATTTCTCCATATGTACACATGTTTCAGAAAATCCTCTTTATCACTATTACTCCTTACATTTTTAGATAACGTTGTTGATGGATGTGTTAATATTTATGACCTCGTTAATATTTTGTCATCATGCTCCAAAAATTCAACACCCAACAATATTTCTATATATGTACACATGTTTCAGAAAATCCTCTTTATCCCTATTACTCCTTACTTTTTTAAATAACGTTGTTGATGGTTCTGTTAATATTAAGCCTCTTTCTGATATCTGCATTTCTTCGTCTATCTCGCAAAGTTACTCCAAGGATAGTTCTTAAACTTTTCATTTCAAACACATTGAGCTTCCCCTCGCGCTCTGGGAATATAGTCCATATTTCATTTGCATATACAGCAATAGAAACTATCAATGCATTTTAAAGTCTTCACTTTATTATTAATATTTATGACCTCATTAATATCTTAAAGTCTTAACTTACGGCGTTGATGACTTCTCGATAACTTTTCTTTTTGGCGTCAAAATTGCAGAAGTTGCTATTCCCATTCTTCTGCTAATGTCAGATGAGGAACACAAACGTGCGCAGTGATAGCGCATTTGCAACAATCGCCAGCATTTAACGCGTCACCCAAGTAGCAGACGGTAGCTTCAACGTCCAATTCTAATCGGAATAACGTCCTTTCTTCGAACGTTTTTGCACAAGAAATATTAATTAAATTTGTGAAACACTTGAAAAATATAAAACAACAACATTTCTCACACGAAACTTCAAGCTCAGAAGTAGAGGGCTTCAACTTATCAAAGACAGCGTGGTGTCAGTAGAGAGCTCATTGCTAAGCACCGGTCTTGATTGCCAGTTTAGGGTCACTTGTATATATCTAAGGTTTCTCTGACTGAGGGTACTGAGGTAACTCTTTTGAGATTGAATGTGGAGAGGACTATCTTTCAAATTCGTTCAAGATGTCTATCCTTGATAAGGGATGAAACATATCCAATTTGTATATTAATCAATTGTTTACAATGTGCTCCGATGAACTTGCTATTCTGGTGCCCCCTCAACGTAAATTCACTCGACCAACCCGACAATAAGCTAAATCCCATCCATTCACTGTGGAGGTCCGCAGATGCCAAAGAGCCTTCTACTCCTACAGCTTCTTTCAGAAGCTCAGAAGAAGGTATTTAATTCCTTCACAACACACGAATACGTGACACAAGGTCGGAAAGTGGGGCAAGAGTCAAGCCAGCGCCCCTAAAGAAGGAGCACTCTGGCCTAGCAAAAATAGCCTGGGCAACCCCGTCGGCATTCTCCGATCAGGGCGCCTCAGGCAGTAAGCAATAAACTTAGTCCACCCTAAAGAGAGGGGGGGGCAAGGCCTGGGAAGGTTGACGGTTGACCTTTTAGAACTGCACAGGACAAACCTACATATCTGCGGAATCAAGACCCGAAGGTCAAGATGGTACCGGTCTACAAGGTGTAGCATCTATCGGAACAGATACCACACTTTGATCTTAGCCAAAAGGCCAAGAAGTAGAGGGCTTCGACTTATCAAAGACAGCGTGGTGTCAGGAGAGAGCTCATTGCTAAGCACCAGTCTTGATTACCAGTTTAGTCCATGTTTCACTTGCATATACAGCAATAGGGAGTATCAATATATTGTAAAGAGCCGTTCATATGTCCTTCCTGCTCCATATCTTTTCTTTTAGAAGTCCAAATTGCAGAAGTTGCTATACCCATTCTTCTGCTAATATCAGATAAGTATCCTGGAATCAATGAGCCAAGAAACAGAAATCCTTTAGTATCCACAACAAAAAACAGACTAACACCACAACAATTTCCCCTCATAACATCCCCAGCACAAATAACACCGACATGACCGAGAAAAATAAATCTTACATAGTTCTCCCCAATAATCCCATATCTTACAAAAACATTTCAAATCTGACATAAAAATAGAAATATCAACCTTTAAAAAAATTGAAGATTTACTCAACACCAAACCTCGTCTCCAACTACCTCGTAATCGCACTTCTTCCCTGGCCGGCATTTACAAAATTAAATATGCCGAATGTGCGACGGACAGAAATATAAAATCCTGCATTTACGAACACAAACAGGACCTCAAACACAACAATCTAACAAACGCACTAGTCATACACAGAAACACTTTTAACCACAATTTCGATTTTAAAAACTGCACCGAATACTCTCTCTCGCCGTTGCGTTAGATTCAGCAGGTGTTTTGTGTTTTTTTTTTGTTACAACTTTTTATCGCGTAAAAAACAACAAAACAAAACTATAATCCTCAAATTTATCACCCAAAATGCTAAACGCAAAGCCTTCAATATCCACAACAAAAAACAGACTGACTCAACAACAATTTCCCCTCATAACATCCCCAGCACAAATCACACCGACATGACCGAGAAAAATAAATCTTACATAGTTCTCCCCAATCATCCCATATCTCTCTCCTTACAAAAACATTTCAAATCTGACATAGAAATATCAATATCAACCGTAGACCTCTTCAAAATTGACCTTTTTCTTCAAACATATGGAAACTGTGACCCAGAGCAAAGAAGCTGCTTACTACAAGTTGTGGAGTACCACAGGAAAAAATTTGACAGTTTCAAAAAAGCCACATTGAACAAGTGATAATACATGTATTAGTAACATCCTATCTGACAGTTTCTTATGCAATATATGTGTCAGTGCAGTGCTATCATACTACCAAACTGATTTTTTGTAGTGTCCCAGCTGTTTGTGCATTAAAATTAGTTAAAACTTACACAGGTGTTCATGTGTTTTATTGTGCTTACTACCATATGCAAGAAAATTTTATTAGCTTTCATTTGGTACCACTTTCAATGCTATAGCATCAACCTCTGGAAAGCTACAATGAAAATAAGGACATAATATCCCAAATTTTGCAGCGTTTTTGAAAAACGTCAACAATAAAATTACATGGCTCTTGAGGCAGGCATAGCCAAGGTCCAAGATCACAATAACTGGTATATTTAGCTAATTTAGACCTTGGAGAATGGGAATAATAGCAGTTTCCATATGTTTGAAGAAAAAGGTCAATTTTGAAGAGGTCTAATCAACCTCTAAAACAATTGAAGATTTACTCAACACAAAACCCCGTCCCCCAACTACCTACTAAGTTCACTTCTTTACAAAATTAAATGGGTCGAATGTCCGATGTTTTATATTGGTGAAAATTATAGGATCTATATATGTAGAATTCTACATATATAGATCCTATAATTTTCTTCTCCCTTTTTCCTGTTTTGTCTTACCTTGCAGTCCGGTTCAATGGTTGTGCGTTTGCTTGGTCACGGTGGGCTCGTTCAGTCGTTGGCATTTTCACCTCAAGGTGTGCGCATTGTAAGTATCTATGAGTACTCCCATAGTGTTCATCATTCTTGTTATAACTAAGCAAATGCAGTTCTTAACTTTGATCAATTTCAGTACTCCTATAGTGTTCATCATCGAAAACTAAACAATACACTGATAGAAAAACGCATTCAATAAATGTCAACAATCATGTTAAAATGTAATGTTCTATCGATTTTTCAAATCCTGGCCATGCGCGAGCCTCCATTTTTAATTTTTTTTTTTCGAGCAGTCAACACCGAATGTTTTGAACAAGAAAACCACCCGATTTTCAAGTCCTGGCCATTGACGAGCCTCCATTTTGAAATTTTTTTTCGAGCAGTCAACACCGAATGTTTTGAACAAGAAAACCACCCGATTTTCAAGTCCTGGCCATTGACGAGCCTCCATTTTGAAATTTTTTTTCGAGCAGTCAACACCGAATGTTTTGAACAAGAAAACCACCCGATTTTCAAGTCCTGGCCATTGACGAGCCTCCATTTTGAAATTTTTTTCGAGCAGTCAACACCGAATGTTTTGAACAAGAAAACCACCCGATTTTCAAGTCCTGGCCATTGACGAGCCTCCATTTTGAAATTTTTTTTCGAGCAGTCAACACCGAATGTTTTGAACAAGAAAACCACCCGATTTTCAAGTCCTGGCCATTGACGAGCCTCCATTTTGAAATTTTTTTTCGAGCAGTCAACACCGAATGTTTTGAACAAGAAAACCACCCGATTTTCAAGTCCTGGCCATTGACGAGCCTCCATTTTGAAATTTTTTTTCGAGCAGTCAACACCGAATGTTTTTAACAAGAAAACCACCCGATTTTCAAGTCCTGGCCATTGACGAGCCTCCATTTTGAATTTTTTTTTTCGAGCAGTCAACACCGAATGTTTTGAACAAGAAAACCACCCGATTTTCAAGTCCTGGCCATTGACGAGCCTCCATTTTGAATTTCTTCGCGAGCAAGAAAACCACCGTTTAAAATAAGTTAAAACACAAATAAAATTATCCAGGTAGGTAAAAGAAATTCAAAATGGAGGCTCGCCCATGGCCAGGACTTGAAAATCGATAAAAAAAAATCGAAAACTAAACAATACACTGATAGAAACGCATACCATAAATGTCAACAATCATGCGAAAATGTAATGTTCTACCAGTATATTGTTTAGTTTTCGATTTTTTATCGATTTTCAAATCCTGGCCATGAGCGAGCCTCCATTTTGAATTTCTTTTCGAGCAGTCAACACCGACTGTTTTGAACAAGAAAACCACCCTTTAATATAAGTTAAAACACAAATAAAATTATCCAGGTAGGTAGATGAGTAACTTTACTTGCCTTTGGTAACATTTATTTGTTGCACATTTGTTTTTGTTTTTCACTCCTTTTTTCGTTCTGTTGATTGTAGTAAAAGATTCCCGACTTTCTCCTTCACCGACTGATGACAGGAAAGATGAAGAATCAGAACAGATACTACACTTTGCTCCGAGCCAAAATGTGACGGACCGTTTTGAAACGGGTATTTTCTGTGTGCCTTTTTGATCCAATATTTATTTAATGTTTTTTGTAAAACATAAAATTTAGAAATACTTGTACTAACGTACTCTCTTTCAATGCTCAACTCAGCGTGGGTTGGCAGTGTAGTATCTGTTCTGTTGTCATGAAACGATCCTCCCAGGCATTACCTACTCCTTCTTTTTGAAGAGGAGTGGTATATGTGTAAGCTAGAATGCAAAGTCTGATTCTAAC
This sequence comes from Sepiola atlantica, assembly GCA_963556195.1. Classification (NCBI taxonomy): domain Eukaryota; kingdom Metazoa; phylum Mollusca; class Cephalopoda; order Sepiida; family Sepiolidae; genus Sepiola; species Sepiola atlantica. The sequence goes on from OY744554.1 coordinate 43,492,071, forward strand.
ATTTTTTTTTGGTGCTTGTAGAATAAAAAGCCGAAAAAAAGTTTTTTTTTGTCTTTTAGTGTAGGAGAGGTAAATAAGGGGCAGGTAACTCTTACCACGAATTTTAAGCAAGATTTTCCAGTAGTCAAAACTGATGGCTTTAATTGGCGTTGCACATGTGACTACTGGGCAAGAAGAACGTCGATTAGACATAAAAGGGTTAGGGTTTAGGGTTTAGGGTTTTGGTTAGGGTTGGGTTTAGGGTTGGGTTAGGGGTTAGGGTTAGGATTAGGGTTTAGGGTTAGGGTTAGAGTTTAGGGGTTTAGGGTTAGGGTTGGGTTAGGGTTTAGGGTTTTGATTAGGGTTGGGTTTAGGGTTTAGGGTTGGGTTAGGGTTAGGGTTTAGGGTCAGAGTTTAGGGTTAGGGTTTAGGGTCAGGGTTTAGGGTTTTGGTTAGGGTTGGGTTTAGGGTTAGGGTTTAGGGTTGGGTTAGGGTTTAGGGTTAGGGTTTAGGGTTGGGTTAGGGTCAGGGTTTAGGGTCAGGGTTTAGGGTTAGGGTTTAGGGTCAGGGTTTAGGGTTTTGGTTAGGGTTGGGTTTAGGGTTAGGGTTTAGGGTTGGGTTAGGGTTTAGGGTTAGGGTTTAGGGTTTTGGTTAGGGTTTAGGGTTAGGGTTGGGTTAAGGTTTAGGGTTAGGGTTTAGGGTTTAGGGTTGGGTTAAGGTTTAGGGTTAGGGTTGGGTTACGGTTTAGGGTTTAGGGTCAGGGTTTAGGGTCAGGGTTTAGGGTTAGGGTTTAGGGTTAGGGTTAGAAAAATATTGTTCGAAAGCTAGAGCTGTTGTGAAGAGTTATCTGCCCCTTATTTACCTCTCCAACACTAAAAGACAAAAAAACTTTTTTTCGGCTTTTTATTATACAAGCACCTTCTTTTTTTTATTTGCAGGCGACGGGCTCTTGGGATTTCCTTGTGCGGATATGGTGTCAAAAGGGAAAGGATCGGATATTAGCAGGTGGCGGCGATCACCGGAAGGAGACGATTCCCTTGTATACGGCAAAACCTTCCCACATCTTAAAGAAACACACGGGCAACGTCCATGCGGTCTCTTTCTTTAATGATGACATTTTGGTACGTACGTGTCTATTTAATGTTCTTTTAATGGAAGATGGCCGATATAAATAGATCTCAAAAGTGAATAACTCCAAGTTGTTAACGTTTTCTAGGGTTAGTAAGATGAAATTACGAGTAGATGAGCTGCACATACAGTTTCTTCAAAAATGTGAGTAAAATTAATATGTATATACACACATATATATACACATATATATATATACATACATATATATACACACATGCATATATATACACACACATATATATATACATACATATATATATATATATACACACACATATATATATACAAACACACACACATATATATATATACACATTTATATATACAAACACACACACATATATACACATATATATATACACACATATATATACACACATATATATACACACACACACATATATATATATATATACACACACACACACACATATATATACACATATATATATATATATACACACACACACACATATATACACACATATATATATATATACACACACACACATATATATACACATATATATATATATACACACACACACACATATATATACACATATATATATATACACACACACACACACACACATATATATATATATATATATATATATATATATATATAAAGATAGAAGAAATAAGAGTGATAAACATGTACGAATGTCCAAATTTATTTCAAATTTCGATTGTTCAATGCAAGGTGTATTCTGTAATAAACTAGTGTTTATTGTTCTTTCCTTAAGCCAAGGCTTTTCAAAGATCGAAATCTTATCATCAGAGGAGAAATACAGATAGATAAGTTGGCTGTGGAAAGGCCAAAGTTCAAACATTTGAAAGATATTATTAAAAATGGAGTGAAAAAAAAGCTTGTGTAAAAAAAGATATGTGGTTTGTCCAGGTGGTAATTGTCCGTTGAAAAGGTGTCCAATGAAAAGGAGATTTTGGAGAAGACGAAAAAAGTTTTTCGTAGGGACAGTATGGAGAAAGTGTTCAAAATGAAGTAAATCCAAAAGTAAAATATTGAAATTAAATCGTAGATGGAGCGCACTTAAATGGAAATTATGTGAGAAAACTGGCCATTTTTGATAACTTCCCGGGCCTTAGTAGAAAAGTGAATGGTATTATTGGTGAGATATTCAAGCAAGCGAATCCAAGAAAAAAACTTGAAACAGCAATGCTAAATTAGGAGTTGGGTTGGAGGAAGGGGAGAGTGAAATATGAGGGAATACGGAACTTATTTATCTGTATTTCTCCTCTGATGATAAGATTTCGATCTTTGAAAAGCCTTGGCTTAAGGAAAGAATAATAAACACTAGTTTATTACAGAATACACCTTGCATTGAACAATCGAAATTTGAAATAAATTTGGACATTCGTACATATTTATCACTCTTATTTCTTCTATCTTTATAATTGCTCTATCTCGTATATTGAGCTTAACCGTTTCACTATAGGTTCTATTTACTAAAAGTTTACTTTTAGTTTATATTTGATTCTATATTTGATTATATATATATATATATATATGGTTGAATATAAGAGACAACTCATGTCTAGATATCCTTTGGTAGATCCTTTCAATAGTCCGAATTAGGATCTTAGTTTCGGAGGGGAATTGGCTGATGAATTTGCCATAATTTGAATTTGTCTCTCAAGTACTTTGTCGAGAAGATTGATGATTCATTTGTCTGATACTAGCGCCATAGCCCAACACTTAACTAACGACCATTTCTGCCCCCGATCGGAATTCAGAAAACACTTAGTAGAAAATACCAAAAATCTTAGAATTTAGTACTAACAAACAAAAATACCACATATCAGAAGCCCTATATATAAAAAAAAAAAAAAATTAATAGAATTAACTTTAATATCAGTAATAATATTCTAAAATGCTTATAGATCCAATATAGTTTCGTACTTAGTACATAATTCCCACCAAAAACCTTCTATAAATACTAACACATGGTCTGTACCTGATTAACCTCATTCCCCTGAAGATGGACCCGGATGGGTCCGAAAGTACTTGGGAGACAAATCCAAACTATGGCAAATTCATCAGCCAATTCCCATCCGAAACTAAGATCCTGATTCGGACTATTGAAAGGATCTACCAAAGGATATCTAGACACGAGTTGTCTCTTATATTCAACAATACTTGCCTGCAAGAGAAGATGCTGCCTAGATATACATATATATATATATATATATATATATATGTATAAGGTTAAGGTTTAGGGTTTAGGCTTTAAGGTTAGGGTTAAGGGTTTAGGTTTTAGGGTTAGGGTTAAGGTTTTAGGGTTTATGGTTAAGGTTTTAGATTAGAGTTTAGGGGTTTGGGTTTAGGGTTAAGGTTTTAGGTTAGGGTTTAGGGGTTTAGGGTTAAGGTGTTAGGAGGACAGGGAGACAACAACGTGAGGATTGGTAACGATGGTGGAAATTGGGCAGAATTTGATTATATAAAAAAACGGCTCAACAAGAATTTGTTTACATTTGACTTGAAAGTTTTTTTACCTACCAACCTTAGCAATCAGCCGCAGTTGGATTCTTCCGGCCAGGTGTGTGTCTGCGTTAAGTACATTTTATTCCTGCCACATGACATTTCTGGTACACCAGACCTGATTTTCACAATTTTCTTTCTTTCATATTTTTTTTTTTGTTTTTTGCAAACAGGCTAGCGGATCATGGGACAAAACCGTGTGTGTCTGGGACCTGAGCAACGGTCAGTTACTGCATTGTCTGACCGGTCATA
>OY744554.1:43500935-43609423 GCA_963556195.1 Sepiola atlantica
TACACTAAATGTACAAAAGCAAGGAAATTCCCACTTTTTACACTTTTATTGTCATTAAGGGTATGCGAGCACAACAGGGCTATGTATTTTACTGGTAGGAATTTTTCTTCAGCGCACCTCACACACTTCATCCACTCATGCATAGAGATTTATACTGTAGTGATGTGATAACGAAATGGTTTGGTTGATATGTAGTCATACCCTTAATGACAATAAAAGTGTAACAATTTGGGTATTTCTTTGCTTTTGTACATTTAGTGTATATGAATTTTTATCTTAACCCTATTAAGGGCATATGATTTCAGTATACTGGCATTTATCATGGAATGTCACTACTTTTGTAAAGGCTATGCCTCAAAACAATGGTCATTTTTAAGGTTTTTTGGAATTTTCTGGAAAACTAAGGTATATGGTAAACTGAAATTAAAATGTCATCAACTAGACCCTAGAATCTCTATCTCTGCCAAAAATCAGCTGAATCCATCAAATAGTTGTTAAGATACAGGGTGGCACACACGTATGTACGTACACACGGATGACACAAAATCACTCCTGACCTTTCTGGATCTCTGGGTTGCCTTGACTAATGATGCTGAAATTCTACACACTTATAGAACCTATCAAATGAAAATTTTGTGCAAAGTTTTAACTAATTTGGTTTATTGGTTTTTGAGTTATGACTGATCAAAGAAATGAGATTTCTAGCATAGGCCGTTTTTGGAGTCTATTAAGGGATAGAGCGCTATCGCGCCTCCTTTGATTTCCCCCCCCCCCCCATAATTTAAATAGTAACATGTTTTAAAAGAAAAAGGTATTTTGGATGATTAAGTTTTTTTTATTAAAAAGCTGTAAACAGAGTGCACGTGTGTGTTTGGCGAAGTCAACCGGAAGATACCGGTGAAGACGGAAAAGAAATGCAAGGGCAGGTAACTCCATGCCTCTTCGTCAGAGAAATGCACAAATAAGAGATAAAGAGTTATCTGCCCTTATAAAATTTTCTTGAAGATAAGTAGTCGGTTATTTATTTTTTTTTATGGAAATCGCTCTAGACAAGACATGAAGCCACTTGATGCACGGAGGTAACAAGAACGAAAGATGATTATCGCAAAGACACGAGATACATATTGGCCTTAGTCTTGAAAAGACCAAAGTTAGAGGTAGGAGGAAAACAGTCAGCAGGAATAAAGTCCCATTATTTTGGGATCCTTATTCCCTGTATGGTCCCCCCCAAAAAATTATAACAGTTGTTTCATTATATTTTCTTTGTCAAAAAATAAATATTTACTGATAAAATTTTACCTACGGTGAGTGTTTTTTTTTTTTTATTGCTTTAAATGTTGTTTCATGATTTTTTTCCTGTTTGATAGCGTCGTCTCGTTTTGATTTTGACGCCGGGTCGTTTCCATTTGGCATCTTCCGTCTGTTTACGTAACCAGCCGGAAGATGCCGACGAAAATTCGGTTTTAGCATTCGTCACAAACTGTACCGGTACCAAAATAACAAACAAGAAAAGATTTCGTCACAACTTTCACAGTCACAAAGATTTTATGAAATCCAAATATGGACCTAAAAAGATATTCGCTAAAATATTGAAGCTTGGGTTTCAGGGTTATTTTAGGATTTGGATTCTAGAAACATATCTAAAATTTAAGGCTTAAGCTTAAAATTTTAGACAATTAGAGTCTTAAGAAGAAATTGAAATTCAAGGAACCTTGATTAATTGATGTCTAATGACTATGGATCAAATTTAATGCAAATCTGAAATATTTGAATTTTAAAATGCCCATATTATAAAATATTCCAAAGAAACTGAAATTTGCGGAATATTTATTAATTGATGTCTAATACCCATTGTTAGAATTTCACACAAATCAGAGTTACATTTCACAAAAGGGCTTTCACCCCCTTTTATGAAACTAAATATAGCCCACATTTGGACCCCTTATGCCTGTTCCAAAATTCATAATGATCGGTTAATTAGTTTTAGAAATATTTAAACATATACCTAACTTTATATAGATAGATTTTGGGGAAATAGGTTTCCACCAAAGGAATGCAAGGGTAGATAACTCCATGCGTCTTCGTCAGAGAAATGCACAAATAAAAGATGAGTTATCTGCCCTTGTGAAATTTTCTTGGCGAAGGTAAGTAGTCGGTTATTGTGTTTTGAGGCATGTCCGTCCGTCCGGATTTTTCTCCGCAACCATCCATTGAATTTCTCTGAAATTTTGCATGAAGTTGTAACTTTGGTCAGGTTAGAAAGTGACATTCTCCGATTTTTGAAAAAAAATCTGATTATCCCCCCAAAGGGTCAAAAGGCCCCAAAATGGCAAAAAAATGACATTTTTTGCCCCATAACTTTTCATCCATCCATTCAATTTCTCTGAAACTTGGCCAAAATGTGGAGGCAATTGTTCCTAATAGAAAATAAGTATCGCTGACATTGGAAAAAATCTGGTTCGCGCCCCCAGGGGGCCAAAAGCCCCCAAAATGGCAAAAAATTACCCTTTTCTCCCATAACGTTTGATCCATCCATTCAATTTTTCTGAAACTTGGCCAAAATGTAGAGGCAATTGTTCTGGATATAAAATGAGCATCCTTGGTTCACGCCCCCAGGGGGGTCAAAAATGCTTCAAATTTATTGTTGCATTTTACACTCGCCACATATAGAGGGGGACCACGCACGTACAGCTTTTTTATGGAAATCGCTCCAGACAAGGCATGAAGCCACTTGATATAAGGAGCTAACAAGAACGAAAGATGATTATTGCTAAGACAGGAGATGCCTATTGGTGTTAGTCTTGAAAAGACCAAGGCTATAGGTAGGAGGAAAACAGTCAGCAGGAAGAGTTTGACAAGCCAGCACTTCTTGGAAAGAAGCTACTGGAATAGGAAGATGTATTACAATGAGATATCAAAACAGCGAATTGATGGAGATCACTAGACCAACGAGTCAAACGTGCTGGAATAGATCACATAATTCTGAAGAACACATGCCATAATAGTCTTTATAGAAAAGACTGAGACTAGCAACACCAGTCTGTGAAGGAGAGGGTGCAGAGAAGAAGAAAGGGTAGGGCCAATCAAATTACAGATACGTTTCTGCACCTTATCAAGAACTCTTAAATGGGACAGAGATTCACCAGCCCAAATATGACAACAGTACTCCATACATGGTCTGATTGTAGGTTTGTAGAGATAGAGAATAGCCTCAGGTGTGAGAAAGTGTTTGGAGCGATAGAGAGAACCGACTTTACGAGAAGCAAAAAGATCAATGGATCTAATGTGTGAACTCCAAGAAAGATTTGATGAGAGAGAAAGACCAAGAAGCTTCAGAGTGGATTTCTCCTCAAGAGCAAAGCCATTCATGAGAATCTCAGGAAAAAAAGAGACACGCGCATACGATTGATGATTTATTCCTGTTGCTTTTTCACACACACACGTAACTATAGATTTTATTTATAAAAGCATTTTGACTACCTATGTGCAGACAAGTTTCAGCTAAAACCTTTTTCAAGGTAGGAACCTCATCTGGCCGATCTGAGAGTGAAAAGGATAAGATATCGAGAGGTAAGGACAAGGTCTATCCATGCATAAAATATATCTACTTTATTTACATCTTGTTTAATAAATACATAGAAGATACTGCCAAGTCTGCTGCCAAGAAATAGTAGATAGAAAAGCCTCGATGTGAATAAGTTTTTGGGGCGATCGGGAGAACCGATTTGATAAGTAACAGAGCAACGGATATGACGTATGAACTCCAAGAAGTTTCAAAGTCAATTTCTCCGCAAGAACAAAGTCATCGATGAAAATCTTGAAAGACACGGGCTGAATCTTAACCGGAGTAAATAAAACAAGCATATTTTGTACCCCAATCCGCAGCGAACTCAAATCAACTTTCGTTTGATATTTCAACTGATCCCAGGGAGATGAGCAAGAAACATCAGAATATAGAATGGTATAATCAGCATGGATTTATTTTCAGTTGAAATTTTTTTACACATAAATTGTTTTAAAGACTTTCAACAATCAGGACTTCCAGTCGTGACCTTCGTAAAGAGAAGGCCTTTCAATTCAGTCTCGTTTTTCTGCTGACGTCACAGTGGTTGGTGTTAGCCGTCGGCTAACGAGACATCGAAATATCTGAAATGAACTGCTATTCTCAGGATTAATAGAGGTTCTATAATGGTTTTTCATGTTGACTCGTGATTAGGATTACTGTATTGAAAAAAAAAAAAAAAAAAAATATAGAAAGAATGCTTACGTGGATAACTTTAAATTCTCTGAACAAATGAAAAAAATAATTTAATTCCAAAATAAAATCCGCCAGAATGCTTTTCAGTTTCTTTGTAAACAAGTCAGCCATGTTAATCTTTTATTAATAGTATAAAATATATATAAATGACTTGATCCTTCGAAAATTGAAAGGAATTTGGGACCACTTTGAGTGTCGAATAGAAAGTAATTTCTGCCTTTAAAATTCTTAAATCCTCATGCATCAAAAGTTTTGGAAGCTATTTTCATTCATTTTATAAATAGAAATTAAAACTTATCGTAACTAATAATTTTGAACTAAACAATGTCCAAGTGACGAATAAGGGATTTATTAAATTAATTTTATAGTTGACTTTTTCACTGAATGCTTTGTTAAATCTGATTGTGAAAATGAAGAACAAACAAATTAAAGACTAAAAGAACATTTCCGATATTCAACTAAATTATTTTATTTTTAAGTTTGAATTTTAAAGTTATTTCTGCACTAGTAACTTTAGTTTTTGTTCGCATTGAAATTATTTGTAAATTTTTCGCCCGTTTTCAACGTAACTTCTTTTTTCTACTTTTCAAACTAACTTATTTATTTTCATTTTAAACGGTTATATTGAAAAGGTTAGCTCTCCAAATAACCGCTAAATTTTATCGACTAGTTTTATTCGATTTTCCAAGCGGTGACAGGGCAAATTAATCCACCGGTTTAATTTTAAAATTTTTATTTGACAAATATTAACCAAATAATAAAAATCAGTCTTAATTAAAAATGTTGCCACTAGGACTTAGGGTATTAGAAGGGTTAAGGGAGAGTATGTTTTTATCTAAGAAACAAATAATAAAATCAAACAATGTTTATGAAAAATCAAATATTATAAACATTATGACTTATCCAATATAGAATATTGCTGAAAAAAAAAAAAAAAAAATTGTCTTTAAAACTGTCACCTCCAGCCTTCTTCAGGTGTATCTTTTCGAACTCGAGAATTTGGACAGAATGCTATATTTCATTCACGGGGGTAGCATGCTCATTTCGTCAGCCATGACTTGAATAACAGAGTAATTTGCAATTCTTCGTATCGCCCGCACTGAGGATTGAACCTTCAACCTTCAGATGACAATCACTTAGAACTGAATTTTTACTTAGTACTATATCCACTGCGCCACGGGTTTTTGCAGACAATAATATGAATTTTTGGAGCCGTAAACCATTTTTGTTTTTTAATGTGCAGTCTTACTACTCATCACTACTTTTATTACTACATATATCACTGCGTGTATTCCATCATTTTAGGGTCATTTGTCGATTGCAAAATCTGCAGGTGCAAGCAAATGTCATGTGTTTGTCGGGTGCGACCAATCCGGATTCAACGCAATATTTTCTCAGTATCATCTAATAGTTTTCTTTAAATATTGGTTGGTGTTCATGAAGTTTGTTCTGGGGGATACATATCCCATGTTGTTGACCGTAACCCCCCCCCTCCCCTATTTGTGTATGGAATTTTTAATATTTGTCACATCCATGTGCGATGCTTCCTAGGCCAGTGTGCCAGCTTTTCCATTGTCAGGTACACCAACACGGTTTGCTATCCAAGCCGGAATATATAAAGAAAGTAAAAAAAAAAAAAAGAAACAATATATTGGGGTTGTAAATTTTCTTTATTTCCCCATAAGTCGTTATACAAATTTACTTCTTTTTAGCGACACCAACAGTTCTACCACGACGACCAGTGGTTTTTGTGTGCTGACCTCGGACACGCAAGCTGAAAAGAAAAAAAGTTAGACATTTAAAAAAAAATGGAAAAGCGAGAGAAAAAAAAAAAAAAAAATGTTTTAAACTTGAGATGTTCTAGAAGACAAAACTGCTTCATATAAAAAATGCAAGCCACACGTCAGATCAATTTGGAGGAATTTTGAGCAAAGAGATACTAGCAGGAAAACCTAGCGTCGCCTGGAATCAAATGAGGAAGCTTAATTCCTTTTGCACAAAACCAATATTTCTTTTATAATATTCAACTTTTTGGGGGTGGGTGAGTTAAATGATATTAATAGAAGTAAATTTTGGAAGATTTACTTACGTATGAATTACGACCTGCACAACGTGTCATAATAGAAAAAAAAAAAAGTTCTCACCAACAGGGTATCATTGGTGATATGCTGGGCAACTTCAATAAAAAAAAAAAAAAAAGAAAGAAGAAAAGACTTACCCCCAGAAATGACGCAAACCCCGATGGGCTCGGATTTTCTTCAAACGTTCCAAATCTTCACGCAATTTGTTGTCTAGATTGTTCGCCATCACTTGACTGTATTTGCCGTCTTTGATGTCTTTTTGTCTGTTAAGAAACCAATCTGGGATTTTGTATTGACGTGGATTCGACATCACAGTTAACACTCGGTCGACCTACACAAAAAAAAGAAAAAGAAAAAAAAAAAGAAAAGGGGTTAATAAAGCATGAAAGAAAAAAAAAAAAAAAGTACAATGTTGGTTCGTAGATTTTAATGGTCATCACTTGGCAGAGGGTCGTTCAAATACTATCGCAATCTTGAATACAAGGCAAACATTTTTATTTATTCCTCCTCTATCGAAGAAAAATAATTCATGAAAAAAAGTCAAGAGTATCACGATTTAAAATGTCAAATCGAAATTAAGAGTCGCGCGTTTTTTTTACGGCATATCAATCCTTTTAGAGTTATTTAATGCTTTAAGTTTTTTTAAATGTTGAAGTATTTATTCATGGTGTTTGGTTGTTTTTGTTTGCGATTTTGCAGAACATGATTGAGTTTTGCAAAGAAAAACAAATATGAATTCTTGTCCTGGAATCCTGTAAAACCAAGAGACCACAGGAAAGATATCCTATAACATAGTTAACTGGTCGATTGGGGAGAGGAAAAATAGTGTTCTTAACTTCTTTACTAATGCAATGCTGGAGAGCTAAAGGAGTTCTTTATTGGAACAGGCGAATATCTATGTATCTCATACAGAGACCCAGTGTTAGCCCCAGGAAGGGGTCCCTTGATTCCAGAAAACTTCGACTGAAGTAAAATGAAAAAACATTTTTTTTTTTTAAATTGAATTACCTACTAGACACCACTCGAGTGTCTTCGGTCTCTCTGTACAAGGGTTTGTCAGGACAACCTGACATGAGGATACTTCACCCTACAAGTAAACCCTGGCCAAATATTCAAAATAACAATATTTGAAGCCCAAAACGGCTATACACAAGGAATGATACACCTTCTCCAAGTAACAGCATTTAGCTGAATACTCCACCAGACTAGATGAATTATTGTTACACTAAGAGTGTCAATGTATCTTAAACCTAGAATAGATGATACATGTGGTCAATGTCTAAATGTAGCCGTAGCAAACTTCTTGAAAATGCCAGTTATAATACTTTGACGAGCAGAAACACACACACATATAGAACTTCTTTTGTTAGATGGTAGCAAAAATCCCAGCAGAGTGCTCGATTAAGAAAAAAAAAAAATTAGTACATCATCAGTACCGCCGGTGTATTCTCACATTTCCCTCCCTAACACGGAACTTAAACAAATATACATAACACGCTAAAGCAAATAACGTATCCAAACAAGAGTGACACGTGAATTCACATTTCTGTAACGGATGACAACATCAGCTGAAGAGAGCCGGATGGTTAAGTCCTTCTGAGCTTGAAACCGGCGGTACTAATTTTCCATCAAAAAAATAAAAATAAATCATAAGATGTTGCATATATGGATTTCCAGAAGTTCTATAATTTTGTCAAAGAAACATTTAAAATCCTTTTCTTGACGCCCTAACACGATTCATTCTTCCTTTCAAAGCGTTTTCCGTTCTTTGTCAGAGGAATATTGTCATAACTTGTAACCATTCTGCCGTAATCTTATTCAAATGCACACGTGTCGACTTCTATAAACAATTAAATAAACAAAATGTCTTTTTCCGTATACTGTGTCCGTCCGTCCAAGCCTTTCGCTACCTATACGATTGATCGTTAAACGGCATATCAACCCTTTTGGTTTATTTAAAATGACGTCTATTCATTTTGGTAAAAGGATTTTATGCTCGAGGTTCATCGTATGTTGAAACATGATACAGATTCATTTTCGTATAGAAATCATTTGAAGACCAATTTCTTTTACGTGTGTATATTTCGTAAGGAAACAGTGAGCAATTCTTTTTTTTGAATTCCACAGAACAGTTTGGTTTATCGGACTTATAGATATCACATTTTGGGGTTTAAACCCATCGTCTTCAAAAAGGACATTATCATTTCACCCTGATGTCATTAAATAATTATTTCGTACTATCAAAATTGTAACACTTTTCTCGCATGAGAACAAAACCAAGACATTGCAACAGTGTTTGATTGTGTATGGAACTTGACAAGCACGAATTGAATGTGTGGCCAATATGGAGTCGAGAGGACTTGATACTTGAACGAAAACCATGAACAAATTAAAAACTTCATAATGCATTGTACGTTCAAACATTATCCATAAATTAAACCCAAATACACTTCACTTCCAGACTTAAACCCGTGTCCGAACAGAGCTGTGGATTAGCAATGAGGCATCCATGCGAGAAGGTTCCTTATTTTTTTTTTAATCCCCAGCATGTGCCACTCACCTTTCTCTGAAGACAGGAGGTATACAAATGCCGTTTTTAGGGCGTTGCCTTCGCGGATCGGTTCAAAAACACGCGGCATCCTTACGCAGGTATCATCCAACTTTCGCCGAGCATGGCAAGCTAATGTTAGACATTTTTATTTTATCAGTAATATCTGATTTCCATTTGGTTGTTAACATGTCAATAGCAGCCTCGCTTTTTTTTTTTTTTTTTTAAACGTAGTTCACCCCAAACAAGGCATGCCGCCACTGTAGACGTAAGGGGCTACTGAGAAAAAAAGAAAAGCGGAGGTTTTGGGGTCCAACCTAAATTGGGATCTGCGCAGCTAGATGTCTGTTTACATTAATTTTAAATTTCTGCATGTCATTACTGTCTGGGAGACAGGGGGGCAGGGAGGGAGTTCCAGAGGCCAGCAGCACGAGGAAAGAAGCTATTTGAGTAGAAAGCTCTCTGGGGACCTCAACAGTGAATGGATGGGATTTAGTTGATTGTCGAGTTGGTCTAATGAATTTAAGTCAAGGGGGCACCAGAGTAGCCAATTCATCGGAGAATAATCCATTGAAGTTTTTAATTGTTCATGGTTTTCGTTCAATTATCAAGTCATGGAGGTAAGAAGTCGTCCTCCCGACTCCATATTGGCCACACATTCATTCCTTTATCCGTGTGCATGTTCACAGGTCCAAATATTCAATATTAGGTCAATTAAAAAGACAATCTGGGATTATTCTCAATACGAATAAATGCAAAAAAAGTGCAGTATATGTTCGTTCATCATATCTTCCTAGATTGGCAAAAATATGCGACTGGAGGGAGCATACTTTAGCTAGTCCTGTGTTTGTAATAACTTATTATGGTATAGTGGAGTATATTATTAAAAATAATTTTTAAAAAGACATACCTCCTCCTCGGTCAATTCACCAGCACGTTTCTTCAAGTCAATATTAGCCTTTTTGCAGACGACATTGGAGAATCGGCGTCCAATACCCTAAAAAGAAAAAGTTCAATAAATTAAAACAAATGAGAAAACAGAAAAATGTTAACATCTGCTTTAGGCTCTGAAAATGGTTTGAACCACTTATTTTAAATTAAAATAATTGCTTTGCTATTTCAGAAGATGTTGATAAATATTTAACTTTTCAAGTTGGCATATATATATATATATATACACACACACAGACGCTAGCAGAATACCCGTCCAAGGACAGGTATAAGCAATATGTACAGCATTAGTTTTTTTTGTTTGTTTTCTATAAAAAAAATATTTTTGGCCTAGAATACGTATCTCATTTTAACACCACCGAGGGGGGGGGGGGGAGGAGGCTGACTCTGAACCAGGTTCGCGCCTCCCGACCATCTGAAATTATTACTTTCCTGCACTGATGAGAGCAATAAGCTTGAAACGCTAGCGTCTGTAGGTATTAATTTAATATTTATTTATAAATATATATTTATTTATAAATATATATAATATTTATTTATAAATTATATATATATAATATTTATTTATAAATAATACATATATATATAATATTTATAAATAAATATTATATATATAATATTTATACATATATATATAATATTTATTTATACATATATATATAATATTTATAAATAAATATATATATATTTATTTATAAATATTATATATATTTAATTATAAATTATATATATATATATATATATATTTATTTATAAATATTATATATATATATATTTATTTATAAATATATATATATTTATAAATAAATATTATATATATAATATTTATTTATAAATATCATATGTGTCACATCACTCACCGTGTTGTTTAGAATATACTTCTATAATTATCGCTTCAATTCAGGAGTGAAATAAATATATTAACATATACCTTTTACATTTAAATAAATACTTTATATATCCTGTTTCATCAGTGTAGCTTGATAAAGCTATACTACCTCTCAATGGGTTCATCATAAATCCAAAGACTTTTGGAAACATTTTTCGCACACCTGGAATTTCTGTTTGTCCGGACACGCCATCCGTAAAAAAAAAAGACCCAACAAAATTCACCAAACTCTAAACCCCCCCCCCCCCCACGTGGGCAGTGAAACTCACCTTGATGGCTGTAATAGCGAACATCGACTTTCGATTACCATCGATGTTCGTATTCATAATACGCAAAATATGCTGAAACTTCTCGGGGATGACGAGAGTCTGAAAGAAAGAGAGAGAAACAAAAAGTTTAATGATGTGAAAAACAGAATTATTTCAAACTAGTATCTGCCCAGTGTTGCCCGGGAGGCTTAGTTTCGTTCCATTTCTTGTCTCTTAATTTCTAAGAAATAATTTACATATTTTGAAAGAATTCAATGAAGTAAAAAAGAAAAAAAAAAATGTTGGGCATCTTTTACGAGACTCAGCAGAGTAAAAACGCAAAAAAAAAAAAAAATTACAACAAATAAAAGTAACTGTAAGCTGTAAAAGTTAGTTTCAAACTTGCATGTGATATTTGTTTGTATTTTAAACCCGTTTGAAGTGCTATTTATTAGAAATCAATAGTTTTGACACCGTAATTTCGAAAATAAAGCTGGCCGATTTGGGGGGGATTACTAAGAGCGACCATATTGATTTTTGTGAAAACGTTGGGAAAAAAAAACAAGACATTTTTTTTTTTTTACATCTAATAAAAACCCATTTATACTACGTAAAAATAAAAACAAATTACATAGGTAAGTAGAAAAATATCTATTCTCGTCGCAGGTCAACTTCACTTGTTGCAAATTTATGTTTTTAAACCCTTTCTCGTTCTTTTTTTGGACCCCGTTCGCGCCTCTGCTGAGTCTCGTAACATATACCCCAAAAAATGGTTTTGCAATAATAAAATTAATAGGATTGTCTTACCTAATGGTGAAATTTAAAGTTCATAAATAACTCTTAACTCAAACCCTGTCGTTGCTTATTTTCCATTTGTTACCAATAAATCGGTGATCACCCTCTAAAATATACCTCGCACACGCATTGCTGGAGAATATGGGGTCAATAAAGTGAAGTTATGACAAAACTGCACCCCCCCTTTCGCCCATAATCTTACATATATTAGAACATATATATGTATATATAATTACACCCATGTTAAGAATGGGTTTCTAAATAATAACGTCATTATTTTAGCACGGTCCGTAAACTGCAGAAGTACCCTATATTTGAAGGGTTTTTAATTTATGCATTTACTATCGTTACCTTTACTTCGCCAAACAAATATTTTTCCATCATGGTTGATTTTTTTTTTTTCGTTGCTATAATTTGCTAATTTTCAATGTAAATTCAACGTGGACTGATCCCCCTCTTTTTAACCATCTCAAATTTTTAAAATTATTCTTCTGCTTACAATTACCTATCATGTCACGAGAGAATTCCGGACTTTTTGAAAATTGAGATTTTAAGACGGGGATCAGTCTTGTTCGTCTTTTACCATAGTTCGTTTCTCACAACTTTTTACGTCTTAAAATCTCTTTTTTTTTAATTTCTTTCCAAAAACCTCGGAATTCTCTCGCGACATGATAGGTAATTGTAAGCAGAAGAATAATTTTTTAAATTTGAGATGGTTAAAAAGAGGGGGATCAGTCCACGTTGAATTTACATTGAAAACTGATCCCCCGTCTTAAAATCACAATTTAAAAAAAATTCTTTCCAAAACCCCCGGAATTCTCTATTGATATGACAGGTAATCGTACACCGAAAAAGATTTAAAAAAAAAATTGAGATGGTCAAAAAGAGGGGGATCAGTCTACGTTGAATTAACATTGGAAACTGATCCCCCCTCCTAAAATGTAAAATATTTGAATTTTTTTTCCAAAAACGCCGGAATTCTCTAGCAGCCTGATAGATAAGTGTACACCGAAAAAAGAAAAGAAAAATGGTCAGTAAAACGTTTTGAAAAACGGACAGTGGTTAAAGACGAACATGTGCCGGTAAGATAGTAACAAAATACCAATGTATTTATTGCATTTTAATAAGCCGATAAAAGTACGATGTTTTTTTGTTTCTTTTTTTTTCAAAATGGCTGCGGTCCCTGTTCCGAAATTTGCCGAAGACCCTTTCTGTATTATTACGTTTACTTGATTTTCAAGAAATGGTCAACAAATACACGCCCCAAAATTTACCTTTCTACCTAATTGACAGGATTTAGAACAGGTATTTGTTGACTATTTCGGACATTTTAACAAGAGCCAAAAATGCAATAAATAAATGTTACCAAAGGCAAGATAAGTTACTCTTCTACCTTTCTGGATATGTTTATTTGTTTTTTTTTTACAACTTATTTTCAAGAGTTTTTATGTTCAAACAAAATTATTTTCCATTCTGTTCATGTAGAAAGAGAAAAAAGGGGGGGGGGGCTGGCCATAAGCCCTGCAAGAGATGATCCTTGATAATCGCTGAAAATCGAAAATTAAACAAAACACTTGTAGAACATTACATTTTCACCGACTGTCAAGGATTCTCGTGTTTGGCTTATGAAAAGCCATTTTGTGTTTCGTTCTAACTGAACAGGTGGAATCAAGTTGGTTTTGAACAGCAACAAAAAACCGCTTTAAAATAAGTTAAAACAAATAAACTTATACAGGTTAGTAGAAGAGTAACTAATCTTGCCTTTGGTAACATTTATTTGTTGCACATTTGTTATTTTCACCCCTTTTTTTGTTGTCTGACAATAAATGACATTTTTTTTAATTTTTAAATCACTTTGTTTGACAAATGGCGATTACCCACCATTTAACTTCTCTTAACACGAAAATAAAAAACGTGCAAGTAACACCACGGGATTCCCGGTTTGCAGATGACGGATTCGGTACTATGTTCGTACACATTCACCATTTTTAGGTGCTTGTACAGATTAGTGTACATATGAAAAACACTGAAAATCGCAGTTCCAAGCGGAAAACTCTTTGAAATACTTATGTATCAAACAAAAATAGGTTTGTACACCAAAAATGAGCAAAAACTATCGATTAGAATTGTAATAAAAAAAATTCGTTAAATCGGGTTCGCCATTGATTCGAGTGAAAAAAAAACGAAATTCAGGGGGAGATAACTCAGTCTGTCATATTAACAAGTAATAAATCAATGGCAGTAATCAAAATACGATGAAACTGATTTTTATTTTTTAATTAAAATTCTACTCGATAATTTTTCATACTTTTTGGTGAGGATATTTATTTAAATCTGTTTTTTTTTGTTGTGGTATTGATAATTTAATAAGGACACTTCTCTGTACAAGCACCATATTTCTTGTTTTTTTCATCCCTTTTCTTTTGTACAAGCAACCACCCGGTTTTTTTTTCTTTTGTTCTGTTAAGTACATTTGAAAAATCTCCGTATTTTCCACCATTTTTGGGGTGGAAGTCTGACCAATTCCAGAATTTAAAACAGAATGTGTGATAGTAAAGATTTAATCTTATCTTTGGTAACATTTGTTGTATATTTGTTTTGTTGGCTCTCGTTAAAAATGCCCAATAGCTGATTTCGATTTTTTATAGATATATATATATATATATATATATATCTCGAATGGAAATAAATTAAATCTTTGTTTTACAAAAAAAAAAAAAAAAGTTAAAATAAACCTGTGCAAATGAAACCACGTGCAAAAATTTTGTTGACGTTTTATTTATCTTTAAATATTAAAATGAAAATTACAGAAATATCGATAATTATCTGTGTTTAAACGGAAAGCTAAAATAGATATTATCAGAAACATTTTTTTGGGGTAATATTAGAAAAAGAATCATTTCATATATTCAAGCCTTAAAAAACGGCATTCGTTCAAAAAAAAAAAAAAAAGAAAATGGCCGTACGTGCGAGGCAAGAAAAAAAAAGTTTACTCATCAAAATAAAACAATCGCCAAAAATATACTAAAACCAAACTGTGCGCATCGGATAGAACGAAACGTCGACAGAATTATTAGACAGACAAAAGGTGTCACAAATAAATAAAATGGAGAAGATTAAATCGGATAACGGAGGAAGGAAAAGAGACGACGTCTACTCACCATGATTGCAGTTTATCGGAAGAGGAAGTGACGTGTGTCACGTGACCGACGAAAACAAAATGGCTTCCGTTCGAGCAGAGACCAATGGCTTAGAGGTGACAACAAATAATTTACTTCCTTTTTTTTTATAAATATACATACACAGTATATTTATATATTATCTACGGCTCTTATTGTAAAATAATCTTTAATGTCTGATTTTATATTGTCTCGAGTGTTCGTATTTAAATGTCCTGAATATGAATGCAAATATGCGCCGATATATCAGCGTAGTAAATCATCATTATTATTATTATTGTTATGAAAAATAATTCGGTTTATCTATCTTCCTCCCACAAGGTAAGATGTGACACAAGGTCGGGAAAGTGGGATTTGAAAAGCCAGCGCCCGAGAAGTGAGCACTCTGGCCATTAAAAATTGCCTGGGCAGCTCCGTCGGCATTCCCCGGTAGGGGCGCCTCAGGCAGTAAGCAATAAACTTACTCCTCCCCAAAGAGGGGAGGTGAAGCTTGGGAGGGTGGACCTCCTAGAACTGCACAGGACAGACCCATAGACCGGCGTAAATCAAGCCCCGAAGGATTGCGAAAGGCGGCCACACAAAATTAAACCCGTGTTCGTGAAACGGAAAACAAAAAAACACTTACTGATTTATTTATATTTTTTTGCAAATTGTTCCTTTTCTTTTCTTTTTTTTTTGTAAAAGTGCAAAAAAATATATCTATACATTGTATATATGCGTTTGATAAGTTATTTGTTGTATAGTATACAACAAATAACTTTTACCAAACGCATTAAAATTTACTTGTCTACTGACCTGTGTACTTTGAACGTTCTGAAACTGTTTAAGGGTTTGTTTGTTTTTATATTTCAAAATTAGATTTCGTTATGTTCAAAGCCCTCTCTTCATGATGTGAGAACATTAACAATAAAAAAAAAAATAATCACAAGTCGGTCTTTTGTTGGTTGGCTTCGTTCCTGAAAAAAATTTTTTTTTTTTTTTTAAGTAACTTACCCTACCACTAACTCTAAGTCCGAGTGGTAGGGTAAGTCACTTAAAAAAAAAATAACTTTTTTTCTCAAGAACAAAAAAAAGACAGTTAAGCCACAAGCAATCATTTTGTTTTCTCGGGTGGTGAAAAGAGAGCTTTGAACGAAATCTAATTTTGAAATTTAAAAAAACAAACAAACTTGAAAACAGTTTCAGAGCATGAAAAGTATACAGGTTGGTAGAAAATTAAATTTTAACGCATATTTATATATATTTTGGGTATCTTTTACAATAATCCGCAGAGTGAAAACGCTATAAAAAGAAATATACAACAAATAAAATTAACTGTAGCCGATAAAAGTTATTTTCCAACTTATCTGTGACATTTGTTTGTATTTTTAAGCCGTTTCAACTGCTATTTATTAGAAATCAATATTTTTGTCACATGAACATTGGACAAGCGATGGGGGGGGGTATCGTAATGAGGTAAGGCTGGGCCGCCATTTTGTTTTAGTAAAAAAAACGTGGCAAAAAAAACAAGAAATTTTTTTTTTACATCTAATAAAAACCCATTTATAGTACGTAAAAATACAAACAAATTTCATAGGTAAGTAGGAAAATATCTATTCTCGACGTAGGTCACCGTCACTTGTTGCATATTTATTTTTTTTACCCCATTCTCGTTCATTTTTTGGACCCCGTTGGCGACTCTGCGGATTATTGTAAAAGATACCCTATATTTTTATTTCTCGTCTGTTAACTATACTGCACAGTGCATTTTTACCCTAAATAAAAAGCAACCTTTTTTTTTTTGTTCTGTTCAGAGGTTAAATTTACCAAAATTTATTTCCATAGGTGTCGCTTTACATGCAACCCCTCCCCATCCTTTCATTGTTTAATACATCATTGCCCCCCCACCAAAAAAAAAATGAATATTAAAATGTAAAAAATATGAATAAAAAAGGCAATACTTGTTATGGCCTGAGGTCACGATGACACAGTTTCTTATTCAATCCCGGATAATGCTAAGTATAAGAGAAAAATTTGAACGATTGATGAGTCAAAAAAAAAAAAAAAGTTGGACATTAGATGAAGACGACTTATTTTTTACTTAAGTTTGTGATTTCAAACAAAATGTACCGACCTTGTCATATTTTTCCCTCTGCTATGGTGAAAATTATCAAAATTCAATGGAATTGTGACTATTTTCAATATGACTAACGGGAAAATATGACAAGGTTGGTACATTTTATTCAAGAAATATTCTGTCTTTGTTACATTAGGACCCGAGCTAACTTTGACCCCGTTGTTAGTGTTAGGATTAAGGGTGGGGGTCAAAGTTAGCGTGGGTCCTAATGTAACAAAGTACCAAATTTTATGTTATAAATTTTATCCTAAAAAGAAACGCAATCATGATGCTCAGCATTTGGTTTATTTGCCACAATTAATCGTCCGATGCGGGTTAGGGTTAATCGTCTGATGAGGGTTAGTGTTAATCGTCTGATGCGGGTTAGGGTTAATCGTCTGATGAGGGTTAGTGTTAATCGTCAGATGAGGGTTAGGGTTAATCGTCAGATGAGGGTTAGGGTTAATCGTTTGATGAGGGTTAGGGTTAATCGTCTGATGAGGGTTAGGGTTAATCGTCTGATGAGGGTTAGGGTTAATCGTCTGATGAGGGTTAGGGTCAATCGTCTGATGAGGGTTAGGGTCAATCGTCTGATGAGGGTTAGGGTTAATCGTTTGATGAGGGTTAGGGTTAATCGTCTGATGAGGGTTAGGGTTAATCGTCTGATGAGGGTTAGGGTCAATCGTCTGATGAGGGTTAGGGTTAATCGTCAGATGAGGGTTAGGGTTAATCGTCTGATGAGGGTTAGGGTCAATCGTCTGATGAGGGTTAGGGTTAATCGTCCGATGAGGGTTAGGGTTAATCGTCCGATGAGGGTTAGGGTTAATCGTTTGATGAGGGTTAGGGTTAATCGTCCGATGAGGGTTAGGGTTAATCGTCCGATGAGGGTTAGGGTTAATCGTCCGATGAGGGTTAGGGTTAATCGTCTGATGAGGGTTAGGGTTAATCGTCCGATGCGGGTTAGGGTTAATCGTCTGATGAGGTTTAGGGTTAATCGTCTGATGAGGGTTAGGGTCAATCGTCTGATGAGGGTTAAGGTTAATCGTCTGATGAGGGTTAGGGTTAATCGTCTGATGAGGGTCAAGGTTAATCGTCTGATGAGGGTTAGGGTTAATCGTCTGATGAGGGTCAAGGTTAATCGTCTGATGAGGGTTAGGGTTAATCGTCTGATGAGGGTTAGGGTTAATCGTTTGATGAGGGTCAAGGTTAATCGTCTGATGAGGGTTAAGGTTAATCGTTTGATGAGGGTTAAGGTTAATCGTTTGATGAGGGTTAGGGTTAATCGTCTGATGAGGGTTAAGGTTAATCGTCTGATGAGGGTTAAGGTTAATCGTCTGATGAGGGTTAGGGTTAATCGTCTGATGCGGGTTAGGGTTAATCGTTTGATGAGGGTTAGGGTTAATCGTCTGATGAGGGTTAAGGTTAATCGTCTGATGAGGGTTAGGGTTAATCGTCTGATGAGGGTTAAGGTTAATCGTCTGATGAGGGTTAAGGTTAATCGTCTGATGAGGGTTAGGGTTAATCGTCTGATGCGGGTTAGGGTTAATCGTCTGATGCGGGTTAGGGTTAATCGTCTGATGCGGGTTAGGGTTAATCGTTTGATGAGGGTTAGGGTTAATCGTCTGATGAGGGTTAGGGTTAATCGTCTGATGCGGGTTAGGGTTAATCGTCTGATGAGGGTTAGGGTTAATCGTCTGATGAGGGTTAGGGTTAATCGTCTGATGAGGGTTAGGGTTAATCGTCCGATGAGGGTTAGGGTTAATCGTCCGATGAGGGTTAGGGTTAATCGTCCGATGCGGGTTAGGGTTAATCGTCTGATGAGGGTTAGGGTTAATCGTTTGATGAGGGTTAGGGTTAATCGTCTGATGAGGGTTAGGGTTAATCGTTTGATGAGGGTTAGGGTTAATCGTCTGATGCGGGTTAGGGTTAATCGTCTGATGCGGGTTAGGGTTAATCGTTTGATGAGGGTTAGGGTTAATCGTCTGATGCGGGTTAGGGTTAATCGTCTGATGCGGGTTAGGGTTAATCGTTTGATGAGGGTTAGGGTTAATCGTCTGATGAGGGTTAGGGTTAATCGTCTGATGCGGGTTAGGGTTAATCGTCTGATGAGGGTTAGGGTTAATCGTCTGATGCGGGTTAGGGTTAATCGTCCGATGAGGGTTAGGGTTAATCGTCCGATGAGGGTTAGGGGTAATCGTCCGATGAGGGTTAGGGTTAATCGTCCGATGCGGGTTAGGGTTAATCGTTTGATGAGGGTGGGGCCTGATTGTCTCGTCATAATTCGACGAGACATAGTTTTTAAGGCAGTTTTATCGCTGGATGCCTATTCTTCACCAACTTGAACACTTTTGGACGTCCGAGACCTCCACCGTTCCCATCTAACTAGGGCTGATGTGGTTTCCGCTAGAGCATGCGCCAATGTCACATATTACCTGTGCGTTGCCGCATACACTACTGTCACCTAGGTTGCGACAGGCCATCCGAAGATAGCATTTGCAAGAAGTTTTAAGCAATTTACTTTACCGTAAATAGTGATTGAGTAAAATAATTCGCGTTCAACTATGTTGATTATGATCAGGAAATAAATACATAACCCAACTGGAAGGGAGTAAGGACCGAATACTTTGAAAGCACCCACGTCTAATTTACTCCCTTCCGCTCGGGTTATGTACTTACTTCCTGTCAATAATCAACATGGCTGAACGCGAATTATTTACAGTAAATTAAATTGCTTAAAATTTCTTTTAAATATTATATTTTCAACACAAAAATTCAATAAATTCATTTCCGTTTCAAATCAAAAAACTTTTTTTTTTGTTTTTGTAAATAAAAATAAATTGTTTTAAAAAACATTTTTGTTCAATTTAATATATTGTTGGAAAAAAAATCTAAAAATAAGTTGAGATAAGTAATCTCCCTTGATATGACAAGTTGCCACCGTAAAGTAAAAAAGGGCTCACAAAATGTTCTTTTTTCCTTGTGCTATACATAAAGTTTTTAAGCAAATTATCTATTCGTCCATGCATGGAGTATTGCTGCTCCAGCCACTTATCTCTCCCGCTTAGACGGGTTTTAAAAAACAATTTCTAACCTAATAGGTCTCGCACTGTCTGTCAAGCTTCAGCCCCTGTCCCATCGCCACAATGTTGAATCCCTTTGTTTGTTTTACAAGTATTTCAATGGAATGTGCTCTGATGAACTTGCTGCACTTCTGCTCCCTCAACATAAATACCCTCGACCAACCCAACAGGCAGCAAAATCCCACCCCTTCACTGTAGAGTTCCCCAGATGCTGAAAGGGTTTCTTTTCTAATAGCTTCTTTCCTCGGACCGCTTTTTTCCTTGTGTCATGCATACAAATTTAAGACAGCGTTTTACTTTATTTAAAAAAAAAAAAACTAAAAAAAAAACAAAGGCTATAAATTTTATTATGGGGTTCAGAGCTGGGAGCAATTGTACATGGGATCCACATTCATTCTCGGTGTGCCTATACTAGTATGATGATGATGATGATGATGATGATGATGATGATGATGATGATGATGATGATGATGATGATGATGGTGGTGGTGGTGGTGGTGGTGGTGGTGGTGGTGGTGGTGGTGGTGGTGGTGGAGGAGAGAGAGGAGGGGGGTGAAGAATACCCGTCCCAGGACAGGTGAATTTACTTCTTCAAACAGAACATTTTTGCACTATTTTGTTTCATTTTACTTCAGTCGAAGTTCTCAGAAATCAAGGGATCCCATTCCTGGGGCTAACACTTGATCTCTATATGAGATACTTAGATATGTATGTCCCTTTATGAAGATTAAAATCAAGATAGGATGGATACTGAACCTTATGTCTGGAATCCTTATTCCAGCTCACTCCTGCACCAGCTTATACATACAAATTTAAGACAGCGTTTTACTTTATTTACAAAAAAAAAAAACTTTAAAAAAAACAAAGGCTATAAATTTTATTATGGGGTTCAGAGCTGGGAGCAATTGTACATGGGTCCACATTCATTCTCGGTGTGCCTATACTAGTATGATGATGATGATGATGATGATGAATAATAGCTTCTTTCCTCGGACCGCTTGCCTTCGGAATTCCCTTTCCTGCTCCCTGTTTCCATGACTGTACTAACATGTGAACAAACATCTCGCTGCACAACTCCCCACTTAGGATTCCCCCTATAAATCTGGCCCCTAATTCACAGTAGCCCCTTACGTCTCGGTGGTGGTGTGCCTAGTTTGGAGTGAATAAAAAAAAAAAATTTTAAAAAGAGGGATTTTTCTAGATGTAATTATTTATCCATTTAACACTAGGTAAAGATGGTAATTGACATACCCAGGTACTAAATCAACACCGCTCAAGGAGCGGGTAGAGACTAGTATCTGAAAAAGGGGGGGGGGGGTACTAAAAAAATGAACTGAAACAGATTTCGATAAGATGAATCAATATTTTTAATTTCTTCGTTTCTTTCTAATTTTTCCAGGCCTTGGATGATCCAGTTCCGAACCTCGGCGTCTTGGACCTCACCTCGGAAGATTTTCTTCTGGATGAAGTTGATTGTACGTAACTTTTTCCGTTTTTTTTTTTCGTACATCAGAGACCGGCGACCTTTAACATTTATTTTCTTCCCAATGTGCATATGCCTGTCTCACGCGCACACTTCTCAACAGCCTCAATAGCTTCACCATCCAGATATACTTTCTCCACATCTGAGTTCTCATTGAATCACCCGCTATTTCAGACACTCCAGCCGAGAGATCTTTTTAAGATTCTAACCATCCCTTGTGTAAGAGTCGGTGTGAAATTGCAAATGATCGGTTTCTGATGATTTCCTCACCAGGTATTACTTTCACATAACTCAAGAGCTTTCTGTCCATTTTTTTTCCTAACGAGCAAATAATCTACTTGAGTCTTTGCTGTACCAGATTCATACATAACGACATGGCTTTTCTTCTTTCCTAAAAAGGGGTGTTCGCAATCAACATGTCCATGACAAGACCAAATTCTAAAATTCTTTCTCCTTCTGTATTCTTAAACCTTTTTATCCACTCACTCCTTCTTTTTCCGCACGATACAATTTTACACGACAACTTCTTCTATTCAATTAACGTCAATTTTCAGGGTTCTCCAGTTCTCACAGTTTAGCGGGTCAACTGTCTCCAAATTCCGCTTTGTGCGGTCTTGTCTAATCACTTGCTTCTTAGTTTTCCTTGACCGGCCAAACTTCCTGCGATTTAAGACATCCATGCATCTGTAACGACTAAATTATTTTTTGTTCACAAATATCCGTTCTAAAATATCCCGAGACTATAATACATTTTTACTTTCTCTCTGTAGTTCATATCCAACAAAATTTTCTATTGATTGTTTGCTGATTGTCGGGTCGGTCAGGGTTATTTACGTTGAGGGGGCCACCAGTGTAGCAAGTTCGTCGGAGCACATTCTATTAAAGTAGTCGTAAAACAAGCACAGGTATGCAACATTACATCGATAGGACAAGGGTTGGAACTGGGTAGATAGTGAGGGACCTATTAGATTAGAGGATTTTTTGTGGACCCTGTCTAAGTTGTGGTTGGTGCACCAGCCCAGATGTGACAACAATACTCCATACATGGGCGGATGGTGGCAGGTAAGAACAGTAGATTTACCATAGTAGTTCAAATGATGATAAAAATGTGTAATTTTCTATTGAAAGCACCGACAAGAAACCTCAAGTTAGAGACCCTCCTAGTAAAGTTTCACATTATCACCTTTAATATCGATACAAAATATTTTCAGGGTTTTTAAAAAAAATTGTCACTTTCATCTATGAACCCTGGACAAGAAAAAAAGTCACGTTAAACAGAGAGAGACTCTAAAAACGTTTTCATATAACTTCATTTTTTACTATTATGATGAAATTTAAGGCTTGCTTGTTTTGACAGGTTATGAATTAGGAAATTCGCTAGGTAAATTCTTCTTCTATTCATTTAACGTCACTGTTCCCTTGTTCAGGGCTCAAACGTTTTCTGATATTATGAAAGCCCAATCTCTGGTTTTCACGGTTCAACAGGTTAGCAGTCTCCAAATTCCACTTTGTGCGGTCTTGTCTAATCATTTGCTTCTTAGTTTTCATCGGCTGATCAATCTTCCTGCGATTTAAGACATCCATGCTTCTGTAACGATTAAATTATTTTTTGTTCACAAATATCCGTTCTACAATATCCCGAGACTATAATACATTTTTTCTTTCTCTCTGTAGTTCACATCCAACAAAATCTGGAAGATGACATTGTAAAAGAAGCACTGAAAACGGTAAGTATAGCGAAATCAATTTCATTAGCAAAAAATACTAAAGTGCAACAAGCCATGTAAAAAGGACATTTGGAAGATGTGTACGTCTGTATACGATCTGAATGTTTTGTCGAAGGCGACTTCAGCCTGGATATGATAGGTGTCGCCACTATCTTCGCTGGTAGGCTGTTCCACAAATCGGAGGAGATGGTGGTGATGATGTTACAACCTCCACCCACCATTTGTGGCGTAATATCATATACAGTGATGATCCGAATATTAAAAAACAAAATAAAGGGGTTTGCGACATCATACTCCCGTGACTAGGTGACCATTCGATAGTATTAATAAAAAACAAAACGAATGAAAAAGAAAACAAAACAATGAAATAAAAATAATAATATAGAGAGTGCAATGCTCAATGTGCAGCGACTGTAAATATAACGCTTCCGCTAAGTACACAGTCGTGAGTGACGGTACCCTAAACTCTAACCCCAAACCCTAAACACTAACCCTAAAACCTAATCTTACCCCTAAACTCTAACCCTAACCCGCTATGCACACACTCAATGTAAGCGTAATGTTGGCCCTTTCTTGAGAATCGAATGTAGCTGTAGAAATCAAATCAAATTTATTGGCAAAAAAATAGCAGAGTGCAACAAGCCATGTAAAGGTGCAACAAGCCATGTAAAAGCGCAACAAGCCACGTAAAAGCGCAACAAGCCACGTAAAAGCGTAACAAGCCACGTAAAAGTGCAACAAGCCATGTAAAAGCGCAACAAGCCACGTAAAAGTGCAACAAGCCATGTAAATGTGCAACAAGCCATGTAAAAGTGCAACAAGCCACGTAAAAGTGCAACAAGCCACGTAAAAGCGCAACAAGCCACGTAAAAGCGCAACAAGCCATGTTAAAGTGCAACAAGCCACGTAAAAGCGCAACAAGCCACGTAAAAGTGCAACAAGCCATGTAAAAGTGCAACAAGCCACGTAAAAGTGCAACAAGCCATGTAAAAGTGCAACAAGCCATGTAAAGTGCAACAAACCATGTAAAAGTGCAACAAGCCATGTAAAGTACAACAAACCATGTAAAAAGACAGCTAAAAGATGTCTATGTCTATATATCGGGATGTCACTTCCGTTGTAATGATATTCAAGTCTCTCGGTTCTTGACGCTTGAAGAAGACGGTTGCGTGAAAACTTGTCTCCCGCTAAACCCCCAAAGGTGGGGGGGGATGAACGAGTAGCGAAGATAGTATGAGTATATTTCTCCGGTGATTCTCTCCCCTGTGTTTTTTTATTGAATTTTTTTGAACTCAAATTCTTCTTCTTTTTTTTCGAACACAACACAAATGTGTTCGTAAAAAAAAGAATTTGTGTTTGAAAAAAAAAAAAAATTTGTGTTCGAAAAAAAAAAAAAAGAATTTGTGTTCAAAGTTACAGATTTATTTTGTAAATGGCATTAATTTGGAGAATAATTACTTTAAGACGGACGAATTGGGGAAGAATGTGGAATTTTAATTAGTTCTTCTGTACTGCAAAACAAGGCTTTATCAGTTTTTCAAGAATTGTTGCATGAATGCCCAAGTTCAGCCCTTTTTTTTACTCATGCTGGCAAAGTAAGGGAGATAACGTATCTCAACTTATTTTTATATTTTTGTCAAAATTCATTTTAACAAAGATAGATTTTTATTCACAAAAACAACAGATATTTTTAATTTGTTTTGAAATTGAAATGAAGGAAGCATTGGGGGGGGGCTAGTTAAAGGACACAACTTTTTGATTGGAAGAAAAAATTGAGATAAGTTATCTTCCTTACTTTGCCAGCATTAAGTAAAAAAAAAAAAAAGGGCCCAAGTTCTTCTGAGAGAGAGAGAGAAAGCATTGAAGTTTTAAATATGTTGTTGTTTGTTGTGGGTTTTTTAAAGAGGAGTTTTTCTTTTTTTTCATTACAACAACAACATGATGATGATGATGATGATGATGATGATGATGGTTTTTAAAAAATTTTTTATCACATCTGGAGGAGGACCACCTCCCTGGTTTCCTTCCACTTTATTTTTGTCTGTAATTCAGAGGTTGTGCCATAGTCGCCACGCTAGGCACTGCAGTTGGCGACGCTATTTGCCCATAGTTGGAAGTGTCCACATACGGTGCGTGGTATTCCCAAATGGTCACCCATTTAGTACTGACCAGGCGCAACGTTGTTTAACGTCAGTGATCTAACGTTATTTTGCCGTATTTAGAATTACAGTATATTAAAGCTAAAATAGATTGTTGAAGATTTCAAAAATTACCTGGTTAGTTTGCCGGAGGTTTGTATTCTCTGAGTGCTTTTTGTTTGTTTTTGCATTTTATAATTAGAATGTGAATCTTTTTTTTTCTCTTTTGCAGGGCGTCGACTTACGACAATATTCCAAACAGATAGAAAAAGAATTACTTACAGTTGAAAATGCGTCCATACAAGACTGTATCCTTTTAAATGACGTCCGCAAGGGATGCTGTATGCTGCTGATTTTAATGCTGTGAGCTGAAATATCTACGAAAGCCGGCGATGAGAGCATGGTGGATTTGATTAGCCTGAACTTGGATCGAGCAGTGGAAGTGGCCCTGAAAGACTAGGAACGTCGTACGATTATGAATTGTTGCAAGGATTAAGGGGAAGTCGGATAAGCATAGATGAAATGTAGTTTGGCTTTTATGGCGGGGGGGGGGGAGTACGACTGGTGCTATATTTATCCTGAGACAAATGCAAGAGAAGTACCTTAATAATAACAAGCCGCGCGCGTGCGTACGTACGTGGTCCCCCTCTGTATGTGACTCGATGTGGCAAGTGTAAAATGCAATAAATTTGGGCAATTTGGGGCATTTTTGACCACCCTGGGGGCGCAAACCAGAATTTTTCTTAGGTCAAGGATGCTCATTTTATATCCAGAACAATTGCCTCTACATTTTGGCCAAGTTTCAGAAAAATTGAATGGATGGATCAAACGTTATGGGAGAAAAGGGTCATTTTTTTGCCATTTTGGGGGCTTTTGACCCCCTGGGGGCGCGAACCAGATCTTTTTCAAGGTCAGCGATACTTATTTTCTATTAGGAACAATTGCCTCCACATTTTGGCCAAGTTTAGAGAAATTGAATGGATTGATGAAAAGTTATGGGCCAAAAAATGTCGTATTTTACCATTTTGGGGCCTTTTGACCCCCTGGAAGGCTAACCAGATTTTTTTTCAAAATCAGAGAATGTCACTTTCTAACCTGACCAAAGTTACAAGTTCATGCAAAATTTCAGAGAAATTCAATGGATGGTTGCGGAGAAAAATCCGGACGGACGGACGGACGGACATGCCTCAAAACATAGGTCTCCCGATTTTATAAATCGAGGAACCAATTAACTATTCTCGCTAAGTGCTATATTTATCCTGAGACAAATGCAAGAGAAGTACCTTGATAATAATAAGAACCTGTATTTTGCTTTTTGTGGAGACAAATTAATGTTCTTCACTGCTTTACTAACTCGATGTTTGAGTGATAAAGGGGAACTTTAAATAAATATTCGGATATCTATGTATTCAAGTGTTAGTCTGAAGTAAAATGAAACAGTAGAGGAGTGCGCCAGGAGTGAGGTAATTTCTGGAGCGGTAGTTTTATCGTGACTATTTTTCCCAACAAAGAGTGGAAGACAGGACGCAGCTGGAAACTTTCGAACACCATTACCTGCGTCGCATACTCCGTATACGATGACAGCGTTTCAATTAAAACAACTCAGTATGTTTTCGCTGCAAAATTAACACCCTCTCTACAAAGCCACCATCCGCCCATGCATGGAGTATTGTTGCCACATCTGGGCTGGTGCATCATCTACTAGTCTCTCTCTCTCCTTGACAAGGTCCAAAAAAGAGTCACCAACCTAATAGGTCCCTCACTGTCAACCAAGCTCCAGTCCCTGTCCCATCGCCGCAATGTAGCATCCTTGTGCTTGTTTTACAAATACTTCAATGGATTATGCTCCGATGAACTGGATACTCTGGTGCCCCCTCGACGTAAATTCACTAGACTAACTCGACAATTAACTAAATGTCATTCATTCACTGTGGAGGTACCCAGATGCCGGAGAGCTTTCTACTCAAATAGCTTCTTTCCTCGTGCTGCTGGCCTCTGGAACTCCCTCCCTGCCCCTTGTTTCACCGACAGTACTGACATGCAGAAATTTAAAATTAATGTAAACAGACATCTCGCTGCGCAGATCCCCCTTTTCTTTCTTTTCAGTAGCCCCTTACGTCTACAGTGGCGGCCTGCCTTGTTTGGGGTGAACTATGTTAAAAAAATTTTTTTTTTAAAGTCATGCTCAAGAGATGTTTGTGCTGGCTGGGTCATGCTCCCAGCCATCAACTAAGAGAGTTAATCTATGAAGCAATTGTGTCACCCATCGCAGAATCCAACTTCTGAGAACTTCGACATTGTATTTTTTATAAGAAATAATTTTTTTCTTCTTTTTTTTTTATAAGAAATAATCTTTTTCTTTTTTTTTTTTTAGTTTAATAAAATGTTATTTTTTTATCTTATAAGTTGTTTTTCTAAAATTAGTAAAAAAAAAAAAATTGAGTTATCTCCCTTCCCGAAATGGTTAAAAAAAAATGGCGACCGATAGATAAAATCGTTTTTTATTTTTAATTTAATAAATACTGGATGAATTTCCGTAATTTTTGGTGTACGGTCTTCTTTTCAGCTACCACCTAAGTACATAACAAAGTTTATACATTTCTTTAGCTATTTTTTTTAATGTGAACAAACATCTTGCTGTCGAAATCCCTACCCAGATATGACAAATATGACCCCCATTACAGTAAACTTCAGTATGTATGCTTTGGTTTGGTTGTTTTGTTTTACGGCATATCAACCCTGTTCGGGTTATTTAGTGTCGAATCCCGTCATTTTGGTAAAATATTTTATGCTTCAAGTTTATTATATTTTCAAATATTTATTTATGGTGTTTAGTTTGGTTGTTTTGTAGATAAAAGTTTTTGTTTTTGGCTTTGCAGAACATGATTGAGTTTTGTAAATGGAAAGGAAAAAAAACAATAACATCAATGTTTGGTGCATTGCTTTGTTTGAGATGAACAAAGTAAAAACAATTGTAAAAGCATTGGGATTAGAGGTGGGACGTAATGGGTGAAAATTTCAGATTCATGCGAGTAGTATTTTTTTGTGTTCATTTATACATAAATAACACTAAACAATCAAACATTTTGAAAATTTTGCAAAATTCAGAAGGTGCAGGCCACTAGATTTTGGCTATTTTACATTCATGAAAACCCTTTCACAGCCTGAAAATAGTCCTAAATTACAGTACTATGTCAGATTTAACCATCTATATCCATTCATAGCTTTTGAGGATGTTTTAGGACCTGCAATGTCGCATGTAACCACTTTTTCACCGAAAAATGATGGATTTTGAGTCTCATGGAGCCCTAACGGCTATTTTTGGCCTGCACCTTCTGAATTTTGCAAAATTTTCAAAATGTTTGATTGTTTAGTGTTATTTATGTATAAATGAACACAAAAAAATACTACTCGCATGAATCTGAAATTTTCACCCATTACGTCCCACCCCTTTCTGCATTTTGCAAAATGTTTGATTGTTTAGTGTTATTTATGTATAAATGAACACAAAAAAATACTACTCGCATGAATCTGAAATTTTCACACATTACGTCCCACCCCTTCTGAATTTTGCAAAATGTTCAAAATGTTTAGTGTTATTTATGTATAAATGAACACAAAAAAATACTACTCGCATTAATCTGAAATTTTCACTCATTACATCCCACCCCTTCTGAATTTTGCAAAATTTTCAACATGTTTGATTGTTTAGTGTTATTTATGTATAAATGAACACAAAAAAATACTACTTGCATGAATCTGAAATTTTCACCCATTACGTCCCACCCCTATTGGGATGTAATTATTCCGATGCGGTTTTCATGATTTTCTTTAACCCTGTGATTAGATATCAAAGAAAGCCAGAACATTGCCAGCCTCCACAAACAGATAGCAGCATGTGATACCATTCTCGAGGTAAGGATGTCCCCGCTCCCTACATAAAAGGGGAGCAATTCTTTTTGCCTTGTTTCTTACTACGCCATCTTGTACTGTGCAATCTTGTTTTAGCTTTAGATGGCCGTTGGATAGAGCGAAATGGGCCATTACATTGACCTGCATGCTCCTTGAACTTGGAGCCTCCTGATTTTGTCTTGTGGGGTTTCTTAAAAACTAAAGTTTTCAAAGAAAAACAAAAAACACAATTGATCAATTAAAATTATTTATTGAAGAAGAAAGTTCTAGAATAACTGGGTATAAGTTTTGTTATAAAAAG
This sequence comes from Sepiola atlantica, assembly GCA_963556195.1. NCBI lineage: Eukaryota > Metazoa > Mollusca > Cephalopoda > Sepiida > Sepiolidae > Sepiola > Sepiola atlantica. Next base: position 43,530,621 of record OY744554.1, read on the forward strand.
AAATACAGTTTTAAATGTTATTAATATTTTTAAATGGGTTACTTTTTAAGACTATATATATCTATCTATATATATATATCAAGGGAGGCGCGAGAGCGCTCTATCCCTTAATAGACTTCACAAATGGCCTATGCTGGAAATCTCATTTCTTTGATCAATCATAACTCATAAACCAAATTAGTTAAAACTTTGCACAAATTTTTTTTTTTATAGGTTCTATAAGTGTGTAGAATTTCAGCATCATTAATCAAGGCAACCCAGAGATCATGAAAGTTCAATCATGAAATCATGTTATCTGTGTGTACGTACGTACGTATGTGCCACCCTGTATCTCATCAACTATTTGATGGATTCAGCTGATTTTTTGCAGAGATCGAGGTTCTAGGGTCTAGTTGATGGCATTTTAATTTCAGTTTACCATATACCAGTTTTCCAGAAAATTCAAAAAACCCTTAAAAATGACTATTGTATTGAGGCATAGCCTTTACAAAAGTAGTGACATTCCATGATAAATGCCAGTATACTGAAATCATATGCCCTTAATAGGGTTAAGATGAAAATTCATATACACTAAATGTACAAAAGCAAGGAAATCCCAAATTTTTACACTTTTATTGTCATTAAGGGTATGCGAGCATAACAGGGCTATGTATTTTACTGGTAGGAATTTTTCTTCAGCTCACCTCACACACTTCATCCACTCATGCATAAAGATTTATACTGTAGTGATGTGATGATTGAATGGTTTGGTTGATATGTAGTCATACCCTTAATGACAATAAAAGTGTAAAAATTTGGGAATTTCCTTGCTTTTGTACATTTAGTGTATATGAATTTTCATCTTAACCCTATTAAGGGCATATGATTTCAGTATACTGGCATTTTTCATGGAATATTGTATTAGTTTCTGTAGATGTAAATCCGTTGAAACTCCAGTATTTATAAAAAGTGCTCAATAACAAGTAGAGCTTTTCTTAAATATAAATTTGTATTTATACAAACATTATTATTATTATTAGTGTTTATATATTTTATGTGTGTACTTGTGTATATATTATTTTGTGTGTACGTGTGTATTTTATATTAAGACCAGATATTTATGCTTGAAAATGTATATATGTGTATATCTGTGTATGGATATATGCGTATATATAGGTTGTTTTTTTTATATGTATATATATATATATATATATATATATATATATGTTTATGTATTTACTTGTGTATCTATTAATTTGTGCGCACGTGTGTATTTTATATATTGAACAGATATTTATGCTTGAAAATGTATATATGTGTAGGGATATTTGTGTATATATTTGTATCTGCTATTTTTTTTAAATATTTTATGTTTTATATATGTATATATTTATTTGTTTATTTATATATGTACTTGTGTATCTATTAATTTGTGCACACGTGTGTATTTTATATAGTGAACAGGTATTTATGTTTGAATAGGTTTGTAAATAGATTAAAACTTTGAAGTGTTAACTACAGAAGAAAAGAATAGGTGGGTAATAAAACAATAGAAAAAGGAAAGAATAAGAAGGCAGGTAATAAAAATGATAAAAAAAGATTGAAACTAATTGAAAGAGTTAACAAGTAAAGAATGTAATCCGATACTAAATTATAAAAAATAGCCTATCCCCAAAAAAGATTAATTTAAAGTTTTTCAAATTCATCTCACTTCTCTGTCTTCTTTGGTCTGAAGAGGTTGACTCTCTGTGAAGAGTACAACCGAAACATGTATGCACATATGTAACCAATAATGTTTGTATAAATAAAAATGTATACTATATATATATATATATATTATAAAGAGATATAATATATTGTGTATCGATTTTCAGTATTTACTTCAACAGTGCTCTATATGAATAGAGCTAGGCAGTAAGTTATGAAAATATATTTATGGCAATGAAGCTACACAGAGGCATCCGGGTTTCATCCCTGTGAATATATTAAAGCACTCAGTAACACAAATTCCATTCATTTTAGCCTGACGATTCTCTATGGAGATAAAAACATGGCCACCTCTGTGTAGCTTAATTGCCATAAATATATTTTTGTAACTTATACATATATATATATATGTGTGTGTTAGAGTGAAATAAATTCCAGAAGGAAATCCGGGTATGAGAGCTCAATGTAATAAACAGAGCAAAAATAAAATAAAGTATATATATATATATAGTCTCGGAAGTTTTGAAGAAAAAAAAAAAAAAGAAAAAAAAACCTTAAGTCCCAGGTTGTTCAGTGGAAAATCACTCATGTAAGTCAATTTAGTTTTTACAGTTATTATATTAGTTTGCTTCTAATATTATTGAAGGGATCATCAGTTGTTTATCATGAAAAACTGTTTCGGGAATTTAATATATAATTAATATATATTTAATTTAATATATAATTAATATATATTTAATTTAACATATAATTAATATATATTTAATTTAACATATAATTGATATATATTTAATTTAATATATAATTAATATATATTTAATTTAATATATATATTAATATATATTTAATTTAACATATAATTAATATATATTTAATTTAATATATAATTAATATATATTTAATTTAACATATAATTAATATATATTTAATTTAATATATAATTAATATATATTTAATTTAACATATAATTAATATATATTTAATTTAATATATAATTAATATATATTTAATTTAACATATAATTAATATATATTTAATTTAATATATAATTAATATATATTTAATTTAATATATAATTAATATATATTTAATTTAATATCTATTAATAATGGAGTTTATGTATCTGTCTGTCTGTCTGTCTGTCTGTCTGTCTGAAGCCGAAACTCCAGTATGACTATTTGACTGAAATTAATCTTTTTGAAATTCTTTATATACTGTCACTAAAAGTCGCTTAGACACCAGAGGGGTTTTGCCATTAACATAAGTCATTCCTTTAAACCTTCAATTAAATTAATATTTACAAATATACACTTATAACTGCTATTATCAAATTTACGTATGTATTTACAATATTTTCCGATAAGGTATATTAATAAACATAATTCATACAATTAATTACAGCCATTTTCATCATTAACGGGTTAGGGTTTTCTAAACCATTTCAACGCGAGTACTGTTAAAATTGCAAAGTCATTGGGTGTTTAATAAGTGGTGTCCTCCCTCCCTCCGGTAAGTGGCTTTTTAATCAGTAGTGTCCTCCCTCCCTCCGGTAATTATATATGGCGATCTGATTAAGCAGACGAGTGGCTTTTTAATCAGTATCGTCCTCCCTCCCTCCGGTAATTATATATGGCGATCTGATTAAGCAGCCGATTGGCTTTTTAATCAGTAGTGTCCTCTCTCCCTCCGGTAATTAAATATGGCAATCTGATTAAGCAGGCGATTGGCTTTTTAATCAGTAGTGTCCTCCCTCCCTCCGGTAATTAAATATGGCGATCTGATTAAACAGCCGATTTGGCTTTTTAATCAGTAGTGTCCTCCCTCCCTCCGGTAATTAAATATGACGATCTGATTTAGCAGGCGATTGGCTGTTTAATCAGTAGTGCCCGCCCTCCCTCCGGTAATTAAATATGGCGATCTGATTAAGCAGCCCATTGGCTGTTTAATCAGTGGTGTCCTCCCTCCCTCCGGTAATTAAATATGGCGATCTGATTAAGCAGCCGATTGGCTGTGTAATCAGTGGTGCCCTCCCTCCCTCCGGTAATAAAATATGGCGATCTGATTAAGCAGCCTAATGGCTGTTTTATCAGTAGTGCCCTCCCTCCCTCCGGAAATTAAATATGGCGATCTGATTAAGCAGGCGATTGGCTGTTTAATCAGTGGTGTCCTCCCTCCCTCTGGTAATTAAATATGGCGATCTGATTAAGCAGCCCATTGGCTGTTTAATCAGTGGTGTCCCCCCTCCCTCCGGTAATTAAATATGGCGATCTGATTAAGCAGCCGATTGGCTGTTTGATCAGTGGTGCCCTCCCTCCCTCCGGTAATTAAATATGGCGATCTGATTAAGCAGCCTAATGGCTGTTTTATCAGTAGTGCCCTCCCTCCCTCCGGTAATTACATATGACGATCTGATTTAGCAGGCGATTGGCTGTTTAATCAGTAGTGCCCGCCCTCCCTCCGGTAATTAAATATGGCGATCTGATTAAGCAGCCCATTGGCTGTTTAATCAGTGGTGTCCTCCCTCCCTCCGGTAATTAAATATGGCGATCTGATTAAGCAGCCGATTGGCTGTGTAATCAGTGGTGCCCTCCCTCCCTCCGGTAATAAAATATGGCGATCTGATTAAGCAGCCTAATGGCTGTTTTATCAGTAGTGCCCTCCCTCCCTCCGGAAATTAAATATGGCGATCTGATTAAGCAGGCGATTGGCTGTTTAATCAGTGGTGTCCTCCCTCCCTCTGGTAATTAAATATGGCGATCTGATTAAGCAGCCCATTGGCTGTTTAATCAGTGGTGTCCCCCCTCCCTCCGGTAATTAAATATGGCGATCTGATTAAGCAGCCGATTGGCTGTTTGATCAGTGGTGCCCTCCCTCCCTCCGGTAATTAAATATGGCGATCTGATTAAGCAGCCCATTGGCTGTTTAATCAGTGGTGTCCTCCCTCCCTCCGGTAATTACATATGGCGATCTGATTAAGCAGCCGATTGGCTGTTTTATCAGTGGTGTCTTCCCTCCCTCCGGTAATTAAATATGGCGATCTGATTAAGCAGCCGATTGACTGTTTAATCAGTAGTGCCCTCCCTCCCTCCGGTAATTACATATGGCGATCTGATTAAGCAGCCGATTGGCTGTTTAATCAGTGATGTCCTCCCTCCCTCCGGTAATTAAATATGGCGATCTGATTAAGCAGCCGATTGGCTGTTTAATCAGTGGTGTCCTCCCTCCCTCCGGTAATTTAATATGGCGATCTTATTAAGCAGCCGATTGGTTGTTTAATCAGTAGTGCTCTCCTTCCCTCCGGTAATTAAATATGGCGATCTGATTAAGCAGCCGATTGGCTGTTGAATCAGTATGCCCTCCCTCCCTCCGGTAATTAAATATGGCGATCTGATTAAGCAGCCGACGTTAATCTGGCACGTTAAACATGTAAACAACAACGCTGGAAAACACTGTGCTCAGTTTTCCATTTTTAAAACCGTCCTAAGTTTGTTTATTCTTAGCCATTATGTTTTAAAACACAAATTTATTAAATCAAATTGTTTAATTAAAATAATAATTGATTTAAAAATAACTATATAAAAACGCGCGTGCGCACGCACACACCCACACACAGTTCAGGTAAACTTTTTCTTTCCGAGAATTAAATTTTTTTTCGTGTTTACTGTATTAGATTTCTTAATACTTTCATATCCAATATTATCATTTTTTCACGACCTCAACAGAATTTATGATTCCATGTTTTATTTATTTAAAAAAAAGATGTGATTTTTTTTCTTTAATGTCAACAAAATAAACTAACACATTGTACTGGAAAACTATACAACTGATTGTAGAATCAAATTGTTTAATTAAAAAAAGGTACACACACGCACACGCACGTTCACTGTATTTGATTTTTTGGTGCCTTTTCATTTTAGGACCCACGCTAACTTTGACCCCGTCGTTACAGTTAGGGTTAGGTTTGTTTTTTTTCCTTTTTAATTAAAAATATTTACATGTATAGGGGGGGGGAAGACAAAAAAATTGGGGGAAGGCGGTCAAAAAAATTTTTTTTTTCTTAACTAAAAAATATTTCAATGACTGGTAATATAAAAAAATTGAGGGGGGGGTACAAAAAAATGTTCTTTCTTTTTAAACTACAAGTCTTTCTATTTATGGGCGAGGGTACAACAAAAATCGGGGTAGGGTCGAATTTTTTTTTCTTTATTTTCAACTAAAAATATTCTTGGTCATAAACACAGAAAATCAATGTCTAACCACCACAGAAATATGACTGGGGCTCCATTGGCTTACGCGTGAGCCTTCATTTCTGATGCGGCAGCCTAGCAAAAATATGCGACCGGAGGGAGCATACATTTGCTAGTCTATTAATAATGGAGTTTATGTATCTGTCTGTCTGTCTGTCTGTCTGTCTGTCTGAAGCCGAAACTCCATCAAAGTTGTATACCTATTTATTAAATCCCCTAGCTTCATTATATACGATGAAAAAAACCGGCATAAACACTATGGGCATTTCTCAATTTACATAAGCAATTGCTTTTGAACTTCTAATAAATTAGTATTCTCAAATATACACTCAGGATCGTGTCATTCAGATTTAATCATGTATTTAAGTAATTTTGCTCGCTACTAATCTTACTTATAAATTATGATTAATGAATTAAATTGTTTAATTAAAATAATAATTGATTTAAAAATTAATCAGTTACGTAGTTATTTTATCTACGTCCAATTGATTAAACAGCGTGCGGAACGTATATCCATTGAAACAATCTCCCTCCGTTAATTCAGTTTGGACGCAATACAAGCGCGTAATTTGTAAACAAACGCTGGCATTTATCGTGTTACTTTAACTTACGCTGTTAAGCTTTAATTCACAAACTGTTATTATTCCATGTTTTATTTATTAAAATAAAAGATGTGATTTTATTTATTTTCTGTCAACAACAAAAATAATATAACTGATTTTAGAAACATATTGTTTAATTAAAAAAGGTAATTAAAAACACACACGCACGCGCACACACACACATAAAAGAGTACGGATTTTTTACATTGTTTCATTTTATAAACACTTTTCTTCTGATTCGAAAAATACTGTTCGCTGTATTTAGTTTTGTGTTAATTGTTGATTTTAACAATTTTATTGAATCAAATTGTTTAATTTAAATAAAAATCGATTTAAAAATTACTACTAAGACACACACACACACACACACACACACACACACATTCTAACAAATTTAATTAGGTAAACTTTCTTTCCGAGACGATTTACATAAGTAACCATGTTTACTATATTCGATTTTTTGGTGCTTTTACACTTTAGGACCCGCGCTAACTTTGACTCCATCGTTAGGGTTAGGGTCAGAGTCAAAGTGGGTGTTAGGGTTAGTGTTTGAATCATCGTCAAAGTCAGCATAGATCCTACGGTAAAAGAATACAGATTTTTTTTATTGTTTTATTTTATGTACGCCTTTCTTCCTATTCAAATAATACTGTTTGCTGTATTCAGTTCTTTAAATTGTTGATTTTAACGATTTTACTGAATCAAATTGTTTAATTAAAATAAATATTGATTTAAAAATTATTAAAAATATTTCTATTTATGGAGAAGGTTAATACAAAAATCGGGGTGGGTCGAAACTTCTTTTTTCATTATTTACATCTACAACTATGTTTGGTCATAAATAAAGAATATCAACGTATAACCACCCAAGAAATATGACTGAGGCTACATCAGTTTACACATTAGCGTTAATTTTTGACGCGGCAGCCTAGCAAAAATATGCGACCGGAGGGAGCATATATTTGCTAGTATAATTAATATATATTTAATTTAATATATAATTAATATATATTTAATTTAATATATAATTAATATATATTTAATTTAATATATAATTAATATATATTTAATTTAATATATAATTAATATATATAAATATATCTCGATATAAAACATTATGGTAAAATTCTGAACTATTGAATGTATTCTAGGCAACAGGGTGAGTATTGATTTACTCCTCTCCAGGAGTTAGGCACAAGGCCAGTTTTTATCTTACTCCCACAAGTAAGATGTGACCCAAGGTCGGGTCGGGAAAGTGGGGTTTAAAAATTGCCTGGGCAGCCCCGTCGGCATTCCCCAGTAGGGCGCCTCAGGCAGTAAGCAATTAACTTACTCCTCACCAAAGAGGGGAGGCGAAGCCTGGGAGGGTGGACCTCCCAGAACTGCACAGGACAGACCCATTGACCGGCGTAAATCAAGCCCCGAAGGCCAAGACAATACCAGTCTATGGGGTGCAGTATCCATCGGAACAGATACTACACTTTGATCTTAGCCAAAAGGCCAACCAAGGGTGAGTAACGTGGGTGCATTATTTATTATTTTTGCAAACTTTACCATTTAGGGGTGCGTCCACCCAAACTCGCACCCCTTTCCCAAAAAACTTTTAAAATAAGTTAAATACAAAAATTTAATTGCTCTACATCAAATTGTGAGTTATATTCGGTAATAATTACATTTTTAAAAGGATCGATGTGGACGTCAATAATCTGTATGTGCTCGGTACAATCCTAAACTGTTGAACTTACAAATTATGGAATACGTATTCTAGGCAACAGGGTGAGTAACGGGGGGGGGGGGGGGGCACCAAAACTGTAGCATACCCTCCAAAGAAAGTGAAAACATCAAAATTGAAAACTAATGCTACATTTATTGGTGCACCTTGGCGTCAATAATGTTTCGTAAAATTCTAAACTATTGGGTAGATTTTTTAGTTTGTAATTTATGTTTTTTGTCTATTTGTCCTTGAAGCGAATGGAACAAATGTTAAATGGATTCCAGACGGATCTAAGCAGCATCAGTAATGAGATCCAGACACTCCAAGAAGAGTCGATCGCGATGAATATCAAATTAAAAAACAGACAGGTATTTATTTATTCTTTTAAATATCTCATCTGAAAACTCCCAATAGTGTCCTTGATTTTGCTACTTTGTGTATTTGTCGTTATAATATCTGCCTCATAAATGTATGAAAGATTTGTGTGTATATATATATATATATATATATATATATAGAGTGACCCAAGTTAAATGCCACCCACGCATGGAATCGTTAATAAAATTCACGATCCCTTATGCAGTCCAAAACATATTTGGTACAATTAAATTTCAGTCTGTATACTAGCAGGACCTGTGTCCCGCCATTGTCCGGGGGGATCACTGTGTGTGGATTGGGGGGGGGGGGTCATTTTTTGGTGCTTTTTAGGAATAGGTATCCATAAATTTGCAGTCGGGATGTAAGCAGTTTCGACTTTCCATGGAAAGCCGAATCAAGTTCCGATGCTTCTACACAATACGAACCGAACTAAACCGACTTTGCTAACTAAATGTAAAACTTAGGTTAGGGTTAGGTTAGTGTAAAAGTTAAAAAAAAAAAATTAAAAAAATGTTCTGTTTGTTATTGTCATTTTTACGTAGCCAAACATGTGTATTTTCCATCATGTGCGATTATTTTTTTTTGTCAAGTGTTAGCTAATTTCAGAATTTAAAAAAAAAGAAGCCCCCCCCCCCTCTCATCCAAAATAAAGCATTTCTCAAGACGAAAAATTAAAAAACAAAGATGGCCGTATCTTTGACTCCCATCAAATCGTCTTTGTCGGAAAGCTCTTCATACTGCAAGAAAAATTGATTGAGAAAAAGAATTAAATTAATTTTTTGACGTTAACTAATTATGATAATACGAGTATTGATTTACTCCTCTCCAGGAGTTAGGCACAAGGCCAGTTTTTGTCTTACTCCTACAAGTAAGTTGTGACCCAAGGTCGGGTCGGGAAAGTGGGGTTTAAATATTGCCTGGGCGGCCCCGTCGGCATTTCCCGGTAGGGGCACCTCAGGCAATAAGCAATAAATTTACTCCTCCCCAAAGAGGGGAGGCAAAGCCTGGGAGGGTGGACCTCCTAGAACTGCACAGGACAGACCCATAGACCGGCGTAAATCAAGCCCAGAAGGCCAAGACAATACCGGTCTATGGGGTGCAGTATCCATCGGAACAGATACTACACTTTGATTTTAGCCAAAAGGCCAAAGGTGAGTAGCCATCATCATCATCATCATCATCATCATCATTATGAAAGATTTGTAGATATACAGGGTGAGCCAAATTAGATGCCACCCACCCATGGAATCGTTAATTTGATGAAGTAGATGCTAATGACAAATAAAAAGCTAGAATCAAGATGAATTTCCCGACCTGTATAGTATATGGAATGATGGATAAGCATGTAAACAGACTAATTAAAAATAAAGACGGATGAAAGTGATGCTATTGAGTTTGTTCAGGAGTTTTGTTATCTGCGTGATACCATTGGTGGAGCAGGTGTTAGTGGATGGAGTACGAAGAAGTAGCAACCTTTTAATCCTTTACTAGAGAGCTCTACCCATGAGTGGAAAAAATAAAATGTACACCTCATTTATCTTTCTTTTCAGGCTGTCCGAGGAGAGCTAAGCCAGTTTGTCGACGAGATGGTCATTCCAGAATCTATGATATCGTGAGTTTGATTCCCTCTCTCCTGCCTTTCCGTGTTTCTTTAATAATTACATATTAATTTGCGACTTATCTCCCATCCACTGGGTCCCTACGTGGCGGATAGGGGAACAGCCTTCAGATATGGAAATTAGCTGCAAATACCCAATAAACAGTCCTGGACCAATGAACGGTCTACTCAGAGAGTCGTTGTGAGATATGCCCTCTATATATGATATCGTGAGTTTAATCCCCTCTCTCTTGCGTTTTCAGGCTTCTTTAATTATTAAATTATTACAGGGATGTGAGTTCTCCGCTTTTTTTTTTTTTTTAAATCCAGAAAAAGCAGATTTCCGCTAAAATAATTGTTTTGTCAACATTTTCTTTTTTTTTTTAAATTCAGAAATAATTGTTTGTTCAAAATTTGCTTTTTTTTTTTCCTACCGAATTGCTAGAGCCTTACTTGCTTATTTTTTTATTTGGCTGCAATTTCTTTTTCTCTTTCTCTTTCTCTCTCTTTATCGTTCTTCCTGCGTCATCAGTGGTGATGGGCTTTATTAACCTGGACGATGAAACTCTGAACTATCTTGCTGCAACTGAGCTGAATGTCTAGTACAGGGGCGGGCAACCTTTTCAGAGTGAGGGCCGGATGAGACTCTTGGAAGGAGATCGCGGGCCGGAGTAAAAAACGAAATCTCAGAATTACTATATTTTGTTTACATGAATAAATTGTACAAAAATTGCATTGAACACTCTACAAATCTGATATTTTTTCTCAAAAAACTTCTGTAGGTGATGTTATAAAAGGCGGCGACAAAGAGCCATTTTGGAATCATAAAAAATAATGACGGGGGAAGTAGCAAGTTGATCCAGCATTCGTTTTGACACACCTCACATAGGTTCTCTGTTTCATCGTCCTTTCCTCGTTTCACGTTTCCTCTTTGCCTATCTCTTTCTCTTTTTCTATTTTTATCTCAGGCCAAGGATTTGAAATTAATAGTTAAAGAAAAATGAAATATACATGCATCATCGCTCGCTGATATTTATACATTTTTATCCCACTGTAAATCTTAATTGAAACCTACTTTTACGTCTATGTCACAAAATGATATGAGTTTTACTGGGAGGTCTGCGGGCCGGATTGCAATAATAAAGAATAGCAGGGTGGCGGGCCGGACGCTAAGCTTTCGCGGGCCGGATGTGGCCCGCAGGCCGGAGGTTGCCCACCCCTGGTCTAGAAAGACATACGCAAGAAGAAGAGTTAAGCCAATAATTTTGTTGATTTTTGTTTTTGTTTGTTCTGAGCCACTCGCATCCCTGTCTGTTTTATGCCTTTTTCATGCCTTTTTGTTGTTGTTTCAGGCATATTGTCGACAGCCCGGTAACCGAGCGTGAATTTATGGAACAACTGCACGAACTAAACCACAAGATCAACTTTGTGAAAGAGCAGTCGTTCAAAGAGGCACGCTCTTGCCAGGATGTTCGCGATATCTTAGAGAAGCTAAAGAGCAAGGTCAGTTTTGATGGCTTCGTCTGGCAAAGGGGCACAATAATTGAGCACCCGGTTATATTTGTGAATAGAAGATTTCTTACTCTCGCCCCAACAGTCTTCGTATGTGTCTTCTTTGCATGTCTTTGGAGTGTCATGTGGTCATACGACAGTTTCCCATTTTTTATACAGTCCTTTGTATTTTTGTTTACTATAAACTTATTTTAGAGAGTAGCCATTATTTCTCGAGAAAGAGTATTGTCTTCTTTTTCTTCCTCTTCTTCTTCTTTTTTTCTTTTTCTTCTTCTTTTTTTCTTTTTTTTCTTTTTCTTCTTCTTTTTTTCTTTTTTTTCTTTTTCTTCTTCTTTTTTTCTTTTTCTTCTTCTTCGTCTCTGTCTTCTTTTTCTTCTTTTTTTCTTTTTCTTTTTTTTTTCTTTTTCTTCTTCTTCGTCTCTGTCTTTTTCTTCTTCTTCTTTTTCTTCTTCTTCTTTTTCTTCTTCTTCTTCTTTTTCTTCTTCTTCGTCTCTGTCTTCTTTTTCTTCTTCTTTTTTTCTTTTTCTTCTTTTTTTCTTTTTCTTCTTTTTTTCTTTTTCTTCTTCTTCGTCTCTGTCTTTTTCTTCTTCTTTTTCTTCTTCTTTTTCTTCTTCTTCGTCTCTGTCTTCTTTTTCTTCTTCTTTTTTTCTTTTTCTTCTTTTTTTCTTTTTCTTCTTCTTCGTCTCTGTCTTCTTTTTCTTCTTCTTTTTTTCTTTTTCTTCTTTTTTTCTTTTTCTTCTTCTTCGTCTCTGTCTTTTTCTTCTTTTTCTTCTTCTTCTTCTTCTTTTTCTTCTTCTTCGTCTCTGTCTTCTTTTTCTTCTTCTTCTTTTTCTTCTTCTTCTTCTTCTTTTTTTCTTTTTCTTTTTTCTTTTTCTTCTTTTTTTCTTTTTCTTCTTCTTCTTTTTTTCTTTTTCTTCTTTTTTTCTTTTTCTTCTTCTTCGTCTCTGTCTTTTTCTTCTTTTTCTTCTTCTTCTTTTTCTTCTTCTTCGTCTCTGTCTTCTTTTTCTTCTTCTTCTTTTTCTTCTTTTTCTTCTTCTTTTTTTCTTTTTCTTCTTTTTTTCTTTTTCTTCTTCTTCGTCTCTGTCTTTCTTCTTTTTCTTCTTCTTCTTCTTCTTTTTCTTCTTCTTCGTCTCTGTCTTCTTTTTCTTCTTCTTCTTTTTCTTCTTCTTCTTCTTCTTCTTTTTTTCTTTTTCTTTTTTCTTTTTCTTCTTTTTTTCTTTTTCTTCTTCTTCTTCTTCATCTTTTTATTTAATTTTTCTGTAGCAACTTTTCAAAATGTTTTTTTCTTCTCATTCAATAGTAATTCATTCTTTTCCCTTCTACTTATTCATTTTTACTTCTTCTTCTTATTCTTTTTCTTTTTCTCCTTCGTCTCCGTCTTCTTCTTCTTTGTCTCCATCTTCTTATTATTATTCTTTTTCTTCTTTTCTTTTTCTTCTTCTTTTCTTCTTCTTTTTATTCGTCTCCGTCTTTTTCTTCTTCTTCTTCTTTTTCTTTTTCCTCTTTCTTCTTCTTCTTCTTTTAAGAATGTGTCCATACGACAGTTTCACACTTTTTTACGCAGTCCTTTGCGTTATTGTTGTACTCTGCGAGATCTTTCAAGCTGCACCGGTTGGCCAGTAGGGGGCAGACAAGGCAGTATTGCATCGTATGGTCCTCCTCTCCACATGCATAGATGGTTCGGTCAGTTTTGTAGCCCCATCTCGTCATAGCAACTTTTGATCGTCCCATTCCCGTTCTCAGGTGGTTGGGTGTTTTCCACTGAACCTAAGGTATTTCTGAGCTAAGAAGGAGGCCCTCAGAAGGATGGATTTCCATATCAGTAGGAGGAGGGTCATTCTTTAGCCCTCTGTTCCACAGCTGTAGTCTGGTCTCTTCCTGAGATGTTGTTAGAGGCTTGACATGGCTGAGGAAGCTTCTCTTTGACTTCAGTCATTGGTCCATTGGTTCACATCCATGAAAGAAATGGCCTTCATCACTGGTAGCTGTTGTGATCCCTACTCGGCTAGAAACTTTCCGTCTTGCATCTGAAGGGGCAATGTCAGTGAGTGTGTGTGTGTGTATATATCTACGAGAAAAATGGCATTTCAGATTTAACGACATGCCAAGATATGGGAAATCAAGTCATAGCAAAAAAAAAAGTAAGGCTGAATATACCATATGTAAGTAATACTTTTCAATATCGAAATATCTTAACTTCTTTTAGAAATAAAAGATATTGCATTAATACGAAATAATAATTCCCCAACAAATAAATCGGATGCCGTGAACGGAAATTGAAACTGGAACCCTGAGATCTTCAGTCTGATGTTCTATGAACTGAACTATTTGGACTTTCTTATAAATATATCTTAAAACGTTAACTTAACAAAATAATTATAGCTTTGACGTGACGTCATAGATTTATGATTTATGTCATGTTTCAAAACATGAATTTATAAATATATGTAGTGCATAAACGTATAGCTTTTAACTAAATCATTTTTAAATAAATAATTTGTTTGAATAAATAATTTGTATAAATATTATATAATTCTAAAAACGCCCCTTATATTATGAGTGGATATACCACCCTAACCCTAACCCTAACCCTAAACCCTAGCCTAAACCCTAACCCTGAAACATGCGACTGGAGGGGGGAGGGGCATATATTTACTAGTTTAATATATGATGGCGTGAAAAAGTCATAGATAGAGCGTTTCAATCATATTTGAACCCTGTCGAAGAGGGTGAGGCTAGTGGTTGGTGCACCAGCCCAGATGTGGGCGAATGGTGGATTTGTAGATATATAGGATACTGGCAGATATGAAAATTTTTTCTAGCACGGTAAAGGGAGCCCACCTTCATTGTAGCAGTCTTTGTGTATAGTATTTAAATATGACATATGATAGGCGTGCGTTCATAGCAGCTATCTTGGACAATCTGCCGAAAGTAATCAACCTCAATCCGTGCCAAATCAAGGGGCGTAATTCAGCTTGTTACTAACAAAGAGTTGTGTCCCTTTGTTCATTATATTTTTACCTAACAATTAATTTTTTTTTTTTTGTGTTCCAAGAATGTGCTTCAACAAACTTACTGCACTTGTATTACCCCCCCCCCCCCAGCGTAAATACTCCCGACTAGCAGCAAAATCCCCCCCCTTCACTGTAGCGGTCCTCAGATGCCGGAAAAGTTTCTACTGTATAATAGGTTCTTTATTCGGACCGCTTGCTTGTGGAATTCCCTTCCTGCTACCATGACTGTACCAACATGCAGAAATTTTAAAATGTAATGTGAACAAACAGCTTGCTGCACAACCCCCCACTTTGGATGCCCCCTATGAATTGGGCCCCTAGTCAAAGTAGCTCCTTACGGCTCAGTGGTAATATCCCTTGTTTTTTTTGGGGGGGGGGGGCGGGCGAACAAAAGTTTTTTTAAAAAGTTTTTATTTAATTAGAGAAAGAGTGATTCTCTTTTTTCAGCATTGCTTCTTAATTGCTTTATTTTGCCATCTAATTTACATAGTGTGTCTGTACACACCACAAAAACACATGTAAATTAGATAACAAAATTAGGTTCTTCTACAGATAAAGGCACATGTGAAAATCGCATTCCAAGTAAAAACTCTTTGATATGCTTACGCATCAGGCAAATAGAAGTATGCTCACCAAAAATTAGGGAAAATTATCGAGTAGCAATTTAATTAAAAAGTAAAAATCAATTTTATTGTAAACTGCAGTTTTATCGTATTACCTATCATTTCTAAAGCCATTCTTAACGTGGGGAAAGGGGGTGGGTGTATTTTCACGTTATCTGAGATTGCGGCCCCCCGATCACAGTAGCCCCTAACGTCTCAGTGGCAATACGCATTGTTTGTTTTGGGGGGCAAACAAAAGTTTAAAAGAATGAATTTTGAAAAAAATTTGGTGCTTGTTCACTGTTTCGGCCAGACGGAAAAATTATTTATGTGTGCAAAACAATATCATGTACTTACTCACTGGTATTTTATTGTTCAATGTTGAAAAAATTAGGAAAAATTATCCACTAGAACTTTAATTACAAGTATTTTTCCATTTTCCGTATCGTACAAGTCACTCCGATGACTATCCCGCCATTTTCTACCGTTGGATAACCAACAAGCTAGGCGGTCTCTTCCACGAAATTGCGGAAATATACCCAGTTTCAATTCAATTACTTTAATTTTATTTACTTTCACATTAAATATAGTCATTACAATAAATTATGTTTTTTATCAATGTACTTGTTTTTTGTTTTTTTTGTTTTTTAAATGAGTATTACCTGCCCTTGCAAATTATCTGCCCTTGACTTTTGTCTAATGGTAGAAAATGGAGGCATTTTAATTTAAAAAAATTTTTTTTTTTTTTAAATGAGTATTACCTGCCCTTGCAAATTATCTGCTCTTGACTTCTGTCCAACGGTAGAAAATGGAGGCATTTTAATTAAAAAAAAAATTTTTTTGTTTTTTAAATGAGTATTACCTGCCCTTGCAAATTATCTGCTCTTGACTTCTGTCCAACGGTAGAAAATGGAGGCATTTTAATTAAAAAAATTTTTTTTTGTTTTTTAAATGAGTATTACCTGGCCTTGCAAATTATCTGCCCTTGACTTCTGTCCAACGGTAGAAAATGGAGACATTTTAATTAAATTTTTTTTGTTTTTTAAATGAGTATTACCTGCCCTTGCAAATTATCTGCCCTTGACTTCTGTCCAATGGTAGAAAATGGAGACATTTTAATTAAAAAATTTTTCTTTTTTTTTTTTTTTTTTAAATGAGTATTACCTGCCCTTGCAAATTATCTGCCCTTGACTTTTGTCCAACGGTAGAAAATGGAGACATTTTAATTAAAAATTTTTTTTTTTTTTTTTTTTTTTTTAAATGAGTATTACCTGCCCTTGCAGATTATCTGCCCTTGACTTTTGTCCAACGGTAGAAAATGGAGACATTTTAATTAAAAAAATTTTTTTTTTGTTTTTTAAATGAGTATTACCTGCCCTTGCAAATTATCTGCCCTTGACTTTTGTCCAACGGTAAAAAATGGAGGCATTTTAATTAAAAAAATTTTTTTTTTTAACATAGTTCACCCCAAACAAAGCAGGCTGCCACTGTAGACATAAGGGGCCACTGATAAAAAAGGGGGAAGGTTTGGTGGTGGTGGTGGTGGTGGTGGGGGGGGTCAACCTAAATTAGAAGCTGCGCAGAGAAAGAGTGATTCTCTTTTTTCAGCATTGCTTTTTAATTGCTTTATTTTGCCATCTAACATGGGGAAAAGGTGGCGTGATTTTCACGTTATCTGCGATTACAACCTCAAAGGAGACTTACCTCCCCTTCACAACGGGTCATGGTGACTCTTGCAAAATACGCTAAAATTGATTTTTTTACTTTTAATTAAACTTCTACTCGATAATTTTCCCTAATTTTTGGCGAGGATACATCTATTTGCCTGATACGTAAGTATATCAAAGAATTTTTACTTGGAATGTGATTTTCACGTGTGCCTTTATCTGTAGAAGAATCCAAAATTACTTTACTTCAATATTATCCACTAGCTGTACTCATCTGGCGTTAACCGGTTTTTGTTTTCGTGTTTCAGGCTTTGGCAAAGATCCGTGAATTCATTCTGCAAAAGATTTATTCCTTCAGAAAGCCAATGACCAATTACCAAGTTCCGCAGAATACGATGCTGAAATTCAGGTAATTAGGCTGTCAGTTTGTCCTTTTGTCCTGTCTTTTGTACTGAGTGTAAATGTGGCACCCCCATTATGGTGGCAGTTGAAAGGAATGGGTTTAGCATGACACTGTATCAGGTGTCACATACTTCCGAATATAAACAAAACACATTTTTTCAATTTTTCACAGAATAATATTATTTGTTTCTCATAATGGATGTTATTCTCACAACGTTTCGACCGATGTAGCAGTTTGTGATTTAGAATGAAAAAGAGGAAAAGAAGAGTAGAAAGTGACTAACTCGGCTTACTTTCGGCGGCCTCGTAACTCTCGCTTCCCTCCTATAGTCCTCACATTCCATGAGCAATGTTTCTGACAAAGGGGAAAGAATTGCTGTTTTGGGGGGGGAGTCAGAATCTATCTATCTAACACTTATCGTAGGCCAGTTTTTTTTTTTTACCTTGAAGTAGTATTTTTTTTTTTTTTTTAGCTCCTTACATCAAGTGGCTTGATGCCTTGTCTGGAGCGATTTCCATAAAAGAAAAAAGAAGCCCACCATATATATTTTTGATGATTTTTTTTTTTTTTTTTTTTTTTTTTTTTTCAGGTTTTTTAACGAGTTCTTGATGAGCCACGAAAGACAAGTAGCAAAAGAAATCCGAGATGAGTATGTCGACACGATGAGTAAGATCTACTACTCATACTTCAAGGGTTATACAAGCCGACTGATGAAGTTACAGGTAAGCATATATATTCGGAAACTACATTACCCCAGAAGACTTGGATAAATATATTTCATTTTGATCAAAGCGAGTACAATAATAATACCTGTTACATAGTCAGTGGGTATGTTTGCTAGTATTCATCTGTTGATTTTAATTCACGGGCCGATGTCGACACGACACCTGTTGGTCAAGATCAAAGTGTAGTATCTGTTCCGATGGATACTGCACCCCATAGACTGGTATTGTCTTGGCCTTCGGGTCTTGATTTACGCCGGTCAATGGGTCTGTCCTGTGCAGTTCTGGGAGGTCCACCTTCCCAGGCTTCGCCTCCCCTCTTTGGGGAGGAGTAAGTTTATTGCTTACTGCCTGAGGCGCCCCTACCGGGGAATGCCGACGGGGCTGCACAGGCAATTTTCAAACCCCACTTTTCCGACCCGACCTTGGGTCACATCTTACTTGTGGGAGTAAGATAAAAACTGGCCTTGTGCCTAACCTCCTGGAGAGGAGGTAAATCAATACTCACCTCCCTGATAGTAGTGCGAACACGGGCGAAGCATAATTTTTATCTTACGGCAGATGCATATTCGTCATATCATAATTAGTTAATGTCAAAAATTAATTTAATTTTTTTTCTCAATCAATTTTTTCCATTTTTCTTGCAGTATGAAGAACTTGCCGACAAAGACGATTTGATGGGAGTTGAAGATACGGCCAAAAAAGATATCCTTTTTTTTTTTCATCTTTGTTTTTTAATTTTTCTTTTGAGAAATGATTGGGGTGGGGGGGGGGGCGTTTTTTAAAATTAGCTACCACTTGATCGACCATGATGGAAAATACACATGTTTGGCTAAGTAAAAGTAACGATAACAAACGTTAACAAACAATGTACAGAACTGTTTTTTTTTTTTTCTAACTTTTACACTAACCTTACCGTAACCCAAACCCTAACTCAAGTTTTAGTTTGCAAAGTCAGTTTAGTTCGGTTGGTATTGTGTAGAAACATCTGAACTTGATTCGGCTTTCTCTGGAAAGTCTGAACTGCTTACGTCACTACTGCAAGTTTCTGGATACCTATTCCTAAAAAGCACCAAAAAAAGGTGATCCTGGAAGACTAGGAATTTAGTATAATTATCAATTTTTGAAAGGATACAAGGGAAATACTCGATAGAAGTAATTGCTCAAAGTTGATGGATCAGGTTCTAGAAGTGATTGAAAAAAATAACCAAGCAAGAAATAAGGCGTGAGATAAGCATAGATGAAATGCAGTTTGGCTTTTAAGCCTGGGGGGGGAAAAGTACCACTGGTTCTATATTTATCCTGAGACAAATGCAAGAGAAGTATCTTGGTAGGAAGAAGAACCTGTATTTTGCTTTTGTAGATCTAGAGAAAGCTTTTGACTGAGTGCCAAGAGAGGTTGTCTGCTGGGCTTTGCATAAACTAAAGGCAAACAAGTGATTGGTGAAGGTTGTTCAAGTAATGTAGAGAAATTCTCAAAGTTATGTTAGAATTAACAGCACAATTAGTTACAGCTTTACTGTTAAAATATGAGTACATCAGAGTTCTGTACTGAGTCCGTTGCTTTTCATTTGTGTCTTAGAAGCATTGTCCTGGGAGTTCCGTACGGGTTATCC
The DNA here is from genome assembly GCA_963556195.1 of Sepiola atlantica. Classification (NCBI taxonomy): domain Eukaryota; kingdom Metazoa; phylum Mollusca; class Cephalopoda; order Sepiida; family Sepiolidae; genus Sepiola; species Sepiola atlantica. Next base: position 43,550,381 of record OY744554.1, read on the forward strand.
GGAAGCGATGCTGTATGCTGGAAGACCTACGTGTTAAGTGGAAGACTTGGAGGAATCCTACGGAAAGTTAAAGTTCTAGAAAAGCTACGTTAAAAGCAACAGCTTCCAGCAAAAAGATGAAAGGACAGTTTGGCAAGGATAACAATCACCATCATCCTACAGTAACAATCCATTATCTTTCCAGTCGACTCACTGAATCATGAACTCTTCTTAAACGATCACATATTTATTTCTTTGAAATGTCTCATTTGGTACTTGTCTGTGAAACAATGGATGACCTACTTGTTAAGTTAAAGACTTTGAAGAATGCTAAGGAAAGTAAAGTTCTGAGAGTGACTGTTACGAAGACCAAAGTGATGATCAGTGGTTGTAGTGTGGGAAAGCTCCCCAAAAGAGGACATTTTCCTCAGTTAATAGAAAGGGAGTCAGTTGCAATTTAATTTTTGGTGGTACCCGTAAGCATTACGTACACAAGAAGTGCAGTGGAATTACTGGTAGTACTGGTAGGTTGAGAGATAGTAACCAATTTGTGTGAAAGAAGTGTATGACAACGGGAACCAAAGACAAGAATGGAGGGGAAAACTTAGATCGAGACTAGACAATCAGGCCCCACCCTCATCAGAGGATTAATTATGGCCTGATTCAACAAATAAACCAGTTGATGATTGAGTACACAAGTGGTCATACTTGGTACGTGGTATCTATAAGCAATTTTTTGTGGTAACTGTAAGTATTGGGTAAACAAGAAATGCAGTGGAATTACTTGTAGGTTGAGAGAGGATAACCAATTTGTGTTCAAGATGTGTAAGACAGTGGAGACGGATGAGAACTCAGATGTGGAGAAAGTATATCTGGATGATGAAGCTATTGAGGTTGACGAGATGTTTGGTTACCTTGGTGATACCATTGGAGCACAGGGTGGAGCAGGTAGCTAGTGTGATTGCAAGAATTAGGAGTGGATGTAGTAAGTTCAAGGAACTTCTGCCATTACTAACCAGCAGAGCGTTACCACTGTCGACCAAGGTAAGGGTCTATCAGACATGCGTACACAGCGTGATGATATATGTACGTGAAACCTGACCAGTGAGGATATGTGATAGTTAGATCATTGACTTATACTATATATAAAAATGTGGGTTGGCCAGTGAGGGTTGAGGACATGCGTTGCTTGGAGAGAAATGATATGAGAATGATACAATGGATGTGTAATGTGAGTTTTAAAGACAGGCTTAGATCTGATGACCTCAGAGGAAGATTATATCTGGAGTGTATAGGGAGATGTGTGCAGAAGAGTAGACTTTGATGGCCATGTTGAAAGAATAGGTGAGAGTTCTTGGGTTAGTAGATGTAGAACAGTTGAGCTATCAGGGTCAGTTGGTAGAGGAAGAACAAGGAAAACATGGGAGGAAGTGATGACGGTTTGATTTGAGAGAAAGAGGGATAAATAATAGGTTAGTTTGTAAGTCAATTTCTAAAAGCCGTACAACACATGCCAGTTAATAAAACGGACGTTAAACCGATGATGATGATGATGATGATGATATCTCAAATTGATTTCAACAAAGAATTAAAAAAAAAACATTTTATATTAAGAAACCATATAAATGAACCTAAAAAAATAAGTTGAGATAAAAATAAATAAAAATAAACGTATCCCGTAATTTGAGGTAAGAAAAATTATCTCCCTTTATATGACAAGTTGTCACCTTAAAAAAATAAAAAGGAGCCATTCATTTTTTGGGGGTCAGTAGATGTAGAACAGTTGAGGTAGTAGGTTTAGTTCACAGGGGAAGGCCAAAGAAAACACAAAATGGAAGTGATAAGAATTGACTTGAGAGAAAGAGGGATATTTTCTTTGATTTTAATTTTTACTTAAATATAAACATATACACGTACTTAACTTCATAAAATTACTAGCAAAATAATTCCCCGAACAAAACAGTTTTGCACCACTTTTATGTCCCCTTACGAAGATTAAAATCTATAAGATATAATGCCCCCCTTTGCATAAAACTAAATTAAACTAAATATAGCCCACATTATATTAAGAAACAATATATACGAACCTAAAAAAATAAGTTGAGATAGAGTAGTAAAAAAAAAAAAAAGAAAAAAAAGGAGCCATTCATTTTTTGTGTTAAAAAAAACAAATTACTTTCGCTTTCACTGACCGTCCTTCGTTAAATTCTCCGCGGTTTCAAAAATCGTTATTTTATTCTTTTTTGTTCCTTAACAAGCAAACGATTTTTTGCAGCAAAACCATCTTTAAAGAACAGATCAACAGTTTTTACTCTCGGGGATCGAGGGGAGGCACTGACCTCACAACTGGAGGCCCCTGTCATTGTGCCCCATGCTGCTCAGAAGAATGAAACCCGGGTAAGTTCTTTTCGTATTTCTTTAATAATTTTTAAAATTCCAATATTTGTAAAAAAAAAAAAAAAAAAAAAAAAAAAAACTTCTACTATTGATGAGCGGGGTCGGGTTAGGGGTTAGGGTTAGGGGTTAGGGTTCGGGTTAGGGGTTAGGGTTCGGGTAACCAAACTCTGTTGCTATTCAGCCCTTCTTCTTTTTCTTTGATTCATTTAACATCACTTTTCCCTTGGGGTCAGGGGTCAGACGTTTTTGGATATTACACAAGCTCACTCACCACCTCTCACTGTTCAGCGCGTCAGCCGTCTCCAAATTCCACTCTGTGCGGTCTTGTCCAATCACTTGCTTCCAAGTTTTCCTTGGCCGGTCAATCTTCCTGTGATTTATGAAATTCATGCTTCATTCGCTCTTGCGGTCGTACTGAGTTCACACCCATCACCTCTCTTGCCCGACTGCAGCACAATATTAAATTCATGATTCTCGGCCTTTTGGTCAAGATCAAAGTGTTGTATATGTTCCGATGGATACCACACCCTATAGACCGGTACCGTCTTGGCCTTCGGGTCTTGATTCAGCCGGTCTGTGGGTTTGTCCTGTGCAGTTCTAGGAGGTCCACCCTCCCAGGCTTTACCTTCTCACCCTTTGAGAAGGGGTTAGTTTATTGCTATCGCCTGAGGCGCTCCTACCAAGGAATGCCGACAGGCGCTGGCTTTAAATTGTCTTTAAATGTCACAAAGACCCCCTACCCCTACCTTTTCCCCTTCCAGAATGGACGTTATGCCTAAGGTGTGGTGCATTCCGAGGGATGTAATTTTCATTTAATATAGAAATCAAGGTTTCCGAGGAATGCACCAGCCTAAATAAATTCTTGGCCTTTTGGCTAAGATCAAAGTGTAGTATCTGTTCCGATGGATACTACAGCCTACAGACCGGTATCGTCTTGGCCTTCGGGTCTTGATTATGCCGGTCTGTGGGTTTGTCCTGTGCAGGTCCATCCTCCCAGGCTTTGCCTTCTCACCCTTTGAGAAGGGGTTGGTTTATCGCTAATCGCTTGAGGCACCCCTACCGGGGAATGTCGACAGGGCTGCCCAGACATTTTTTGTAGGCCAGAGTGCTCTCCCTTCTCGAGGGTGCTGGCTTTTCAAATCCCACTTTCCCGACCTTGTGTCACATCTTACCGCTGTGGGAGGAAGATATATTACATCAAATCCATGATTCGCTGGATTCTCGTTCCGTCATCAGCCATGACCAAGTATAAATCTTAAATAATTCGTAATTGCATTCTTAGTATTGCCCGCGTTGAGGATTGAACCTTCAACCTCCAGAAGACTGTCAGGAATTAAATAATTTGTTGATATATTTATTTTTGTATAATTTGGATTATTCAGACGACTGTTCTCATCTTGGATGGTATTCTCATAACGTTTCGATCGATGTAACCTCCGACCTTTTTCCGGTGCATATTGTCGAACTCGGGAATTTCGAACGGAACCATTTAGTTAATTCATAAAGGTAGCTTGTTCTCGTTCCATCATCAGCCACGACCGGGTAAAAGTCTTAAGTAATTCGTAATTATATTCTTAGTATCGCCCGCATTGAGGATTGAACCTTCAACCTCCAGAAGACGGTCACTTAGCACTTATATCCGTTGCGCAACGGTTTCATCGACCGAAACGTCGTGAGAATAGCGATGTGAAATCTGACCAAACCCAACACATCACGTCAGAGGATTTGCTGAAAGCACTGTTCGCGACATAAATTATTTAAAAAGAAATACAGTTCATTTGTTTTTGACACCTGAAGATGATTCGACGAAGAATCGGAAACGTTCGTGAAACTTATGGAACATTTATTAATGTTTTTGATTTTAATACAAAAAAGACCAACAGAAAAATTGAAAAAATAAAATGAAAGGTATAATTAAAGAGACGAATTCTGTTATTTTTAACAATGTTTTCATATATATATATATATATATATATATATATTTAAAATAATGTGATCCATTGGGTCACCCACTGAGCTTCGGTTAGATTGCTTGAATCAGGAATAAGTAAGTTTGCAACACCAATTAAATATAAAGAAATAAAAAGACAAAATTCCAAATTAGTCTCTTTCTGCTCGCTATATCCCCCCCCGTTCTTTCATTCTGCAGTTACAGGTAAAATAATACTGTTCGCGACAAATTATTTTAAAAGAAATACAGTTCGGAAGCTCCCAATACTCCCTGGCAGCACCGGTTACATACAGCAAGTCTACATAATACCAGATTCCAATCGACGAAGTTGAGCGATTTTGAAGTATGTAGAGACGGACAGCACGTTACGTTATCAGCAGCAACAACTCACGATAACATCACGTGCTGTCCCTCTTTTCAGTTTAAAAAAAAAAAAATGAGATCTAGATAGAAACCCGTTTTAATTCTGTTATTTTTAACAATGTTTGCATATATATATATATATATATATATATATATATATATATAGTCTAAAGAAGCTTTGAGTCATTAAAAAAAAAAAATTAAAAAAAGTAAAATGCAGTTTAAATTCCCAGACAAACTAACTAAATCCAAGATATTGCAGACTTAACATTCGTTGGAAAATTAATAAATGAAAAAATATAAGTAAAATAAAAAAAAAAAAATAAATAAAAATAAAAAAGGGGGGTTAATTATCTAAGAGTGAAACAAAAACAGGAAACCTTAAGCGTCTAATATTAAAATAATGTGATCCATTGGGTCACCCACTGAGCTTCGGTTAGATTGCTTGAATCAGGAATAAGTAAGTTTGCAACACCAATTAAATATAAAGAAATAAAAAGACAAAATTCCAAATTAGTCTCTTTCTGCTCGCTATATCTCCCCCCCCCCCCCCACCCACCCCCATTATCTCCATTTCTTTCATTCTACAGTTACAGGTAAAATAATATTTTTTGTTTATAATGGATTATTCTAATCTTTTTATTCTTTCATTTCTTTATTACCTCTGACTGTCAGAGAGAGAGAGAGTGACGGAAACGAGAGTAATAGATTACATATAGAATAAAAGCGGGGGAGGGGGGCTGCAAACAAACAACATACAGTCGGAGAGGTTGAAAGTGATAGATATAAAATTAGTAAGAGATGAATCACTTGACGAGTTATTTTCAAATTACGGCTAATTAGAACAGATAAAAGGAAGTTGTTGTTTTTTCAAACATAACTCAATCCCCAAACCAAGGAATATTTTAGCCTTCATTTTTTGTGATTAGTCGGAGAGGTTGAAAGTGATAGATATAAAGTTATGTAGGAAAACAAACTTTGATCGACTCATCTTTAGTATAATAATAGATTCTGGTATTTGATTTCGGTATTTGTATATAGAACTCATTTGTACCAAGGTTTTTGCGGTGAATGTTTTACGGGGGAGAACCAAAAATTGGAGCTCCGTCAAGCACCTACCATAGAAAATAACGATAGAGTAGAGAAAGACTAGCACCATCTCTTCTGTGAGAAAGGGGCTGCAGAGAAAAGAAGAGATTGGAGCTCAGTCGAGCACCTTCAATGGAAATAACGATAGAGTAGAGAAAGACTAGCAACGTCTCTTCTGTGAGAAAGGGGCTGCAGATAAGAAAAGAGATCACCCCCCCACTAGCTTGTGAAGTCGATTATCAAGACAGAAAAGAGTGATCTGCATTAGCACTACTGCACTTGTTGAAAAGCAAAAGACTGTTAGAAAGATGTGGGGGGGAGTCAACTACATTTCATTTATTAATAGTTTGTCTACAACAAACTATAAAGCTATTGAATGAGACCAGTAAGGATACATACAATTAAATACATTGTTACCATACAAAAAAGAATGCACAAAGCTATTGCTAAGGATGTAAAAGATGCATATCCTAAGCACAAGGAAAAAAAAACGATGATATTTAATTTTCTCGCTCACACGCTCCTATTCCTAATTCGTGCTAGTGTGATCGCAAAAATTAGGAGTTCAAGGAACTTCTGCTTTTGTTATATATTTGAATCGGAGATGCTAGATTTCTGCTTACCTTAGCGGGTGGGTACCCGGATTTCGTCGTCTTGTTCTGTGTGTCTCGGGTTCTGAACGATAACATTGCATGCTGGTGAGTTTTAAGGGGTTTTATTCAAACATAAACAGATGATACATTTTGGGGTTCGCTTGCACGAGAGAGGGAGAGAAATAAAGAGGGGGAGAGAGAAGAAAGGAATTACGGGAGAAGATGTTCAGTCGATTTGCGCCACTGTGCGCTAGCCCTTGCCGTTAGGCAGCGGAGCACCGCTTCGCTCCTGCTTCTTCGTTGGTCGTCAGGAACAGAAAAGGGCAGAAACACTCTCTAACCCGTGTGACGTCACTTCCGATTCCCCTGCTACTCCTACCACCTTTAAGGGTGTCCTCCCACCTTTTGGGGGCGGGTGCTCTCTCTCTCCGACACCCGTCATTATCAAACACCATTAGTAAGTTCCGGGAACTTCTGCTATTACTAACCAGCAGAGCGTTTCCACTGTCAACCAATGGAAGAGTGTATTAGGCAAGTGTGCGAAGCGTGATGATTTATGGAAGAGAAACCTGACCAGTGAGGGTTGAGGACATGTGTTGCATGAAGAGAAATGATATAAGAATGATACGATGGACGTGTAATATAAGTCTTAAAGACAGGCTTAGATCTGATGACCTCAGAGGAAGATTAAATCTGGACAGTATAGAGAGATGTGTGCAGAACAGGAGACTTTGATGGTATGGCCACATTGAAAGAATGTATGAGAGTTTTTTTTTACAGTTTGTAGATGTAGAACAGTTGAGGTAGCAGAATCAGTTCGTAAGGGAAGGCCAAGGAAAATATGTGAGAACGTAATAAGAATGGATTCAAGAGATTGAGGGATCAATAAAGACCTGGTCAGAATTTAGTTAGTTTAGAAGTCAATTTACAAAAGCTATCCAACGTATGCCAGCATGTAAAACGCTCGTTAAACCAATGATGATAATGATGATGGTGATGACGATGATGATGATACCTTCTGGGTCTTTCTTTCTCCTCCAACTGCAGTTACTCACAAGAGGGACCATGTGCAGGGTGTCAACATCCATAGAAAAAAATGGGTTAATTGATGAACCTGAACTAGGATCGAGTGGTGGAAGTGGCCCCGACTTGCTTCATCCCCATCATAAAAGAGCCCGTTTTTGTTTGCCGTGCAATTTAAAAGTTAAAAAAATGTTTGAATTGTAGGCCGAGTGAGGATTCGAACCCTGCCCGATGGATTACGAATACCGGATTAATTTTAGTTAATTTTTATTTTAACATCCAGGACAGCAAATCCAGTTATGCAGATTGAGTTGGTTTTCGTGTGTCTGATTTAACTCGCTAAAATTTTGGTTGTTGTTTTGGAATATGCAAGGTGTGTTTGTTTCACATATGTAACCTTATGAAAAGAGTTGGTTGATTTGTGTCATCTGTGACGAGTATGTGTGCCCTGTGTGTTATTAAGTGATACTGATCTTTAACAGGACTTTTATTGTAAAAAAAAAAATGTATGCAAGAGTTAAGTAACTTCATCTAATATACGTCATGTGTTGATGAGAAAAATATGTAATGCTTTTTTATACGGTGATTTTAAAATTCTTGATATAGGTGGCCCTATTCACCCCGGTAATTTTTTTTCAAGATACGTAAAGTACCTCACAAAACTTGGTGCATTTTAGTACAATATGAAACATTCCCATGCATTATCTTTATTCGACTGAATGCCGAGACCCCATTTGCTAACCTGAGGAGATTTTCTCCTTCATGCATGCATTTTTAGGGAAGTTATCAGATGTCAAAGAACGAAAATGCCAAAAAGTGTCCCATTTTACCTGACTTTCTCAAAATTCGTATTACGCTAACGTAAAGGCTTATAACATCTATTAGATAGCAAATATTGAATTTCTTTTAACGTGTGTCTGATTTAACTCGGTAAAAGAAGGAAAAGAAATCCCATTTGTCGTCGGTCATTTATTTCTAAACTTGAGGTTGTGAAGAGCAGAACGAAGTGAAAGAAAAGAAAAGAGGAGAACGGAGAGAAAACGTCGAGCGAACGGTGGGCCGGGGTTTTTATTTTTTTAAAGAGGCAACAAGTGGAATTAATTTTATTTAATTCCGTGACATTTACTTTTAACGGTTCCATTTGGAGTCAGATTGAAAACTCTTCCCCGATCGACTTCCAAATCCCCTCTTTCAATTAAGGATTGATTAGAAGGGTCTATTGTATGCGTTATGCCCAGAGTGTGTGTTTTTTGTTGTTTTTTTAAATCGATCCCATTTGAGATATGAATTACCCGTTCCCAACCTTTGTTCCCAGGGCTCACTTCGATACATGCAAATTAACCGTTATTCGTGTTTCTATTCTTTCCTGTTCTTTTTTGGAAAATGGACCGCACTTTTAACATTTTTCTTGTAAGTGTTTAAAGGTTTTCATATTTCTATTTATTCGGGTCATTCGGCTTTTTAGGGTCCTTTTCTCTCCCTCTCTCTCTCTCTTTTCTCAGGGCCTCTCTCTCTCTTTCCCTCTCTTTTCAAGGTCTCTCTTTCTCCTTTCACTGCAGATCTTAAATGCTTGCAAAAAAAAACAGGAATCGGTGTTCTAAAGGTGCGTCCATTCCATCTGTGTGACAGACAAAAAAATGCTATTTCTAACTTACGTGTGACAGACAAATAAAAATGCTATTTCTAACTTACGTGTGACAGACAAATAAAAATGCTATTTCTAACTTACGTGTGACAGACAAAAAAATGCTATTTCTAACTTACGTGTGACAGACAAAAAAATGCTATTTCTAATTACGTTTGACAGACAAAAACATGCTATTTCTAACTTACGTTTGACAGACAAATAAAAATGTTATTTCTAACTTACGTGTGACAGACAAATAAAAATGTTATTTCTAATTACGTTTGACAGACAAATAAAAATGTTATTTCTAACTTACGTGTGACAGACAAATAAAAATGCTATTTCTAACTTACGTGTGACAGACAAAAAAATGCTATTTCTAACTTACGTGTGACAGACAAATAAAAATGTTATTTCTAATTACGTTTGACAGACAAATAAAAATGTTATTTCTAACTTATGTTTGACAGACAAATAAAAATGCTATTTCTAACTTACGTGTGACAGACAAATAAAAATGTTATTTCTAATTACGTGTGACAGACAAATAAAAATGTTATTTCTAATTACGTTTGACAGACAAATAAAAATGTTATTTCTAACTTATGTTTGACAGACAAATAAAAATGTTATTTCTAACTTACGTGTGACAGACAAATAAAAATGTTATTTCTAATTACGTTTGACAAACAAATAAAAATGTTATTTCTAACTTACGTGTGACAGACAAAAAAATGCTATTTCTAATTACGTTTTACAGACAAATAAAAATGTTATTTCTAACTTACGTGTGACAGACAAAAAAATGCTATTTCTAATTACGTTTGACAGACAAATAAAAATGTTATTTCTAACTTACGTGTGACAGACAAATAAAAATGTTATTTCTAATTACGTTTGACAGACAAATAAAAATGTTATTTCTAACTTACGTGTGACAGACAAAAAAATGCTATTTCTAACTTACGTGTGACAGACAAATAAAAATGTTATTTCTAACTTACGTGTGACAGACAAATAAAAATGTTATTTCTAATTACGTTTGACAGACAAATAAAAATGTTATTTCTAACTTACGTGTGACAGACAAATAAAAATGTTATTTCTAACTTACGTGTGACAGACAAATAAAAATGCTATTTCAAACTTACGTGTGACAGACAAATAAAAATGCTATTTCAAACTTACGTGTGACAGACAAATAAAAATGCTATTTCTAACTTACGTGTGACAGACAAATAAAAATGCTATTTCTAACTTACGTGTGACAGACAAATAAAAATGCTATTTCAAACTTACGTGTGACCGACAAATAAAAATGCTATTTCAAACTTACGTGTGACAGACAAATAAAAATGCTATTTCTAACTTACGTGTGACAGACAAATAAAAATGCTATTTCAAACTTACGTGTGACAGACAAATAAAAATGCTATTTCTAACTTACGTGTGACAGACAAATAAAAATGCTATTTCAAACTTACGTGTGACAGACAAATAAAAATGCTATTTCTAACTTACGTGTGACAGACAAATAAAAATGCTATTTCTAACTTACGTGTGACAGACAAATAAAAATGCTATTTCAAACTTACGTGTGACAGACAAATAAAAATGCTATTTCAAACTTACGTGTGACAGACAAATAAAAATGCTATTTCTAACTTACGTGTGACAGACAAATAAAAATGCTATTTCTAACTTACGTGTGACAGACAAATAAAAATGTTATTTCTAACTTACGTGTGACAGACAAATAAAAATGTTATTTCTAACTTACGTGTGACAGACAAATAAAAATGCTATTTCTAACTTGCGTGTGACAGACAAATAAAAATGCTATTTCTAATTACGTTTGACAGACAAATAAAAATGCTATTTCTAACTTACGTGTGACAGACAAAATAATGCTATTTCTAACTTACGTGTTACAGACAAATAAAAATGTTATTTCTAACTTACGTGTGACAGACAAATAAAAATGCTATTTCAAACTCAAGTGTGACAGACAAAACAATGCTATTTCAAACTTAAGCATGACAGACCAAAGAAAATAATAGTGTGACAGACAAATGGACAACTCTTTTTATATAGATGCGTGGACGCATCAAAACAAAAAAAGGAAAAGATATTTAAATCCCTTTTTTTTTATTACGGAGTCGCTTGGTTATTTACGTTCTTTTTCTTTGGGATTATTGTCTTCAACATGGACATTCCTATTTCTGCTAATTTGTTCTCTATGACTATTCTAGATGTCGTCTGCTCGCATGTTGAAATCAGACTTTAATATGACACATAGACGAAAATGTTATTTCAAACTTAAGCATGCCAGACCGAAAAAAATTTCATTTCAAACGTAAGCGTGGCAGCCCAACGAAAATGCTATTTCAGACTTTAATATGACAGACTAACGAAAATGCTATTTCAAACTTAAGCGTGACAGACCGAAAATAATCCTATTTGAAACTGACAGACGAACAAAAAATGTTATTTCAAACTTTAACGTGACCAACAGCCAGAGCCGTTCATATAGATGCATTAAAAAAAAAAAAAAGGAAAATATATTTAAATCCCCTTTTTAAATTTTCACCGACTTGAACATACCTCGCGTTATTTACATTGTGTTGCTTTGGGCTGTTGCACTCAACGTTGATACTTTCATCTGATTGTTGTTGGTTTGTTGTTGAGCGAGTTGCACTTCTGTATCAAGCTCATGTAGATTGTGCCTCATGGGTGTCTGGTCTGCGTGAAGTCTTCCGCGCTGATTGCAGCTGTTCGTTAACCTGGAGTATTGCAAGATTTTAATCCCGACACCGCGAACAGCAAGGCTCAATAGTTGCGTACAAAGTCGGGGAAGATTTGGCCCAGAACGCACAAATGAATGGCGCAGAAACAACGTTACTACTTCGACTCGATTGATTTGCGGTTCCGCTTAGAGACGACCAGAGTATGACGGATCCTGATGCTGACTATTTTTTGATTTTTTATCAGAGCCTTGTTGGCCGAGTAGCTCTGGTACTACCACGGGGAGGAAGGGTTCGATTTTAGGAGGGGTATTTCCGCTCATGTGCTCTCTGATAGATCCGGATGAAATGAATGGCACAGAAACAACGTTACTACTTTGACTCCATTGATTTGTGGTTCCGCTTTGCTTGCTACATGCAGAGGTAGAGACGACCAGAGTATGCTGGTGATACCAGATCAGGCTGCCCTGTAGCTCCCTGAGACGAAATTCACCTACATTGACGTTTTTTTTTTTTTTTTTTTTTTTTTTTTTTTGTAAAACTTAATTATGTTCTACAAAACCAAAAACAAAAACAACAGCCCCTCTCCCTTTCTCCCTCCCCTTTTTTATTTTATTTTTCCTACCCTACTCCCGGTCCTGGATATGACCTTAAACTACATCCGATGGTGAGATCCGGCTTACGGACTTTGGGGAATGTGGAGCCTCCTCTTAATTACCATTGCTCCCAGGTCCACCCTGACCCGGAGTGGTAGTACCTGTTAGGGTCCCAACTGTGGGTTAAATAGAAACAGATAAACCAAACCAAACACCATCAATAAATATTTGAACATATAAAGAACTTGAAGCATAAAAACTTTCACCAAAATGACTGCATTCGGCATTGAATAGCCTGAAAAGGGTTGATATGCCGTAAAACAAAACAACCAAACTAAACACCATGAATAAATATTTGAAGATATAAACAACTTGAAGCATAAAAACTTTCACCAAAATGACTGCATTCGGCATTTAATAACCCGAAAAGGGTTGATATGCCGTAAAACAAAACAACCAAACCAAACACCATCAATAAATACTTGAAGATATAAAGAACTTGAAGCATGAACACTTTCACCATTCGGCATTAAATAACCTGAAAACAACCAAAACAACCAAACCAAAACAACCAGAGTATGCCGGATCCTGATGCTGACTCTTTTTGGATTTTATTAGAGCCTTGTTAGCCGAGTAGCTCTGGTATTCCCACTTTGCCACCAGCCCTACCACGGGGAGGAAGGGTTGGATTTTAGGAGGGGTATCTCCGCTGATGTGCTCTCTATGATAGATCCGGATGTCGTCTGCTTGTCTTGTCGCATAAACCGATGTAGTTGTCTCAACGGAAAAGATGTAAAATGCGCTTTGTTGAATGCCGAACAATTGTAACAGTTACTCACACGGATCTTCGCAGGACGAGTGTTTTCACATATCTCGGTTTGACTATCAGCAGTGACTATCCATGCCGTTTTTTTTTTACCTCTGACACCGAGAACAGCAAGTCTTAGCGGTTGCATATAAAGTCAGGGAAAGTTTGACCCAGAACATAGAAAGGAATTCCGGAAAAGCAACGTTGGCAATCCCGCAGGTTTACGTGTGATTGTGACGAACCAGGAGGACTTCTTGCAGACCAAACTACTCCCTTCCTCTTGTAGTTCTTATAATCATTAGCACTCTTCATTCAAAAAGTAAACTTTATATACAAATGACACTACCACCTATGAAAATTGACTGCTAGAGCCATCTAGCTCTAGAAACTCCAAACAGCCAATCTGCAAAGGGCAGATAACTCAATTAACAACCATTGACTGCTAGATCCATCTAACTTTAGAAACTCCAAACAGTCAATCTGCAAAGGGCAGATAACTCGATTAACAACCATTGACTGCTAGAGCCATCTAACTTTAGAAACTCCAAACAGCCAATCTGCAAAGGGGAGATAACTCGATTAACAACCATTGACTGCTAGAGCCATCTAACTTTATAAACTCCAAACAGGTAATCTGCAAAGGGCAGATAACTCAATTAACAACCATTGACTGCTAGAGCCATCTAACTTTAGAAACTCCAAACAGCTAATCTGCAAAGGGCAGATAACTCAATTAACAACCATTGACTGCTAGAGCCATCTAACTTTAGAAACTCCAAACAGCTAATCTGCAAAGGGCAGATAACTCAATTAACAACCATTGACTGCTAGAGCCATCTAACTTTATAAACTCCAAACAGCTAATCTGCAAAGGGCAGATAACTCAATTAACAACCATTGACTGCTAGAGCCATCTAACTTTAGAAACTCCAAACAGTCAATCTGCAAAATGGAGATAACTCAATTTATAAACATTGACTGCTAGAGCCATCTAACTTTAGAAACTCCAAACAGCTAATCTGCAAAATGGAGATAACTCGATTAACAACCATTGACTGCTAGAGCCATCTAACTTTAGAAACTCCAAACAGCTAATATGCAAAGGGCAGATAACTCAATTAACAACCATTGACTGCTAGAGCCATCTAACTTTAGAAACTCCAAACAGCTAATCTGCAAAGGGCAGATAACTCGATTAATAACCATTGACTGCTAGAGCCATCTAACTTTAGAAACTCCAAACAGCCAATCTGCAAAGGGGAGATAACTCAATTAACAACCATTGACTGCTAGAGCCATCTAACTTTAGAAACTCCAAATAGTCAATCTGCAAAATGGAGATAACTCAATTGAAAACCATTGACTGCTAGAGCCATTTAACTTTAGAAACTCCAAACAGCTAATCTGCAAAGGGCAGATAACTCAATTAACAACCATTGACTGCTAGAGCCATCTAACTTTAGAAACCCCAAACAGCTAATCTGCGAAGGGCAGATAACTCAATTAACAACCATTGACTGCTAGAGCCATCTAACTTTAGAAACCACAAACAGCTAATCTGCAAAGGGCAGATAACTCGATTAACTATTATTGACTGCTAGAGCCATCTAACTTTAGAAACTCCAAACAGCTAATCTGCAAAGGGCAGATAACTCAATTAACTATTATTGACTGCTAGAGCCATCTAACTTTATAAACTCCAAACAGCTAATCTGCAAAGTGGAGATAACTCAATTAACAACCATTGACTGCTAGAGCCATTTAGCTTTATAAACTCCAAACAGCCAATCTGCAAAGGGCAGATAACTCAATTAACAACCATTGACTGCTAGAGCCATCTAACTTTAGAAACTCCAAACAGTCAATCTGCAAAATGGAGATAACTCGATTAACAACCATTGACTGCTAGAGCCATCTAACTTTAGAAACTCCAAACAGCCAATCTGCAAAGGGCAGATAACTCAATTAACAACAATTGACTGCTAGAGACATCTAACTTTAGAAACTCCAAACAGCTAATCTGCAAAGGGCAGATAACTCAATTAACAACCATTGACTGCTAGAGCCATCTAACTTTAGAAACTCCAAACAGCTAATCTGCAAAGGGCAGATAACTCAATTAACAACCATTGACTGCTAGAGCCATCTAACTTTAGAAACTCCAAACAGCTAATCTGCAAAGGGCAGATAACTCAATTAACAACAATTGACTGCTAGAGCCATCTAACTTTAGAAACTCCAAACAGCTAATCTGCAAAGGGCAGATAACTCAATTAATAACCATTGACTGCTAGAGCCATCTAACTTTAGAAACTCTAAACAGCTAATCTGCAAAGGGCAGATAACTCAATTAATAACCATTGACTGTTAGAGCCATCTAACTTTAGAAACTCCAAACAGCTAATCTGCAAAGGGCAGATAACTCAATTAATAACCATTGACTGCTAGAGCCATCTAACTTTAGAAACTCCAAACAGCTAATCTGCAAAGGGCAGATAACTCAATTAACAACCATTGACTGCTAGAGCCATCTAACTTTAGAAACTCCAAACAGCTAATCTGCAAAGGGCAGATAACTCAATTAACTATTATTGACTGCTAGAGCCATCTAACTTTAGAAACTCCAAACAGTCAATCTGCAAAATGGAGATAACTCAATTAACAACCATTGACTGCTAGAGCCATCTAACTTTAGAAACTCCAAACAGCTAATCTGCAAAGGGCAGATAACTCAATTAATAACCATTGACTGCTAGAGCCATCTAACTTTAGAAACTCCAAACAGCTAATCTGCAAAGGGCAGATAACTCAATTAATAACCATTGACTGCTAGAGCCATCTAACTTTAGAAACTCCAAACAGCTAATCTGCAAAGGGCAGATAACTCAATTAACTATTATTGACTGCTAGAGCCATCTAACTTTAGAAACTCCAAACAGCTAATCTGCAAAGGGCAGATAACTCAATTAACAACCATTGACTGCTAGAGCCATCTAGCTTTAGAAACTCGAAACAGCTAATCTGCAAAGGGCAGATAACTCAATTAACAACCATTGACTGCTAGAGCCATCTAACTTTAGAAACTCCAAACAGCTAATCTGCAAAGGGCAGATAACTCAATTAATAACCATTGACTGCTAGAGCCATCTAACTTTAGAAACTCCAAACAGCTAATCTGCAAAGGGCAGATAACTCAATTAATAACCATTGACTGCTAGAGCCATCTAACTTTAGAAACTCCAAACAGCTAATCTGCAAAGGGCAGATAACTCAATTAACTATTATTGACTGCTAGAGCCATCTAACTTTAGAAACTCCAAACAGCTAATCTGCAAAGGGCAGATAACTCAATTAACAACCATTGACTGCTAGAGCCATCTAACTTTAGAAACTCGAAACAGCTAATCTGCAAAGGGCAGATAACTCAATTAACAACCATTGACTGCTAGAGCCATCTAACTTTAGAAACTCCAAACAGCTAATCTGAAAACGGCAGATAACTCAATTAACAACCATTGACTGCTAGAGCCATCTAACTTTAGAAACCCCAAACAGCTAATCTGCAAAGGGCAGATAACTCGATTAACTATTATTGACTGCTAGAGCCATCTAACTTTAGAAACTCCAAACAGCTAATCTGCAAAGGGCAGATAACTCAATTAACAACAATTGACTGCTAGAGCCATCTAACTTTAGAAACTCCAAACAGCTAATCTGCAAAGGGCAGATAACTCAATTAATAACCATTGACTGCTAGAGCCATCTAACTTTAGAAACTCTAAACAGCTAATCTGCAAAGGGCAGATAACTCAATTAATAACCATTGACTGCTAGAGCCATCTAACTTTAGAAACTCCAAACAGCTAATCTGCAAAGGGCAGATAACTCAATTAATAACCATTGACTGCTAGAGCCATCTAACTTTAGAAACTCCAAACAGCTAATCTGCAAAGGGCAGATAACTCAATTAACAACCATTGACTGCTAGAGCCATCTAACTTTAGAAACTCCAAACAGCTAATCTGCAAAGGGCAGATAACTAAATTAACTATTATTGACTGCTAGAGCCATCTAATTTTAGAAACTCCAAACAGCCAATCTGCAAAGGGGAGATAACTCAATTAACAACCATTGACTGCTAGAGCCATCTAACTTTAGAAACTCCAAACAGTCAATCTGCAAAGGGCAGATAACTCAATTAACAACCATTGACTGCTAGAGCCATCTAACTTTAGAAACTCCAAACAGCTAATCTGCAAAGGGCAGATAACTCAATTAACAACAATTGACTGCTAGAGCCATCTAACTTTAGAAACTCCAAACAGCTAATCTGCAGAGGGCAGATAACTCAATTAACTATTATTGACTGCTAGAGCCATCTAACTTTAGAAACTCCAAACAGCTAATCTGCAAAGGGCAGATAACTCAATTAACAACCATTGACTGCTAGAGCCATCTAACTTTAGAAACTCCAAACAGTCAATCTGCAAAATGGAGATAACTCAATTAATAACCATTGACTGCTAGAGCCATCTAACTTTAGAAACTCCAAACAGCTAATCTACAAAGGGCAGATAACTCAATTAACTATTATTGACTGCTAGAGCCATCTAACTTTAGAAACTCCAAACAGCCAATCTGCAAAATGGAGATAACTCAATTAATAACCATTGACTGCTAGAGCCATCTAACTTTAGAAACTCCAAACAGCTTATCTACAAAGGGCAGAAACTCAATTAACTATTATTGACTGCTAGAGCCATCTAACTTTAGAAACTCCAAACAGTCAATCTGCAAAATAGAGATAACTCAATTAACAACCATTGACTGCTAGAGCCATCTAAGTTTAGAAACTCCAAACAGTCAATCTGCAAAATGGAGATAACTCAATTAACAACCATTGACTGCTAGAGCCATCTAACTTTAGAAACTCCAAACAGCTAATCTGCAAAGGGCAGATAACTCAATTAACTATTATTGACTGCTAGAGCCATCTAACTTTAGAAACTCCAAACAGCTAATCTGCAAAAGGGCAGATAACTCAATTAACAACCATTGACTGCTAGAGCCATCTAACTTTAGAAACTCCAAACAGCTAATCTGCAAAGGGCAGATAACTCAATTAACTATTATTGACTGCTAGAGCCATCTAATTTTAGAAACTCCAAACAGCCAATCTGCAAAGGGCAGATAACTCAATTAACAACCATTGACTGCTAGAGCCATCTAACTTTAGAAACTCCAAACAGCCAATCTGCAAAGGGCAGATAACTCAATTAACAACCATTGACTGCTAGAGCCATCTAACTTTAGAAACTCCAAACAGCTAATCTGCAAAGGGCAGATAACTCAATTAATAACCATTGACTGCTAGAGCCATCTAACTTTAGAAACTCCAAACACCTAATCTGCAAAGGGCAGATAACTCAATTAACTATTATTGACTGCTAGAGCCATCTAACTTTAGAAACTCCAAACAGCTAATCTGCAAAGGGCAGATAACTCAATTAACAACCATTGACTGCTAGAGCCATCTAACTTTAGAAACTCCAAACAGTCAATCTGCAAAATGGAGATAACTCAATTAATAACCATTGACTGCTAGAGCCATCTAACTTTAGAAACTCCAAACAGTCAATCTGCAAAATGGAGATAACTCAATTAATAACCATTGACTGCTAGAGCCATCTAACTTTAGAAACTCCAAACAACTAATCGGCAAAGGCAGATAACTCAATTAACAACCATTGACTGCTAGAGCCATCTAACTTTAGAAACTCCAAACAGTCAATCTGCAAAATGGAGATAACTCAATTAACAACCATTGACTGCTAGAGCCATCTAACTTTAGAAACTCCAAACAGCTAATCTGCAAAGGGCAGATAACTCAATTAACTATTATTGACTGCTAGAGCCATCTAACTTTAGAAACTCCAAACAGTCAATCTGCAAAATGGAGATAACTCAATTAACAACCATTGACTGCTAGAGCCATCTAACTTTAGAAACTCCAATCTGCAAAATGGAGATAACTCAATTAATAACCATTGACTGCTAGAGCCATCTAACTTTAGAAACTCCAAACAGCTTATCTACAAAGGGCAGATAACTCAATTAACTATTATTGACTGCTAGAGCCATCTAACTTTAGAAACTCCAAACAGCTAATCTGCAAAATGGAGATAACTCAATTAACAACCATTGACTGCTAGAGCCATCTAACTTTAGAAACTCCAAACAGCTAATCTGCAAAGGGCAGATAACTCAATTAACTATTATTGACTGCTAGAGCCATCTAAATTTAGAAACTGCAAAGGGCAGATTACTCGATTAACTATTATTGACTGCTAGAGCCATCTAACTTTAGAAACTCTAAACAGTCAATCTACAAAGGGGAGATAACTCAATTAATAACCATTGACTGCTAGAGCCATCTAACTTTAGAAACTCCAAACAGCTAATCTGCAAAGGGCAGATAACTCAATTAACTATTATTGACTGCTAGAGCCATCTAACTTTAGAAACTGCAAAGGGCAGATAACTCGATTAACTATTATTGACTGCTAGAGCCATCTAACTTTAGAAACTCCAAACAGCCAATCTGCAAAGGGGAGATAACTCAATTAACACAAACAATCCTGAGACATGATCTTCGCGTTGTCTATGCAGATATCCGACTCAGTTAACAAACAAACAGCAGCTTTGACTGCAGTATCCTCGGTAAAATCACTACGCTAATCAATGCTGTGAGGCTGAAATTGTGTACTGACACTGGTTACGCCGTGTGTTGCGACTTTTCGCACTACTGGTTGTCGTCGCCTCATCGTGTCGTTGCTGTCTGTACGCTTGTCGTCTTTGTACGACTACTATTCGCCGCCGTCAACACTTTCGGGCTGCTATCTTCGCTCTGAAATCAAACCTTTGTTTCAAAGTACAACAAAGTCTTTCGCTGTTTCAATTCGAGCCGTTTATTACTTAATTATTTAATTAGCCGACCTGAACGAGTTCGTTGGGATCGAGACAGAGTTCACGCTAACTAAATTTACTAGTTGTTTCGCAATTACTTGTAGAGGGAGGAGGATGAAAGGTTCACCACTGGCTCTTATATTTTTGGTTCGGAATCCCTCTCGTGACAGCTACACGATTGTCAGTCTTGCCTCGTCGCTTCCAAGTCAGTCTCTCATTAAATCTTACTTTAACTTTCCCACGCGGGAAAGTCTCGCCACCAAATCTCGTGACCAACACGCAGGTGCGATTCAACCTTTGACCTTCGGTGAACCTATAGGTTACGTCAATGTCTCCGCGCACCCATGGGAACACATCGAACCGAATTGCACGGAATGACTCCGCTACAAATCGCGTAAGTCAAACCTGTCTCAAATAGATGGGCCATTATCTAACACACATTTCAGTGGTCGACTCAAGTCCAAGATCTACCGGACTTTAGTCCAACCTGCTGCCCTGTATAACTCTGAGTGGATGTCGTCGATCGAGGAGGCAGAAAGAAGATGGTTGGTCTCGGAGATGCAGATGTTGTGCTGGACTTCCAGTCTGACCTTATTCGACTATATACAAGATGTCGATGTTCGCTAGCGGTACGACGTTATGCTGATTTCAAACAAAATGAAGAAAGATGTACTGTGCGCAAATGACAACAACACCGTTGTGAAAATGGGATTCAAGATTTGAGCTACTGGGAACGGCCGAAACATAGGTGGTTGGATACCTTACACCAAGATCTCAAGTTTTAGATGGTGCGAAGGAAAGTGAATATACGTAAATAATGAGAGGAATGGAATGATGTAAATAATTAAAAGAGAGGAAAAAGGAGATGAGGGGAACAGAGAGCAGGTCTATTATGACATCACAATGTATTCTGAAATCCTTTGAATCTGTACATGAATGTTTTAGATTGTGGGAGGAAGGGCGAATGATGACACAAATAAAGGGTGAATGATAAGAGAAGTGGTGAGAGAGATGGAATGATGTAAATAATTAAAAGAGAGGAAAAAGGAGATGAGGGGAAAAGAGAGCAGGTCTATTATGACATCGCAATGTATTCTGAAATCCTTTGAATCTGTACATGAATGTTTTAGATGGTGGAAATGGCGAATAACGCAAATAAAGGGTGATTCATAAGAGAAGTGGTGAGAGAGATGGAATGATGTAAATAATTAAAAGAGAGAGATAGAAATAGGAGAAGAGAGAGAGAGAAAGGTTCTACTATGACAGCACAATGTATTGTGAAATCCGTTGGATGTGAAAGGTGGCCTTGTCGAAACGTGCGTGGTTGGTCTATTGATTCTGTCGCAGTTGCTTAAAACATCGAAACTCTTGAATGTGTTTTAACACTTTAACTTTTAGCATCTAATAGTACGAGATTGAAAAATGTTTTCTTTGTTACCTGCGATATTCGAAAAGTTATTTTCATTCATAAACTTCCGTTTTCCGTTTTCGATTATCACAAAAAAAAATTGAAAACTTTAACTTTTTCAATTTTTTATTAGTAGCAAATTTATGCTCCCTCTTTTTTTTTTTTTTTTTTTAACATAGTTCACCCCCAAACAAGGCAGGCCGCCACTGTAGACGTAAGGGGCTACTGAGAAGAAAGAAAAGGGGGAAGGGGGTGGGGGGGTCAACCTAAATTGGGATCTGCGCAGCGAGATATCTGTTTACATTAGTTTTAAACTTCTGCATGTCAGTACTGTCGGGGAAACAGAGGGCAGGGAGGGAGTTCCAGAGGCCAGCAGCACAAGGAAAGAAGCTATTTGAGTAGAAAGCTCTCCGGCATCTGGGGACCTCCACAGTGAATGGATGGGATTTAGTCGATTGTCGAGTTGGTCTAGTGAATGGATGGGATTTAGTCGAATTGGTCTAGTGAACTCACGTCGAGGGGGCACCAGAGCAGCCAATTCATCGGAGCACAATCCATTGAAGTATTTGTAAAACAAGCACAATGATGCTACATTGCGGCGATGGGACGGTGGCTGGAGCTTGGTTGACAATGAGGGACCTATTAGGTTGGCGACTCTTTTTTGGACCTTGTCAAGGAGGGAGAGACTAGTAGATGATGCACCAGCCCAGGTGTGACAACAATACTCCATGCATGGGCGGATGGTGGCTTTGTAGAGATACAGGATCATGTCAGGTGTGAGGAGTTTACTAGCACGGTAGAGGGAGCCAACCTTCTTTGCAGCAGCCTCGGCAATGTCTTCAATGTATTTGTTCCAATTCATGTTACCTGTGAAGGTTAGGCCGAGGAGTTTGAATGATGAACTCTCAGGTAGGGTGTTATTTGCCATGACAATCGGTGGTTGGAGCGGTTTCTTGTAGTTATTGAAGGAAAGGAGCTTTGTCTTTGCGGCATTAAAAGTTACCAACCATTTATGACCCCAATCCACTACACTGTTGCAAAAATTAACTATCCCGGGAGGATGATATCATGGTGCACGAACGTATACTACATTGACCCCCAAAGGAGGAGGTAATGCCTGGGAGGATGGTATGACGACAACTAAACAGGTAGTACACTATGCCCCTCCCCCCCCCCCATCTAAGGAGAAGATAATCCTGGAAGAACTTATTCGATATAAATATCTTATTTAATATCTTTACCCATTCATTTGTTCTTTACTGCTTATGTTTGAATTCATGCTTTGAAACATGACGTAAATCAATAATCTATGACATCACGCCAAAGTTATAATTATTTTGTTACGGTAATGGTATAACTATACTAAATCTTATCTCTAGAATCTTTGTTCTGATTTTGATCAAAATCCATTAAATGATTTTGATTCTATAAAATGTCTAAATTTTTAAGGCTTAAGCTTAAGGGGGTCTTAAGAAGAAATTGAAATTCAGGGAATCTTCTTTAATTGGTGTTTGATGACTATGGATCAAATTTAATGCAAATCTGAAATATTTTAATTTTCAAATGTGGGGTTGCGTCCATATTCTGTTCCCTAAAATCCACTACAGTACCTCGACGAAACTGGAAATTTAGGGAATATTTATTAATATATATATATATATATATATATATATATATATATATATTTAATGTCTAATATCTATTGTTAAAATTTCACAAGAAATCGGAGGTATCTGAATTTTCACAAAGGGCTCCCACCCCTTATTTTGCACCTTTGCATAAAACTAAATTAAACTAAATATAGTCCATATTTGTGACTGCTTACGCAGCCGTGTTCCAAAATTCGTAATGATCAGTTAATTAGTTTAGGAGTGAATCATGTAGATTTTTTTAAAAAACTTAATAATATTTTTTTTTAACTTAGTTATATACAAATATAAACATACCAAACTCTATACAGGTATAAAAAAAATGTAAATCACGTTGAGACGAGAAACACAGATACACAAGAAGTATTAACACAATTTTATTAATTTAACGATTAGGATCTTCCATAGCTAAAAAAAAATGATTTAGTAAATAAATGTATTATCACTTTTTATCGCCTTGTTTCCCGAACCATTCACTTTATCAAAATTTTCCGATATTTCCAGTACACTTTTGAGAAATTATTCCGCAGCCAGCATTACACCCTCATGGACAACTGTTGCCGTGAATATCTGTTTATCGTGGACTTTTTCATGGTTACCAATTCAGGAACCCCCACTCAGGATCTTTTTAACAACATCATGGGGAAAACACTGTCCATGTTTTTGGTAAGTAAATTTTTATTTTATTTTTTGAGATGAAAGGAATTATTACTACATAAATATCTACTCCATAAAATTATGTCAGTCGGATTTTATTAGTACATAAATATCTACTCCATAAAATTATGTCAGTCGGATTTTATTAGTACATGAATATCTACTCCATAAAATTATGTCAGTCGGATTTTATTACTACATAAATATCTACTCCATAAAATTATGTCAGTCGGATTTTATTAGTACATAAATATCTACTCCATAAAATTATGTCAGTCGGATTTTATTAGTACATAAATATCTACTCCATAAAATTATGTCAGTCGGATTTTATTACTACATAAATATCTACTCCATAAAATTATGTCAGTCGGATTTTATTACTACATAAATATCTACTCCATAAAATTATGTCAGTCGGATTTTATTAGTACATAAATATCTACTCCATAAAATTATGTCAGTCGGATTTTATTAGTACATAAATATCTACTCCATAAAATTATGTCAGTCGGATTTTATTACTACATAAATATCTACTCCATAAAATTATGTCAGTCGGATTTTATTACTACATAAATATCTACTCCATAAAATTATGTCAGTCGGATTTTATTACTACATAAATATCTACTCCATACAATTATGTCAGTCAGATTTTATTACTACATAAATATCTACTCCATAAAATTATGTCAGTCGGATTTTATTAGTACATAAATATCTACTCCATAAAATTATGTCAGTCGGATTTTATTACTACATAAATATCTACTCCATAAAATTATGTCAGTCAGATTTTATTAGTACATAAATATCTACTCCATAAAATTATGTCAGTCGGATTTTATTAGTACATAAATATCTACTCCATAAAATTATGTCAGTCGGATTTTATTAGTACATAAATATCTACTCCATAAAATTATGTCAGTCGGATTTTATTAGTACATAAATATCTACTCCATAAAATTATGTCAGTCGGATTTTATTACTACATAAATATCTACTCCATAAAATTATGTCAGTTGGATTTTATTAGTACATAATATCTACTTTGTAAAATTATGTCAGTTGGATTTTATTACTACATAAATATCTACTCCATAAAATTATGTCAGTCGGATTTTATTACTACATAAATATCTACTCTGTAAAATTATGTCAGTTGGATTTTATTACTACATAAATATCTACTCCATAAAATTATGTCAGTCGGATTTTATTAGTACATAAATATCTACTCCATACTATTATGTCAGTTGGATTTTATTACTACATAAATATCTACTCCATAAAATTATGTCAGTCGGATTTTATTGCTACATAAATATCTACTTTATACAATTATGTCAGTCGGATTTTATTACTACATAAATATCTACTCCATAAAATTATGTCAGTCGGATTTTATTAGTACATAAATATCTACTCCATAAAATTATGTCAGTCGGATTTTATTACTACATAAATATCTACTCCATAAAATTATGTCAGTCGGATTTTATTACTACATAAATATCTACTCCATAAAATTATGTCAGTCGGATTTTATTACTACATAAATATCTACTCCATAAAATTATGTCAGTCGGATTTTATTAGTACATAAATATCTACTCCATAAAATTATGTCAGTCGGATTTTATTACTACATAAATATCTACTCCATACAATTATGTCAGTTGGATTTTATTACTACATAAATATCTACTCCATAAAATTATGTCAGTCGGATTTTATTACTACATAAATATCTACTCCATAAAATTGTCAGTCGGATTTTATTACTACATAAATATCTACTCCATAAAATTATGTCAGTCGGATTTTAGACTTCATCGATATTTCATTCCGTTAATCCAGTTTGTCTTTCTTTCCCTTCCAGCGTGTTTTTTGCAATACCAAAATGTCTTTTGCTTCAGTTTGTTTTAAAAACAATAAAGACGATCGTTACATTAGCGGCAACGTCAAATAATACAAGGGAGATATATATATATTTTTAAATCTTTTCTATTTTTAAATCTCAACTGTTACATTTCACCCCGTTTTTTCAAACCTTATTAAACCTCTCTAACACTAATTTAAAACCAAAAATATACATAACACTCTAAAGCAAATAACGTATCCAAACGAGAGTGACACGTGAATTCACATTTTTGTAACAGGTGACAGCAGAGGCTGAAGAGAGCCGGATGGCTAAGTCCTTCTGAGCTTGAAACCGACGGTACTAATGTTCTACTATTTTTTCTGTACCAATATATATATATATATATATATATAAAGATAGATGAAAGAAGAGTGATAAATAAACATGTACGAATGTCCAGATTTATTTCCAACTTCTGTTGTTCAATACAAGGTATATTCTGTAATAAAATTATGTTTATTATTCTTTCCTTAAGCCAAGGCTTTTCAAAGATCGAAATCTTATCATCAGAGGAATTATATAGATAGATAAGTTGGCAGTGGAAAAGCCAACATTCAACATTGAACATTTGCATTGAACAATCAAAGTTTGAAATAAATCTGGACATTCGTACATGTTTATCGCTCTTCGTTCATCTATCTTTATAATTGGCCTATCTCGTATATTGAGCTTAAACCATTTCACTATAGGTTCTATCTACTAAAAGTTTACTTTTAGTTTCATATTTGATATATATATATATATATATATAATGTATAATTTATCGTTGAATTATAATGATTACAGGAAAAAAATCAATTCAAAATCATAATTTTAATATTAACTTTAATATTAATTTGTTCCTTTATTTTTATTTTCCAAAATTAAAACATTTTCTTACGCGCGTTTCACAACCAGCTCAAGGAAAATTAGATAGACTTCGGTCGAACAATGATCATCAGAGCTGGACACTCAGCAGCATCAACAACCAATCAAAATCAGTAAATCTTTACTTTAATAGAGTCTGGGATGGTGGAAAATATTGATTTTATATTTTGGGAGAAACCTACCCTTTTCAAAAAAAAAAACTTTTTGATTTCAGAAGAGAAACATCGAAAAGTGTCTCTTATGTTGCAGCAAAGATTTCGATCAAAAGAAACTGTAAAACTTTAATAATTTCATTATTTTTAAATTAATAATTTGTTGTTTTTTTTTTTTCATTATAATTTTTTTTTCATTTTTATTTTTATTTAATAATTTTTTTTTCATTTTTCTTATTTAATAATTTATATTTATATTTTTCATTTTTATATTTTTTATTTAATAATTTTTTTTTTTTTTTTTTTTAATTTTTCATTTTTTTATTTAATAATTTTTTTTTCATTTTTTTATTTTCATTATAATTTTTTTTTCATTTTTATTTTTATTTAATAATTTGTTTTTTTCATTTTTCATATTTAATAATTTATATTTATATTTTTCATTTTTATTTTTTTATTTAATAATTTGTTTTTTTCATTTTTTTAAAAAATTTTTTCATTTTTTTATTTAATAATTTTTTTTTCATTTTTTTATTTTTATTTAACAATCTGTTTTTTCTTTCATTTTTCTTTTTTTATTATTATAGTTAGTATTAATTTTTCTAATTTTCTTTTTAATGAATATATCTATTTTAATTAATATATTTATTTCATATTAATATTTAATATTAATTTTTTTTTAGTTGTAATAGGTTAATGTTATTTATTTATTTTTCAAATCAACGTATAAAGGGGTCAGTATTGATTCTTATAATTTCCACAAGATACGCATGAAAAAGTCGACGGTTACATCAGCCGAAACGTAAGACTAACATCCAAGATGAGAACAGTAGTCCGAATAATCCGAAATTGACACATTTTCTATTTATAACACAAGCCGTGCGTGCGTGGTCCACTTCTGTATGTGATTCGATGTTGCGAGTGTAAAATGCAATAAATTGGGTCAATTTGGGGCATTTTTGACCCCCCCCCCCCCTTGACCCCCTGGCGGTGCGAACCAGAATTTTTCTGAGGTCAAGGATGCTCATTTTATATCCAGAACAATTGCCTCTACATTTTACCCAAGTTTCAGAAAAATTGAATGGATGGATCAAACGTTATGGGAGAAAAGGGTCGTTTTTGGCCATTTTGGAGGCTTTTGACCCCCTGGGGGCGCGAACCAGATTTTTTCCATGGTCAGCGATACTTATTTTCTATTAGGAACAATAGCCTCCATATTTTGGCCAAGTTTCAGAGAAATTGAATGGATGGATGAAAAGTTATGGGGCAAAAAATGTCATTTTTTGCCATTTCGGGGCCTTTTGACCCCGGGGGGGGGGGGGGGGGGCTAACCAGGTTTTTTTTTCAAAAATCGGAGAATGTCACTTTCTAACCTGACCAAAGTTACAACTTCATGCAAAATTTCAGAGAAATTCAATGGATGGTTGCGGAGAAAAATCCGGACGGACGGACGGACGGACGGACGGACGGACATGCCTCAAAACATACGTCCCCCCGATTTTATAAATAATTAGCACATCTGTTCGTCCCCACAAAGAGATGGTACTAGATGACAATACCTTCGAGGTAGTAAACCCTTTCTGCTACCTAGAAGATATGCTGAGTGCAGGTGATGGATGTAAACTTAGTACGACCACAAGAGTGAAAGCAGCATGGGCATAATTTTGTGAGCTGCTGGCTCTGATGGCATCGCAAGCTAGCCCTCTCTACATCCGAGTAAGTTGCACAGCAGCTGTGTCAGGCGTGTCATGTTATATGGCAGTGAATGTTGTGCCTTCACCAGGTCCTCTCTCGGCCGACTCGAGCACAACGACAGATCCATGATTACACCGTGTACACATACCCGATAGACTCTTCGCTTGTTAACGCTCTGCGTGTCAGTAATGGCAGAATCTGCAACGTGAAATCTGACCAAACCAAACCGAACACATTAGGTCGAAGGATTCGCAGAAAGCGCTACATTTGCCCAGCATCTAAACGACGAATTCACCTAGCGAATTTCCTAATTACTAACCTGTCAAAATAACCAAGTCTTGAATTTCAAATGCAACCAAATCTCCTCACTCATACATGAATTCCAATTGCTAACCTATATTTTATGTAACCTACTTATCTTATGTTAAATATTGAGCAAACTAACATTATAACATTATTATAATGTTTTGCTTACTGAGCGCCTTGAGTTCCGCTCACTTCCATTATTTCGTGGCTAGAGGTACTCTGCATGAAAATAAGCCTCTTCAATAACAAGTTCTCATGCGGCCACCCATACATAAATTGGCTTATCAGCATAAAGGACGAATTTGTTACGCTGGTATGGTCATGTAAAGCATTCGTCCTTCTGTATGCAGAAGCATAGATGTCTTCAATTGCAGGAAGGTTGACCAGCCAAGGAAAACTTGAAAATAAGTAATTAGACAGGACCACACAGAGTAGAATTTGGAGAGAGTTGACCTGCTGAACAATGCGAAGTGAAGAGTGAGCTTGCGAAATATAAAGAAAACATTTCACACCTGAACAAGTCAAAAGTGACGTTATATGAATAGAAGAAGAATTTACCTAGCGAATTTCCTAATTCAAAACCTGTCAAAATAACCAAGTCTTGAATTTCAAATGCAACCAAATCTCCTCACTCATACATGAATTCCAATTGCTAACCTATATTTTATGTAACCTATTTATCTTATGTTAATATTGTTACACATGTGACGATCATTTTGTACAACAATATGCCGCTCCCCTTGACAATCACCGACCCCAACGTTTGTGTGCCATCATTTTCATCTCTCGTTCCAGCTGTGTCGTCTGGGCTGGTGCATCATCTACGAGTCTCTCCCTTCTTGACAAGTCTCTCCCTTCTTGTGCTTGTTTTACAAATACTTCAATGGATTATGCTCCGATGAGTTGGCTACTCTTGTGCCCCCCTTGACGTAAATTCACTAGACCAACTCGACAATCAGCTAGGTCTCATTCATTCACTGTGGAGGTCCCCAGATGTCGGAGAGCCTTCTACTCAAGTAGCTTCTTTCCTCGTACTGCTAGCCTCTGGAACTCTCTCCCTGCCCCCTGTTTCCCCGACAGAACAGACATGCAGAAATTTAAAACTAATGTAAACAGACATCTCGCTGCGCAGATCCCAAGTTAGGTTGCCCCCCCCCCCTTCCTTCTCCCCTTGTCCTTCCTCAGTAGCCCCTTACGTCTACAGTGGCGCCCTGCCTTGTTTGGGGTGAACTATGTTAAAAAAAAATTTTTTAAAAAGCCCTGATTTACAAATTGAGAAAAACAAAACAACGCAGACTCACAAGAAAAAACACAAACTCCGATACATTGTGTATAAATCAGTTGTGTGTTTGTGTGTGTGTGTGATACGCCGCGTAAAAGATGCCCTCAGTTTAGTTAAGTTCCAGTGTATCAACTAAGACTAAACTAAGATAATTTGTCTGTCGATACATTATTGTTGTTCAATTGAAGTCAGCTCATCTCGGGTCTGCGTCAATCTGCAATCTCCCTCGCCTCACTCGGGTCTACCTCGATCTGCCCGAAGCGGAACTCTCGGGGACCTCCTGAGCCGCAAACTGCCTCGAACGATGCCGACAACTAAATATATTAACTTTGACCAGAAATCCTAAACGTCCGGCCTTTTGTCTTAGTCACCTCTGATCAATAGAAACGGATTACTTCCGCACTCGTCCTTTCACCCACTCCCAGCTGATTACTCATCTTACTTCCGATCGCCTTTGTGCATCTTGGTTAATCATTTCTTCACATTTTCCGTGGTTTTGACTCTGGAGGGTGGGCAGTCCATAGTAACAATTTATTTTAACCATTCTTTTTCTTTTTTTTTTTTCAGAAACACATGGAGGTCTACACAAATGACTGCTATGATTCGATTGCAATATTCCTATGCATACATATCATTAACCGTTACCGTAGCATCATGCTTAAGCGAAACGTACCAGCTCTGGAGAGGTGAGTTGCCCCCCCCCCCCATCCACAAACAAAATCAAGCCCTGCTACAAAAACTATGACTTGTCGAATCACCCATTAAACTCAGATTAAATTGTTTGTATCAGAAAATAGTGAGTTTGCAAAGCCAGTTAATTTTTTTTTTAAATCCAAAATTATTCTCTTTCTGCTCACTATGTCGATGGGAGCTGCTGCCGTAAACTGTAACGGAATTCACAAGAGGTGGGTTGAGCCGGTTCTAAACGAGTTCACTGCGTCCCACATCTCACCCCTGCCGATCAGAAGCCTTGGCATACTTTCAGCCCTAACCCTAACCCTAACCCTAACCCTAACCCCTAACGCTAAACCCTCTTACCGTAACCCTAAGTCCTAAACCCTGAACCCTAACCCCAAACCAAACACCATAAATAAATACTTGAATATATAAAAAACTTTCAACAAAATGATTCAACATTAAATAAACCGGTTGATATGCCGTAAAACAAAACAACCAAACCAAACACCATGAATAAACATTTGAACATATAAAGAACTTGGAGCATAAAAACTTTTACCGAAATGAGCGGATTCACCAATGAGAGTAGAAAGTGACTAACTTTCGTCAGCCTCGTAACTCTTGTTTCTTTATTTCGTCCTTTAATCCGCACATTTTATGAGCGATGTTTCTGACAAAGGGGGAAGAATTGCTGTTTTCTGGGTCGGAATCTATCTAACACTTTTCGTTTTTGATCTTGAAGTAGTACTTCTTTTTAGCTCCTTACATCAATTGGCTTCATGCCGTGTCTGGAGCAATTTCCATAAAAACAAAAAAAATAACCTGAAAAGGGTTGATATGCCGTAAAACAAAACCACCAAACCAAACACCATGAATAAATATTTGAAGATATAAAGAACTTGAAGCATAAAAACTTTTACCAAAATGACCTGATTCGGCATTAAATAATCCGAAAAGGGTTGATATGCCGTAAAATAAAACAACCAACCAATCTTTAGTGTGTCTCGTACTATTTTTGTTGTCCAATTTTGGGACAAATCACCTATTTTTCCACCTGCCTTTCCAAAATTACCGCATTCGGCATTAAATAACCTGAAAAGGGTTGATATACCGTAAAACAAAACAACTAACACAACAAAAATTGTAATTTGAGAAAAGTTGCGTCTGATCTAAGTGTTGTACTTAAAAAAAAAAAAATGACGACAAACACTTATATATTATAATAATACATTTATATTATTTCTAAAAGATATTCCATAAATATGTTGTCGTATTTGTTCACCAAAAGGACCTTTTTTGATAGACCGCCAAAAAAGTAGACATAACGGTTATTCGGCATCAGTTTGAGAGTAGAAAGTGACTAACTTGAGTTTACTTTCAGCAGCCTTGTAACTCGCACTCCCCTTATTTTGTCCTTTAGTCCTCACATGCCATGAGCGATATTTCTGACAAAGGGGGAAAAATTACTGTTTTCTGGGTCTGAATCTATCCATCTAACACTTATCGTTGGCATGTTTTTGACCTTGAAGTAGTATTTTTTTTTTTTTAGCTCCTTACATCAATTGGCTTCATGTCTTGTCCAGAGCGATTTCCCTAAGAAAAGAAAAAAAAAGTACCATATTTAAGTCTTTGGTATGAGTCAACCGAGGATTGAACCCTGGTCACCCTAACCATTATGCCTCTGCTGTATCACAACAGTTTTGGTAAATCATAAATGATTTTCATATTTAATGTCAAATACCTCGAAAGCTTTTGGTACACCAAAAATGGTAATGTCACTACACCTCGAGACAGAGAGAGAGAGAGAATGGAGAGAGCTCAGAGTTGACGGAAGTTGATCTCTCAAATTTGCTAGCCAGCAGCTTCTCTTGGACCTCAATTTGGGCTAGTTTATATAACATTTTTGGGTGCTTATGCTGATGAGCGGCCATATTAAAAATCATTTTTTTATAAAAATAATATTATATACTTATTCAGTGTTATCTTCTTACTCACTGTACAAAAAAGTAGCAAAAATTATCCACTAGAACGTTAATTACAAGTATTTTTCCATTCTGCGTATCATAACAGCGGCTCGTTCACTAAGCCTCCATCTTGTTTCTTAAGAAGATTTCAGTTATCTGCCCTTGGAATCTTCTTAAAAAAACAAGATGGAGTCTTAGTGAACGAGTCGCTGTTATGATACGCAGAATGGAAAAATACTTGTAATTAAAGTTCTAGTGGATATTTTTTTCTACTTTTTCGTACAATGAGTAAGAAGATAACGCTGAATAAGTATATAATATTGTTTTTATAAAAAAATGATTTTTCATACGGCCGCTCATCAGCATAAGCACCCATTTTTGGACACCCACGCATTACATATTTAATGTCACTACACCTTGAGACAGAGAGAGAGAGAGTGAAGAGAGCTCGGAGTTGACGGAAGTTGATCTCTCAAATTTGCTAGCCAGCAGCTTCTCTTGGACCTCAATTTGGGCTAGTTGATATAACATTTTTGGACACCCACGCATACACAACTGCAGCACCCATTCCCGGATTTCGCCTATGCACTTAATGTAGCCATGCCCCCTACAGGACGTAGCTTCCATCCATTTTATTGTTTATTTAACGACGGGTGTATTTCCGTCTGCAGATGACCATTGCCGGTGTCTCTGCATCAGATTACCGGATATTTATTTCTTCAGGCCAGGTAGGTGTCTGTGTCAATCAGCCAGGTTTTATTTTTTCCGACCAGGTGCTATGTCCCAGATCCGATATTCAACATTGCTATAGAGCTTTGTTTTAGAACGTGTATTGCCCATTGTTTAACCAGGAGAAAAATATTTGTGCACTATGGTGATATCTTCTTTCTCTACTCCTAATTGGCTTGGTAGCTAGCATTAAAAAAAAAACCCAACATACTGTAAAATTTTAATTTGAGAAATATATATAAAATATTAAATTGGTTTTAACGCCAATACGTAGTTAAAGCAAAATAAATTGTTTTGGACTATTAAAAGAATTTCCAGCACTATTGATAATTGTTACACCGGCCGTTCTTACACAGGAGAAACTACACCGGTTGTCACTATAAATAGTGTGAGTCACCAGAGACACAGAGAAGACAAAGCACAGTCTTGTAACTGTCTAGCCAAGTGCTAGTCACTTTCTTACTTTGTTAATACACTTGTTAAACCAACACTCGACTTGACTTCCTTTATTTATTATTTACTGTTGGACAACTTCACAACAATAATGTTTACCCATTTATTTAGTTATTTTTTTTTTTTTTGTGTATGTTTAAATTCATGTTTTGAAACATGGCTTAATTATTTTGTTACGGTAATGTTTTAAGCTTTATTTATAAGAAAGTCCAAATAGCTCAGTTGGTAGAAACTCAGCCTGAAGATCTTCAACATTTCAGTTTTGATTTCATGGCATCCGCTTTATTCGTTGGGGATTTATTATTTACTATTGATGCAACATTTTCCGTTTCTAAAAGTAGTTACGATCGCTGATATTTCGAAATGAGACAAATTCTGAAATGTATTTATTACCTTTAAGAATATTGTAGCTGATGGACAGAAGGACAACATCTCTATTTATATAAGAAGTTGTGTTTGATCTTGGTATGGGGCCTTGTTTTCGATTCTATCCCCCCCCCCCCCCCCCCAGACAACAGCACATCTTTTGTATATCTATTTTGAAAATTAAACTCACGTACAATTATTTCATAAAGAGAAAAAAAACAAAACAATAAGGCTTGAAATAATTTTCAGAGAAAGAAAAAGAGAGTCAACAGATGACGATTAGAACGGAAGTGACGCCGCCGTTAATGACATAGCGTTGCCACGAACGATAGCCAGGGAGATGCATTGGAACAACCAGGCTGACTCACGGGGCTCGTGCCTAGACGTTGAAATCCTCCGCCCAATGTCCTGAAAAAATTTAACAATCTCGGGGCCAAGCACACCCGACGTTTCCACTGAAATTGGTCGGAAGACGAAACGGTCAGTGAGCGAGCTATATTTTCCGCGCTTCCTTGTTTCGGCGAGAAGTTGTGTTTGATCTTGATATGGGGCCTTGTTTTCGATTCTATCCCCCCCCCCCCCCCAGACAGACAGCACATCTTTTGTATATCTATTTTGAAAATTAATCTGTGTATATTTTTTGCATGTGTTATGCATTTCAGGTACTGGCAAACGCTCCAGGACATAATGTGGCCCAGGTTCAAGTATATTCTCGAGTTGAATATACATAGCATCAAGGAATGTGACCCTCAGAAACTTGGACAGATCGATGTACGGCCCCATTATGTAAGTACTTACGCTGTACGCATTTATTTATGAAAACCAGACATCATCATCATCATCACCATCATCACCATCACCATCATCATCATCATCATCATCATCATCATCATCATCATCATCATCATCATCACCATCATCATCATCATCATCACCATCATCACCACCACCATCATCACCACCACCATCATCATCACCACCATCATCATCACCATCATCATCACCACCACCATCACCATCATCATCACCGTCATCATCACCACCACCATCATCATCATCATCATCATCATCACATTTATTTATGAAAACCAGACATCATCATCATCATCATCATCATCATCATCACCATCATCATCACCATCATCATCACCACCACCACCATCATCACCATCATCATCATCACCACCATCATCATCATCATCACCATCATCGCCACCACCATCATCATCATCATCATCATCACATTTATTTATGAAAACCAGACATCATCATCATCACCATCATCATCATCATCATCATCATCATCATCACCATCATCACCACCACCATCATCATCATCATCATCATCACCACCATCATCATCATCGGTTTAACGTCTGTTTTACGTGCTGACATGTGTTGGACAGCTTTAAGAAATTGATTTCCAAACTAACCTATCTCTGGCCAGGTCTTTATTTATATCCCTCTTCCTCTCAAGTCCATCTTTATCACTTCCTCCCAATTTTTCCTTGGCCTTCCCCTACCAACTGACCCCGCTACCTCAACTGTTCTACATCTACTAACTCAAGAACTCTCATCTATTCTTTCAACATCATATTCAGTTTAACGCCCATTTTGCTGGCATGGGTTGAACGGTTTTTAAAAATTGACTTCCAAACTAACCTATCTCTGGCCAGGTCTTCATTTATCCCTCTTTCTCTCAAGTCCATCTTTATCACTTCCTTCCATGTTTTCCTGTGAACTGGACCTGCTGCCTTAACTGTTCTACATCTACTGACCCAAGAACTCATATTCCTGCCAGGTGACATTTCTGGTATATCCGGGCCGGATATTCAAAAAAAAGGCGTTCGAAGCCAGTCAGTGTACCAGCGATATATATATATATATATATATATATATATATATATATATTTCTTCCAAATATATATATTTCTTCCAAATTGCTAGAGCCTTACCTCCTTATTTTTTTTTTATCGCTACTTGGCTGGATTTTATTTCTCTTTCTTCCTCTCTCTAACTTTATCTATCTTTCTGTTTTCCTGTTTTTTCTCTCTTCCTTTTCTTCTCTTTGTCCTATCTTGACTTGCCTTTCTTTTCCCTCTTATGACAGTTCTCAGTAAAAACTGAAAATGTTAATTTTACAGTGAAATCTAAGGTTTCAAACGATTCATGAAGAGGATAGAGGGAGTTAGATGACTTTTGTTTTATCAAAGAATGACTTCCTGTCTCCTTCCCCGTATGTGTGCGTTCAGTGTCTTTCTCTTCAGTTATTTTTAGTTGTTATTTTTATTTTTTTCTGCCCCCCCCCCCCACACACACACAGGGTGATGTGTGTGTGTGTGTATATATATAATTTATTTGTTTTTATTTCTTTCAGATCACACGTCGGTATGCTGAGTTTTCAGCTGCCATCGTGGGTATCAACCAGTCGTTCCCCGACGAGAAGGTGCACCAGTTGTTGGGTCAACTCCAGATCGAGGTGGAAAACTTTGTTCTGAAGATGGCGGCCGAGTTCCCACATCGGAAGGAGCAACTTGTCTTCCTCATCAACAATTACGACATGATGCTCAACGTCATCATGGTCAGTCAATTTTGATTAAGCCTCTTTGGGGAGCAGGGAGGGGAGGGACGGGGGTTCATCTCATCTTGTTATCCATCATCACATTTCATGTTTTAACTAAAAAAAAAAACTTGGGTTCTTCTCCAGATTAGGACCCAAGCTAACCCTAACCCCTAGCCCCAACACCTTAAACTCTAATCCTAACTCTAACCCTAACCTAAAACCTTAAACCCTAACCCTAACCTAAACCCTAACCTAAACTCTAACCCTAACCTAAACCCTAACCTCAACCCTAACCCTAACCTAAACCCTAACCCTAACCTAAACTCTAACCCTAACCTAAACCCTAACCTCAACCCTAACCCTAACCTAAACCCTAACCCTAACCCTAACCTAAACCCTAACCCTAACCTAAACCCTAACCCTAATCTAAACCCTAACCCTAACCTAAACCCTAACCTAAACCATAACCCTAACCTAAACCCTAACCTAAACCTAAACCATAACCTAAACTCTAACCCTAACCTAAACCTTAACCCTAACCTAAACCCTAACCCTAACCCTAACCCTAAGCTAAACCCTAACCCTAACCCTAACCTAAACCCTAACCCTAACCTAAACCCTAACCCTAATCCTAACAACGCCAAGTCGATTTTAGCTTGGGTCCTAATCTAGTAAAGCACCAAAACTTGCTGACTTTGTCGGCTCACTATCACCTCGCAAAGTTTGCTACGTGAAATACTTGAAATATTAATTTAAAATAATAAACATTTCATTCATAACTGTGTTGTAAACACGAAACAAAATATTTCTCATTTATTTTCATATAGATCGATAAACATTAACATTTTTGTAATTCCGATACAAATTTATTTATCGTTTGAATGTGACCGTAAAGAAAGAAGAAATCAATTTTTTGCCTTTTCACTTGCAATTCAGAAATAGATCACAACTTGTTGAAAATCAATTCGATCGATCCTTCTAAAGAAAGGAACATTTGAACGTAAATACTAAATATTTTCCCAGGAAATAAAACAATATTGCGAAACAGAATTATTTGTTGTATAAAAATCAAAACAAGAATTGAATTTAAAAAAAAAACAATCAAAAATAATAGTTAATTAATAAAATGTCCTTTTTAAAAACTAATATGCAAATTAGTTAACCTTGCAACTGATAACACATATACATAAGTAGTATATAAAAAAGATTGTGCGTCCACTGTGTAAAGTTGAATTAACTTGAAATAGGGTGTTTTGACTTGAAATAGGGTGTTTTGACTTGAAATAGGGTGTTTTGACTTGAAATAGGGTGTTTTAACTTGAAATAGGGTGTTTTGACTTGAAATAGGGTGTTTTGACTTTACAGTTAGTACGAGAAATGGGTCCGACATTCACATTCGTTTAAATGGGAGAATGTGACAATAAATTGAAAGTAATTATTTTGAAAAAGAATATCGGCATTCCAGAAAAAACATTCGACTCTGAATCAACATGCCGCTATTCCGAATTCACAACAGCAAACCGCAATCAATCTCTGGTCATAATTTTTTTTAAAGTTCATGCAAAACTTTATAATTAAAACTTGCTGAAAAGAAAACTTTTGTATTTTTATTTTAAATAATTTCTTTTAATTTAAATAATTATTTGTTGTATAAAAATCAAAACAAGCATTGAATTTTAAAAAAACAAAAAAAACAATAACAAATAATAGTTAATTAATAAAATGTTCTTTTTCAAAACTAATATGCAAATTAGTTAACCTTGCAAATGATATCGCATGTACATAAAACAGACATCTAAAAATGTATCGTGGCGCTCCTGACACAGCTGCTATACGATTTACCCCGGATGTAGAGAGGGACAGCACGTGAAGTTATACGAGGCAACAA
Organism: Sepiola atlantica; assembly: GCA_963556195.1. NCBI lineage: Eukaryota > Metazoa > Mollusca > Cephalopoda > Sepiida > Sepiolidae > Sepiola > Sepiola atlantica. Next base: position 43,589,104 of record OY744554.1, read on the forward strand.
CTCACAAAATTTTTCTCAAGATTCCATCACTGTCGTTGCTGTACCGAGTTCACATCCACCACCTGTACTTGGCATATCTCGTAGATAGCAGGAAGAGTCTACTACCTCCAGGGTATTGTCACTTAGCGCCATCTCTTTGTGGGGAGCTGGTGATACCAGATCAGGCTGCCCTGTGGCTCCCTGAGACGAAATTCACCTACATTGACGTTTTTTTTTTTTTTTTTTTTTTTTTTTTTTTTTGTAAAACTTAATTATGTTCTACAAAACCAAAAACAAAAACAACAGCCCCTCTCCCTTTCTCCCTCCCCTTTTTTATTTTATTTTTAGAACTTGAAGCATAAATCTTTTACTATAATGACCAGATTCAGCATTAAATAACCAAAAAAGGGTTGATATGCCGTAAAACAAAACTACCAAACCAAAAACCATGATTAAACATTTGAAGATATAAAGAACTTGAAACATAAAAACTTTCACTATAATGACCAGATTCGGCATTAAATAACCCAAAAAGGGTTGATATGCCGTAAAACAAAACTACCAAACCAAAAACGATGATTAAACATTTGAAGATATAAAGAACTTGAAGCATAAAAACTTTTACTATAATGACCAGATTCGGCATTAAATAACCCAAAAAGGGTTGATATGCCGTAAAACAAAACTACCAAACCATACCTCTTTGTGGGGACGACTGTCAATAGGATGCGCCTGTCCCATGCATCTCCGACACTTGAAGTTGGGGTTTGGGGTTAACTTAACCTTCAGGTTACTGCACTTTTTGTGGACTGAAAAATTGGGCAGATTTCACATTTCAGCTAATTTAACCTTCAGGTTACTGCACTTTTTGTGAACCCAGAGTAGGCATAGGTTACACTGTATTGCATCGCGTCTAACACCCTTCCGGCACACGGAACATCGATACTGACCAGAGTCCCTCAGGGATTGTAGACCAGAGCCCCACACCATCACTTTGGTTTTTGGTAAGTTCGCCCATACGGAAAATCCACAGAATTAGTAAGAAAATAAAGTTTTAAAAAAGGTAGGTTATGCAGTTTACATACCGGGCTGAAATAATAACGTTATAATTTAGAAAGCTATTCTTAAAGCTAGGTGGGAGTGATTAACTATTCTGTTTATTAAATTGTTAGGTGAAAGTACAGAATAGTTAATCAATCCCCCTACCTCCCCATGTTAAGAATGGCTTTCTAAATTATAACGTTATTATTTCAGCCCGGTCTGTAAACTGCATAAGTACATTTTTTAAAACTTTATTTTATTACAAATTCTCTGGATTTTTTTTATGGGTTAGGATTACACAACAACAACAAAAAAACAGTTTGAATTATCTCCCCTTTCAACTGACTCTTCTAAAATGAAGATGAAAATTTCATCTGCCCCAATAATACAGAAGCACCCATTATTTATATCTGTTCCCAGTTTTCAAACACAACGAATATTTGGCGTCCAATCGTTTCTAAAACGATTTGGAATATTTCATTTTGTATTGTACTTAAGATGATTCCTAAAAGTATCTTCTTCAGCACCCCTCATAACCCTAACCCTAACCCTCATAACATCACAGATAATAGTTAATTAATAAAATGTCTTTTTCAAAACTAATATGCAAATTAGTTAACCGTGCAAATGATATCGCATGTACATAAAACAGACATCTAAAAATGTATCATGGCGCTCCTGACACGACTGCGATACGATTTACCCCGGATGTAGAGAGGAACAGCACGTGATGTTATCAGGGGCAACAACTCGCAAAATTTTGCCCAAATATTGTACTTAAGATGATCTCTGACAGTGTCTTCTTCAGCATCCCTCATAACCCTAACCCTAACCCTCATAACATCACAAATTCTTCCCCCTCCTAAAACTTATGATGTGTCGAAAGTTTAGACAGATCAGAATTATACTATGTTACTCAACGTAAAAAATGGCTTGTATCGATATGAATGTTCACGAAAACCCAATAAATATTGCGCATTTTACGTAAAAATTCGTAAATCTGGGGTAATTTGTACAGATAAAACGTGACATGCTAGGAAAAAAATGGATGGCATTTTTTTAAATCAGCGCCCCAAAATTAGCTAAGGGGTTCTGATCCTGGCAGAAAAATTGCGTTGACCAGTGTAATCACTGTTTGATCATATTTTCTAAGCCCATCTCAATTTATCATATTCACACATTGCGTGCTTCTAAAGAATTCTCTCTTTCACTCTCTCTTTGAGCCATATGACGTCATATCTGCTTCCATTAATTCCGAAAGTCTTGTAATCCTAACCTCGGGTTCAGCAAGTCGACTCCGATTGAACTTTCATTTCCTGCTATTCTTAACTTAATTGCGGAGAATTTTAGAAAATGTTAATCGTTTGTGATTTTACATTTGTTTAGGTGCTTCCATTTTTTTTTTTTTTTCAATGAAAATCATTACGTTACTAGTCTTTCTCTACTCACGTTATTCTCATAGTAGGTGCTCGACTGAACTCCAGTCCCCCCCCCCCGTCTGTAAAACATTCACAGCAAAAACTCGCCTCGCTACAACCATTGTAAATTATTTTTCTTTTCTTCCTCTGTGTATCTTGACATCATTTCCTTTGCCATGTTAACTTACATTTTTAACCTTAACTTCTAGTGGAAATTTCCTCTTTTTGCTTAATTTTCTTTTGAGTGGAAATTTCCTCTTTCTGTCCAATCCAACACATCCCATACCGTATTACTACATATTTTTTTCAATAAATTCATTTTTGCACAATCTAACACTACATATTACTACATATTTTTTTTAATAAACTCAAGTATGTGATGTTTAATTAATTTTTTTTTGCATGTTGATTTCCCGTTTGTGAGGTCAGTTCCTTCGTATACGTCAACTTCAAATTTTAACCACAACTTCTAATGGAAATTTCTCATTCTTGCTTAATCTAATTTGTTGTGGAAATTTCCTTTTTGCACAATCTAACACACCATATTACTACATATTTTCTTAATAAACTCAAGTATGTGATGCCTTATTAATTTCTTTCTGCATATCATTGTTGTTTTATTATCATCAGGAGCGGACAGAAGATTCAAAGGAATGTGAAAGTTTCCAGGAGTTGCTCTCCGCCCGCACCCAAGAATTTATCGAAGAAGTGTTGGCGCCACATTTTGGAGGAATGATCAGTTTCGTCAAGGAATGCGAAGTCATCATCGAAAAGGACAACATGGAAAACCTAAAGAATGAAGAAAGTGAGTTGAGATCATTTTATCTCTTGGGCCTCCCCAAATCACTTCCTCCCCAAATCACTTCCTCCCCAAATCACTTCCTCCCCACTTCCCGAAGAATAATCGATACGTTAGTTTTGGTTCACTGCACGGACTAAGATAAATAAAAATTAAAAGTGGATTCTTTGATATATTATTTATCTAAAGTTTCTTCCAGTCTGGTCTGGTACCTTACTTCCTGAAGTAACAAGATGTATGGCGCTTTACTTTACTCACAACCAATACTTATGGTAACTTAACATTCTTATATTTTATACTAAACTAGCGGAACCCGTCGCCCGGCGTTGCACAGGAGAAAGTACTACCTATTGCATGACGTCGAATAAAAAAAGAAACGGCCTATTGTTTTTTCTCCCCCGTCTACCGTGTTGGCGAATGTTTTAAATTAAAAGAAAAAAGTGGTCGAGTAGAATCGGATCGAATGCTAAAACTGGCGATCATGAAACCTGTCTTCTTAACGACTGCGCCACCGTTTCAAGTTAAAAATGCATGTGAAAATAGGCCAATTAACCTAAGCTTTATTATTGGCATGCGTGTTATGTTAAAGTATAGCTTTCGCGAAAAATCATCGGAGTGAACGGGAGCGGTCATTAAGTCTTTGCGTATTGCTTTATATTATGTAGTAAATTAATACCAGGCAAATAATATATAATAACGGACTCTTTTGTGAAAATTAAACTGTTTTTATTAGTTCCTGGTGTCGATGAGTGGAGTGACAGTACAGAATTGTTAGTGAGAAAAGGTCTTGCTACCACCTATATGGCGTTTGTTTGTCGGAGAGTTGTAGATGGTGGGCCAAATGTAATATTTAGTGTTAGCTGGAAAAAATAATAACAATTTTATTAAAAAACACTCGAGTGAATAAGTGTAGTATAGTGGTGAGTTTAGTAGCCTGTGATGCGTGTGGTTATTTTCCTATTCTCCGAGAAGGTACCGGGGAAAAATCGTCTCTACTTTATATATAAGATACATGGTTCCTCGAGAATTGACGACAGCGATTCTTACTATTGCAATTGCTTCACTCTCCCTTTGTTGGGCCGCTAACTACTACTAATACGGTGATACTATGGACTGCCCCCCACCCCCCCAGCCAGCACGCCGAACAATGAGAGGAAATGATTCACTAAGGCACACAAAGACAATCAGAAGTAGGATGGGTAATCAGCTTGGAGTGGTCGAGAGGGCGAGTCGCTTTCCGTTTATCAGTCACTCTGAGACAAAGATGAGACGTTTAGGATTTCCGGTCCTGACTCAATATATTTAGGAGTCAGTCAGTTTACGACACTCGGTGACTCGGGGAGGAGACGACCAGATCGGACGAGAAAACGATGAGATGAGTTGATCAACCGAACGACAATAGTGGCTTCGACAGTTCACGACAATGTACCAGTACCACACACACCCAGAGAACAACTGACTTAATGTATTTGAGTTTGTCTTTTTTCTTGTGAGTCTGCGTTGCTTTTATTTCTGTAAACCAGTGAACGCGATTGCCAAGAAGAGAGACGATGACACATCCAGAACAGAAGATGAAGAAGAAAACCACACTACACAAGCGTTGGGGTCGGCGATTGTCGAGAGGAAGCGGGAATATGGTTCTACAATTCTACAGAACATCGTTGACGCATCTATTGCCAAAGCGAAAAAATTATTAACAAAACTTTGTTCTTGTAAAAAGTTGAAGATTTTTTTTCCATTAAATGAATATTCTTGTTCTTTAATTCAAGTAACTTTTTTTCTAAGCGGAAGTTTAAAGACTTCAAAACCGCTCAACTTCTTCTAGTTTTATAATAACAAGATAGTGTGCAAAATTAGGAGACAATACAAAACCCAAATTAATCGAAACGAAATTGCTCAAGTCAAAAAAGTGCAATAGCATCTATGAGTGTGTAATAACGCTTAAAACAGCTTTTTGTTCATTTGCTTTTGACACCTGAAGATGATTCGACGAAGAATCGAAAACGTTCGTGAAACCTATGGAACATTTATTAATATTTTTTGATTTTAATACAAAAAAGACTATCAGAAAAATTGAAAAAAAAAAAAATGTATAATTAAACAGAAAACTTCTTTTATTTTTAACAATGTTTGCATAAATGAGAAAATGCTGCCTAAATACACACAATTCAAATATATATATATATATATATATATATATACATTTCTATTTAATTCTATTTAAATTTTCAATATAAATTTTTATAGCAAAAAGTTTTCATTTTTATTCTCATCTTTCATCTCTAGAATTGATTGCTCTATTCAATACATTGAGCTTTATATTATCACGATAGATTATTATTAAACGATAATTCAATTATCTTTAATTTAATTCAACATTTAAATATATATATATATATCTTCCAAACTTGTGTCTATTTTTAGGAAGAGTCCAGCAGATTGTACGCGGCTTCAACATCGATTGGAAGAAGGCCATCGAACTCATCAACCAGGACGTCATGCGCTCATTCACCAATTTCAAGAACGGAACCCAGATTTTACAAGTACGTAATTTCGTCTCGCATTGTTCGTCAATTAGCATGTAACATTGCGCACCAATTAGCGTGTATAGCGTTGTGCACCAATTAGCGTGTAACGTTGTGGCCCCCACTTATTCCCTCTTTAGGGGTTTCTAAATCTGAAAGTCTCTAAAGTATTTCAAATCGTTATGCGTGACATTGATTCTTATGGTTATGTGTCATGGAGCTTTTATCTTCGTTAGATACGCAATTTGTTTGCATAGTTCTTTTTTCATGTAACTTTGTGCATGAAGAGTGTCTGTTTAATGTTGAGGGTTTCTGTACGGCTACTTTAATAAATTTGAGGTGATACTTGCTATCAGAAACCGATAAGTTATTTTATTTTTTTATTTTTCGGGTTGTGTACTTTAAGAAAAATAAATAAATATTTAATATACCCCCTTTTTTTTAAATACACAACTCGAAAAATAGAATCTTCTGTGTTTGTTAAAATGCATTGTAAAAAAAAAAGAAAAGATGCACCCTATAAGATTTTTATTTTATTATGCAATCTGCCCTCGTGGGGAGGCAAGTAAATAGTGACATGAAAACATTTTAGAACGAGAATTCTGCAATGTTTCGTTTGATTATTAAAAAAGTTTTGTAAAAAAAAAAACGCATCCTACAGTAAAAATAAATATTTAATAAATATTTTTTAAAAATGAATCTTTCCCTATATTAAAAAGCAAGTTTTTGACGAAAACCCCAAAAACACAGCGTTATTATTCGTTTGTTTACAAAAAAAAAACAGTAAGACCAAATTTCCTCTCTTTTCATTTTTTCAATTCCTGGGGTGCTTATTCTTTACATGATCCGTTTGATTAAAGAATGTGTAAAAAGCAAAAACAGTTGATAAATACAATTAAGGGAAGTATATTAAATATTTATTTATTTTTCTAAAAATACACAACACGAAAAATAGAATCTTCTGTGTTTATTAAAACGTATTGTAAAAAAAAAAAGACTGAAGATTTTATATTATTTTATTATGCTTACAAAAAAAAACGGTACAGTCAACCGGTGTCGACCGAATTTCGTCTCTTTTCATTTTTTCAATTTCCGGGGTCCTTATTCTTTATATGGTCCAGAAACCGATAAGTTATTTTATATTAGTGTTCTATTCGGTGGAGCTAGAGCCAATGTGTCTGTTCATTCATTCATTTCGTATGATTCAGATGATGCAAGTCTCAAGGAGTACGAATACAGCCAGGCCGTTCCCCGTATACATTACAAGTCCATTGGAGTTAAAACAATCATTCATTCATTTCATATGAATCGGATAATTCTAGTGTTGGCATTGGTTTCCCCGATATCTTTCTAGTTAGAATTCTTTCTAGAAAGATATCGGTTACTTACAGGAGATACCACATGAAGGTTGCCAACATCCTAAGTGAAAGTTTTTCTGTGGAATCGGCGGGATTCGAACTTGGCACAGCCAAGTTTGTCAGTCTGCATCATTAACTGCTTATGCATCCTCACTTCCCTTTTGTACTCTGTCCAAGAGGGAGAGACTAGTGGTTGGGGCACCAGCTTAGATGTGACAACAATACTCTGTGCATTTCGTGAATGGTTGCTTTGTAGAGATATGGGACACTGTCAAGTGTGAGAAGTTTTCTAGACCGGTAAAGGGAGCCCACCTTCTTTTCGGCAGACTTGGCAGCGTCTTCTATGTATTTGTTCCAATCCATGTTGTCTGTGAATATAAGGCGGAGGAGTTTAAATGTTGGACTCTCAGGTAGGATGATATTAGCTATGTCAATCGAGGGTTCATTTAATTTCAGTACTAATTGACTGTTCGGCGACGGTGGTTGGAAAGAATTTGAATTTTACAGAAAATTCTGTGGATGGCATTTTTATGCGGTCAAAAATTAAAATAGTGTAGACAGTTATACAATCTAAGCTAGACAACATTCTAAGATCATTCGTCGACATTTATGCAGATGGCACAATCATCTATGGCAGCACTTTGAAGAGCATTAATGATCAACATCTTTTTGATTCTCTCTCTCTTCCAACTTGGAGCGCGTGCTGCAATGGGGAAAAATGTCTGGTTACTTTTGATGCGCCTAAAACTAACCTTCTCTCCTTGCACCACCAACACTCGGACCCTCACTTTGCGCCAGTTAAAATGAATGGTGCTCTCCTTGAAGAAAAGTAGTCGTTGATGGTCAGAAGTCCGAAGCAGATTCTATCAATGCTGGCGTGCCTCAAAGATCTATTCTGCGCCCAACTCTCTTCCTGATCTTCATCAATGATCTCGCAAATTACATTCTAAGATCATTCGTTGATATTTATGCAGATGACACAACCATCTATGGCAACACTTTGAAGAGCATTAATGATCAACATCTTTTTGATTCTCTCTCTCTTCCGACCAAATTTCATTCATTTATTCATTTCGTACGAATCAGATGATGATTCTATTGTTGGCATTGGTTTCCCTGATATTTTTCTAGTTAGAAATATTTCTAAAAAGACATTGGCGCACCCAGGTTATCAGTCTGTGTCGTCACCTACTCATATAGGTCAGCATTGGCTCGGCCTTTTGGCTAAGATCAAAGTGTAGTATCTGTTCCGATGGATACTGCACCCTATAGACGGGTGTCGTCTTGTCCTTCGGGGCGTGATTCCACCTGTCTGTGGGTTTGTCCTGTGCAGTTCTAGGAGGTCCACCCTCCCAGGCTTCGCCTCCCCTCTTTGGGAAGGAGTAAGTTTATTGCTTACTGCCTGAGGCGCCCCTGCCGGGGAATGCCGACGGGACTGCCCAGGCAATTTTTAAACCCCACTTTCCCGACCCGACCTTGGGTCACATCTTACTTGTGGGAGTAAGATAAAAACTGGCCTTGTGCCTAACTCCTGGAGAGGAGTAAATCAATACTCATATAGGTCAACTGAATTAACTTGAGCGTTTTGATTTCACCATTTGTGCGAGAAATGGACCCAACTTTCGCATTTATTTTTTTAGATTATTCTAACATGGAAGATTAATAATAGAACGAATACTCAATATGTTAGTTTGTTTGTTACACGAGCCGGACTTCTGTTTAGAGCTCACGAAGATCGTGCCTCAGGATTGTATGGTCTGCATGAAGTCCACCTCGTTGGTCGCAGCTATTTGTTAAACCTTTTATATTTTTACTTTTATTAACACCAGCGCAGATGAATGGTAGCTTTACAGACATATAAGATACTAAGAGGTCTGAGAAGTTTTGTGTCTTTTCTCTAATCTCATCAGCAAAATGTGATTATCATTCTTCGCTTTCGTGCAACCATGACCTGTGTGATATTTTACGGAACATACACAGGTAATAATATAAAAGCAAATTTATATAGTTCAGAGCGATTCAACGAAGAATCAATTTCCAAACGCAAAATGAAGCTCAATATTTAATCCGACAGAAACTGAGACATCGGGTACTTACAGGAGGGACCACGTGAAGGTTGCCAACATCTTAACTGAAAGTGGTTCTGTTCGTTAACAACATAGCCACCATCAGTGGGAAATACAGTAGTTCGATTCAGGCTAACATAAAAGTTATTTAAGAACAAGGTTCCTATCATCGACAAATATTTTGCCTGATGTCGAGAAGCTATCGCACAATAAGCAGACACACGTGTCACATTAAATAATTTGAATTTCTTATGTTTTTCTATTATTACTATTCGATAGAGAGGAGAGGTAGAAGACTTTTGTTTCATCAAAGAATTACACACACCTCTCCATACGTACTTGGAGTCTTTCTCTCTTTTTTTTTTTTTTTTAACATAGTTCACCCCAAACAAGGCAAGTTGCCACTGTAGACGTAAGGGGCTACCGAGAATTAGGGTAAAAGTTTAGGGGGGTCATCCTAAATTGGGAGCTGTGTAGCGAGATGCTTGTTCACATTAGTTTTAAATTTCTGCATGTCGATACAGTCGGAGAAACAGTGAGCAGGGAGGGAGTTTCAAAAGTCGTCAGCTTGAGGAAAGAAGCTATTGGAGTAGAAGGCTCCGACATCTGGGGACCTCCACAGTGAATGGATGGGATTTAGCTGATTGTCGGGTTGGTCGAGTGTATTTACGTCGAGGGGGGCATTAGAGCAGCAAGTTCATCGGAGCACATGCCATTGGAGTACTTGTAAAATAAGCACAAGGATGCAACACTTTGGCGATGGGACAGGGGCTGGAGCTTGGTGAGTAGTAAGGGACGTATTAGATTAGTGACTCTTTTTTGGCCCTTGTCTCAAAGGGAGAGACTAGCGGATGATGCACCAACCCAGATGTGACAACAGTACTCCATGCATGGGTGCATGATGGCTTTGTAGAGATTTAGGATACTGTCAGGTGTGAGAAGTTTTCTAGCACGGTAGAGGGAGCCTTCTATATTTGCAGCAGCCTTGGCAATGTCTTCTATATATTTGTTCCAATTCATGTTACCTGTGAATGTTAGGCTGAGGAGTTTGAACGTTGGACTCTCCGATAAGGTGTTATTTGCCATAACAATCGGTGGTTGAAGAGGTTTCTTGTAGTTGTTGAAGGAAAGGAGCTTTGTCTTAGCAGCATTAAATGTTACCCAGGAAGGGGCCCCTTGATTTCTGAGAACTTCGACTGAAGTAAACAATATGAACCTAGAAGAGCTCATCATCCGATTCATACGAAATGAATGAATGATTGTTATAACTCCAATGGACTTGTAATGTATACGGGGAATGGCCTGGCTGTATTCGTACTCCTTGAGACTTGCATTATCTGATTCATACTAAAATAAGTGAATGAACAGACACATTGGCTCTAGCTCCACCGAATAGAACACTAATATAAAATAACTTATCGGTTTCTGGACCATATAAAGAATACAGACCCCGGAAATTGAAAAAATGAAAAGAGACGAAATTAGAGATGGGTCCTTGCAATTATAAGAGAGGCTTAGTCGGTCTGTCACTTTTCTGTTTCAAATATCATATTAATCGCTAAACGATTTCGTTGGTCTGTCGTGCTGAAGTAAATGTAGCATTCTCGGCAGTCTGTCACATTCAATATTGCAATAGAAATTTCTTGGTCTGTCGTGCGTAAATAAACATAGCAGTTTTGGTAGTCTGTCACGTGATTCTGCATCGTTGTGTACATATGAAATATTTCCGTCTTTAATTTAAAAGAGTGGCGTAAAAGGGGAGATAATTCAAACTTTTTTTTTGCGGAGAGGGGGGGGGGTGCGGGAATAAAATAATGAAATAAAACTTGTCAAATCTGATTTTTCCAAAAAGGACAATTTAATTGATTTTTTTTTGCAAGCACACAGACTTATTTCAGGTACCGAGACCGGCATCTATGGCACTGAGATGAGACTTATCCCAGACACAATTAGAAGCAATGTATTTCACGCCCCCCCCCCCCCAAAGTTTGAATTATCTCCCTATTTCATGTCACGGTACTTATGCTGATTAGCGGCCATATGAAAAAATATTTTTATATAAAAACAATAATATATACTTATTAAGCATTAAATTCTTACTCACTGTACGAAAAAGTAGCAAAAATTATCCACTAGAACATTAATTACAAGTATTTTTCCATTCTGCGTATCATAACAGCGACTCGTTCAGTAAGCCTCCATCTTGTTTTTTAAGATGTCAAGGGCAGATAACTGAAATCTTCTTAAAAAACAAGATGGCCGCTTACTGAACGAGTCGCTGTTATGATACGCAGAATGGAAAAATACTTGTAATTAAAGTTCTAGTGGATAATTTTTTCTACTTTTTCGTACAGTGAGTAAGAATATAATGCTTAATAAGTATATATTATTGTTTTTATAAAAAAATAATTTTTCATATGGCCGCTAATCAGCATAAGCACCCATGTCACTTTTTTAAATAAAAGACGATAATATTTCATATGTACACAACGCTGCAGAAGCACTGAAAACTTTTATTTATTTATGGAAGGTGTCCGATTGTTTTTTGTTGGTTTCGTAACTTAATTTTTGTTTGTCCATCTTTCTCCAGGGTGCCCTGACGCAGCTTGTTCAGTATTATCACCGTTTCCAGAAGGTCCTCAGCCAAGGACCCTTCCGCAACATGCAGATCCGGAATGAGATTATCAACATTCACCATGTCATGGTCGAAGTGAAGAAACACAAGCCGACATTTTGAATAAGTGGAGCGGGAGGAGGGGGGGGGGGGTATTGGCTCTGATTATTTAAATTAAATGTTTTAAAGAATTTGATTGGACCGGGGGGGGGGGGCATCAGAACAAAATGGTTGCCTGATATTATGTAAATTAAAACTATGAGAAGAGAAGAAAAAAAAAGGGGACCAAATCTGTTGAGATATTTTCTCCTCGGACTACAAAACGAATCTTCGGTGGGGGTTATTTAAAAAAAAAAAAAATTAAAAATTAAAAAAAAAACTACAAAATTGGTTGGTGAAAGAAAGTTACGATGTGACCGTGTCTCGTATGATAAAGAGATCTTGAAAAAAAAACCTACAAAATTGGTTGGTGAAAGAAAGTTACGATGTGACCTTGTCTCGTATGATAAAGAGATCTTGAAAAAAAAACCTACAAAATTGGTTGGTGAAAGAAAGTTACGATGTGACCGTGTCTCGTATGATAAAGAGATCTTGAAAAAAAAACCTACAAAATTGGTTGGTGAAAGAAAGTTACGATGTGACCTTGTCTCGTATGATAAAGAGATCTTGAAAAAAAAACCTACAAAATTGGTTGGTGAAAGAAAGTTACGATGTGACCTTGTCTCGTATGATAAAGAGATCTTGAAAAAAAAACCTACAAAATTGGTTGGTGAAAGAAAGTTACGATGTGACCTTGTCTCGTATGATAAAGAGATCTTGAAAAAAAAACCTACAAAATTGGTTGGTGAAAGAAAGTTACGATGTGACCTTGTCTCGTATGATAAAGAGATCTTGAAAAAAAAAACTACAAAATTGGTTGGTGAAAGAAAGTTACGAAGTGACCTTGTCTCGTATGATAAAGAGATCTTGAAAAAAAAAACCTACAAAATTGGTTGGTGAAAGAAAGTTACGATGTGACCTTGTCTCGTATGATAAAGAGATCTTGAAAAAAAAAACTACAAAATTGGTTGGTGAAAGAAAGTTACGATGTGACCTTGTCTCGTATGATAAAGAGATCTTGAAAAAAAAACTACAAAATTGGTTGGTGAAAGAAAGTTACGATGTGACCTTGTCTCGTATGATAAAGAGATCTTGAAAAAAAAACCTACAAAATTGGTTGGTGAAAGAAAGTTACGATGTGACCGTGTCTCGTATGATAAAGAGATCTTGAAAAAAAAAACTACAAAATTGGTTGGTGAAAGAAAGTTACGATGTGACCTTGTCTCGTATGATAAAGAGATCTTGAAAAAAAACCTACAAAATTGGTTGGTGAAAGAAAGTTACGATGTGACCTTGTCTCGTATGATAAAGAGATCTTGAAAAAAAAACCTACAAAATTGGTTGGTGAAAGAAAGTTACGATGTGACCGTGTCTCGTATGATAAAGAGATCTTGAAAAAAAAACCTACAAAATTGGTTGGTGAAAGAAAGTTACGATGTGACCTTGTCTCGTATGATAAAGAGATCTTGAAAAAAAAACCTACAAAATTGGTTGGTGAAAGAAAGTTACGATGTGACCGTGTCTCGTATGATAAAGAGATCTTGAAAAAAAAACCTACAAAATTGGTTGGTGAAAGAAAGTTACGATGTGACCTTGTCTCGTATGATAAAGAGATCTTGAAAAAAAAACCTACAAAATTGGTTGGTGAAAGAAAGTTACGATGTGACCTTGTCTCGTATGATAAAGAGATCTTGAAAAAAAAACCTACAAAATTGGTTGGTGAAAGAAAGTTACGATGTGACCTTGTCTCGTATGATAAAGAGATCTTGAAAAAAAAACCTACAAAATTGGTTGGTGAAAGAAAGTTACGATGTGACCTTGTCTCGTATGATAAAGAGATCTTGAAAAAAAAACCTACAAAATTGGTTGGTGAAAGAAAGTTACGATGTGACCTTGTCTCGTATGATAAAGAGATCTTGAAAAAAAAACCTACAAAATTGGTTGGTGAAAGAAAGTTACGATGTGACCTTGTCTCGTATGATAAAGAGATCTTGAAAAAAAAAACTACAAAATTGGTTGGTGAAAGAAAGTTACGATGTGACCTTGTCTCGTATGATAAAGAGATCTTGAAAAAAAAAACTACAAAATTGGTTGGTGAAAGAAAGTTACGATGTGACCTTGTCTTGTATGATAAAGAGATCTTGAAAAAAAAAAACGGCGCTTCTCCAAAATTATCGAGACATGGGAAGAAAATAAACTGAGAAATATTTGTATGATTTACCTCCCCCGTGACGGAATGAATATATACGTATACCAGAAAATCACGTAAATTAATCAAGTAGTTTTTATTTTATAAAAGAAAATCAAATTCTATCGATAAACGAATAAGGTCGAAATATCCGCGCCATATTGGTCATATTTAAGGGAGATAATTAAAATTTTTGAAAACTAGAGAAATAGTCTAGAATTTTGGATGCTTCTATAATAAAAAGCCGAAAAAAAGTTTTTCTTGTCTTTTAGTGTTGGAGAGGTAAATAAGGGGCAGGTAACTCTTCACAACAGCTCTAGCTTTCAAACAATATTTTTCTAACCCTAACCCTTTTATGTCTAATCGACGTTCTACTTGCACAGTAGCCACATGTGCAACGCCAATTAAAGCCATCAGTTTTGATTACTGGAAATAAAAGCCGAAAAAAAAGTTTTGTTTTTTTTGTCTTTTAGTGTTGGAGAGGTAAATAAAGGGCAGATAACTCTTCTCATCAGCTCCAGCTTTCAAACAATATTTTTCCATAAAATACAATTTTTTTTGTTCTATTAATCTAAATTAAATTTAGGGTTAGATTAAATTTCCTAATTTCAGAGAAAATCGTGTTTAAAAAGCGTGGTAAGAGTTACCTGCCCCTTATTTACCGCTCCTACACTAAAAGACAAAAAATCTTTTTTCGGCTTTTTATTACAGAAGCACCGAAAATCAAATATGATCGATAAACGGGTAACGTTTATATATCGTCACCATTATTGGTCATATTAAAGGGAGCCACGGGAGATAACACCCAAAATTCCAGACTTTATTTCTCGCGTTTGCAAAAGCTTGGATTATCTTCCTTGAATATGACCAATATGGCGCAGATATTTCAACCTTATTCGTTTATCCGTAAAATTTGATTTCTTTTTGATGAAATAAAAACTACTTGATAAATTTACGTCATTTTTGGTAACGTATATATTCATAGGATATATTTCTTAGTTTGTCTTTGATATTTTCTTTTTCCCATGTCTCCGTAATTCTGGATAAACACAAAAAAATCTCTAACTTCCGACAACCGCTATTTTTTGTTTTTTGTTTACTTTTTGTTTTTTCACGTTTCTTTATTGTTGTCTTTTGAAATAATAAAAAAAGAAATTGTTTCGTTGTTTTTCGCGTAAAATTTTTTTTTTTGATGTTTAGGAATTTTGAGAATGAGAATTGATAAATTGTATTATTTGGATAACAATCCTTATCTTGTTTTTTTTTTTTTTTTTTTTTTTTTTTTTAAATTTCATCACCGGTGCTAGTGTGATTGCAAGAGCTAGGAGTTGGATGGAGTTAGTTCATGGAACTTCTGTCATTACTAACCAGCAGAGCATTACCACTGTCAACCAAGGGAAGAGTCTATCAGGCATGTGTACGCAGTGTGATGATTCATCGAAGTGAAAACTTGCCAGTGAGAGTTGAGGACATGTGTTGCATGGAGAGAAATGATATAAGAATGATACGATGGATGTGTAATGTGAGTGCTTGGGTTAATAGATGTAGAACAGTTGAAATAGCAGGTTTACTTTACAGGGGAAGGCCAAGGAAAACACGGAAGGAAGTGATAAAAATGGACCTGAGGGATAAATAAAGACCTGGCCAGAGATAGGTTCGTTTTTAAGTCAATTTCTTAAAGTCGTCCAACACATGCCACCATGTAAAATGGATGTTAAACCGAATATGATGATGAAAGAATGGATGAGAGTTCTTTGGTTAGTGGATGTAGAACAGTTGAGGCAGCAGGGTCAGTTTACAGGGGAAGGCCAAGGAAAACATGGAAGGAAGTGATAAAAATGGACCTGAGAGAAAGAGGGATAAATAAAGACCGGGACAGAGATAGGTTAGTTTGTGAAGTCAATTTCTTGAAGTCGTCCAACACATGCCACCATGTAAAAAAAACAAACACAAAAAAACTGTTAAACTGATGATGAGAGACTTTTTTGTTTGCTAACAATGGATTAATGGAATAACAGAATAATGGAATAACAGAATAATAAAATAACGAGCTTAAAGACTAACAGCTGTGTGAGTTTATGTAAGAGAAACGATATTTTTATGCAAATATTCCCTTTTGGCTAAGATCAAAGTGTAGTATCTGTTCCGATGGATACTGCACGCCTGTCCTGTGCAGTTCTAGGAGGTCCACCCTCCCAGGCTTTGCCTCTCCTCTTTGGGGAGGAGTAAGTTTATTGCTTACTGTCTGAGGCGCCCCTACCGGGGAATGCCGACGGGGCTGCCCAGGCAATTTTTAAATGGCCAGAGTGCTCACCTCTCGAGCGCTGGCCTTTCAAACCCCACTTTCTCGACCCGATCTTGGGTCACATCTTACTTGTGGGAGTAGGATAAAACTGGCCTTGTGCCTAACTCCTGGGGAGGAGTAAATAAAACTCAATTGGCTCGGCCTTTTGGTCGAGATCAAAGTGTAGTATCTGTTCCGATGGATACTGCACCCCATGGACTGGTATTGTCTTGGCCTTCGGGGCTTGATTTACGCCGGTCTATGGGTTTGTCCTGTGCAGTTCTAGGAGGTCCACCCTCCCAGGCTTCGCCTCCCCTCTTTGGGGAGGAGTAAGTTTATTGCTTACTGCCTGAGGCGCCCCTAGCGGGGAATGCCGACGGGGCTGCCCAGGCAATTTTTAAGCCCCACTTTCCCGACCCGACCTTGGGTCACATCTTACTTGTGGGATTAAGATAAAAACTGGCCTTGTGCCTAACCTTCTGAAGAGGAGGTAAATAAACATGCTCAATGAGTTGAGTAGATTCCATTGTCTTGACTAAGTAAAAAGACTTTCTTGTTGTATTACCACCTGCATTTTGGGGGGGGGGGATCTTCTACAAAAAATCCTGATCAACCACCGCAATTACAGAAAAACGGGAAAAAACGAAAAAAAACAAACGATTTTATCGGTCAACGCCATATTGTATCTATCAATCGCCAGATTTTATCATGGGTCGCCAAGTTATCTCCCTTGCCTCATCAGTAAGTTGAACTGGATAAAAATTATCTCCTGATACATAAAATCGTTTTTTTTTTCTTTTTCTTATAATTTAATAAATACTGGATGAATTTGCGTCATTTTTTCCATACAATCTTATTTTCAGCTACCACGTAAGTACATAACAAAGTTTATACATTTCTTTAAATATTTTCATGTCGCCGTGAAAGTAAAGAAGCACCAACATTCATAATGATTAGTTTAGGAGTAAATCCTGTCCATACAAATGTATAAACCTGCCTAACTTTATATAAATAGAGATGCGTGTGTGTTATTACTCATCGCATAGATAACATTTGTATGGATATAAAACACCCACGTCAATTGTTCAGAATTGAATGGAGTCGTTTTTTGTTGTTTTGTGTTGTGACCCACACTTTTTAAGTTTTATCTCACTAAGACATTTTTTTTTCATCTTCTTCGTTGAAAGACGAAAAGTAATCTTTTTTTCTTTCTTTCTTTTTTTTCTTTCTGTTCAGTTTTCTTCTTTTTCTTTTCCTACCCCCCCCCCCCTTTTTCTTTCCCTTTTTCTCTTTCTTTTTTCTCTTTCTTTCTTTTTTTCCTACCCCCCCCCCACCTTTTTCTTTCCCTTTTTCTCTTTCTTTCTTTCTTTTTTTTCTCTTTCTTTTTTTTCCTACCCCCCTTTTTCTTTCCCTTTTTTTTTCTTTCTTTCTTTTTGTTCAGTTTTCTTCTTTTTTTCCTACCCCCCCTTTTCTTTCCCTTTTTCTCTCTTTCTTTCTTTTTTTCTCTTTCTTTCTTTTTTTTCCTACCCCCCTTTTTCTTTCCCTTTTTTTTTCTTTCTTTCTCCCCCCTTTTTCTCTTTCTTTCTTTCTTTTTTTCTTTCTTTTTTTCTTTCTTTCTTTTTTTTCCTACCCCCTTTTTCTTTCCCTTTTTCTCTTTCTTTCTTTCTTTTTTCTTTCTTTTTTTTTTTCCTTTTTTTTCCTACCCCCTTTTTCTTTCCCTTTTTCTCTCTTTCTTTCTTTTTACTTTTTTTTTTTTCCTACCCCCCTTT
This sequence comes from Sepiola atlantica, assembly GCA_963556195.1. Taxonomy (NCBI): domain Eukaryota; kingdom Metazoa; phylum Mollusca; class Cephalopoda; order Sepiida; family Sepiolidae; genus Sepiola; species Sepiola atlantica. The sequence goes on from OY744554.1 coordinate 43,607,244, forward strand.
TTCTTTCCCTTTTTTTCCTTCTTTTTTTTCTTTCTCCCCCCCCCTTTTCTTTCCCTTTTTCTCTCTTTCTTTCTTTCTTTTTACTTTCTTCCCTTTTCTCTTTCTGGTGCTACCAGATCAGGCTGTCTGAAGATTATCGGCTTCCTGACCCCAAATGCACCAAACATTGATGTTTTATTGTTTTTGTTTTGTATCTTTGCAAAACTCAGTCATGTTCTGCAAAATCCGAAACAAAAGACAACACCCCCCCCCCTTTTCCCCTTTCCCTCTCTTGATTCCTTTCACTCAAAAATATTTATTGAAATAAATTAAACGTAAAATAAATAAATGAAAGATTAGGGTTAGACTTATTTCCTCGTCTAATAGACATTATCTTCCTACGTGTCAAATTTGGGCATCACCTGAAATAAGTCTGTGTGCTTGCAAAAAATTGTATTATTTTGCAATTATTTCGGTTCTTGTTGCTTAAAAGTACGAAAAAAATTTTTTTTGTCTTTTCCTGAGAGAGAGTTAATTAAGGGGCAGTAACTCTATTCAACTGTTGTTATTACATCGAAAGCAATTAACTGGAAATTAATTATTAATAAATGAATGTAAAAGAATACAGTAATGGAAAATTTAAGAATTTATTTGGTTTAAATTTGAATTTTGTAGTGAATGAAATCACTGAACGAAATTCAGCGAGTTACGTCTAATCGACGTTATACTTGCACAGTAACCACTCGTGCAACGCCAAAGAAATCCATCAGTTTTCACTGTTGATGGCACAAGTCGCATGTTATGCCCACAACTGCAGGTTTCTTCGCCAGAAATAAGCCCATGGGCTTGCAAGAAATCGATCTGTTTAGCTTTTTCGGAAGTAAAATAAAGTAGGTCTTCAAACTGGAACAAGTTCAGATCCATGATTGCAATTTAATACGAAATCAAAGTTGTTAGATATTAAAGACAAAATCTGGCTCAAAATTACAATTCACAGTTACTGCCCCTTAATTAACTCTCTCTCAGGAAAAGACAAAAAAAATTTTTTTTCGTACTTTTAAGCAACAAGAACCATTATTTCTAAGTAAAAAGCAACAGGTCTTCTAAGTTCAAATCGTTTGCGTCCATTTTGTGACAAATCAGATTTGATCCATCCCCCCAAAAGTTTGACTTATCTCCCCTTTTCATATTTCGTTTCGGCCACGTCTCTAAAGAAACACCGAATTTTCAAATGGGAACTTGTGCCCATATTCTTCGAAAAACTTTGGCTAAGATCTGTACCGATGGATACTGCACCCCATAGACTGGTATTGTCTTGTCCTTCGGGGCTTGATTTACGCCGGTCTATGGGTCCGTCCTGTGCAGTTCTAGGAGGTCCACCCTCCCAGGCTTCGCCTCCCCTCTTTGGGGAGGAGTAAGTTTATTGCTTACTGCCTTAGGCGCCCCTACCGGGGAATGCCGACGGGGCTGCCCAGGCAATTTTCAAACCCCACTTTCCCGACCCGACCTTGAGTCACATCTTACTTGTGGGAGTAAGATAAAAACTGGCCTTGTGCCTAACTCCTGGAGAGGAGTAAATCAAAACTCTTTAAAAAAAAAAACTCTAAAGAAACTGAAATTTGGAGAATATTTATTAATTGGCCACTTCTGCAGAATAGGGATGATCCGAAATTTATTTGTTTTCATTTTAGAAAGGCTCCAATAGTGTAAGGGGCCGACAACTTTTCTTTTTTTTTTTTTTTTGAGTACATAATTTCTAATTTCTCCGAAAATGGACGTGAATGCCTTGGATATGCGCGATTTATTTCTGAATTCTATTCCGTTTTAAAAAAACAAAAACAAGAGAAAAATAATTTTTTTAACAATAAAATAATTTTAAAAATGTGTTAAACTACGTAAGTACATAACAAAGGGCACTTGTGCAGATGCGGTACACGAGCCGAAATTTATTTTCGAGAAGAGTTTCAATGGTGTAAAAAAGAGTCAGACAACTCTGTTTTTTTTAAGTACATAATTTCTAGTGGGTATCTTTTACAATAATCCGCAGAGTCGCAAACGGGGTCCAAAAAACGAACGAGAACGGGATAAAAAAATAAAAATAAATATGCAACAAGTGACGGTGACCTACGTCGAGAATAGATATTTTCCTACTTACCTATGATTTTTTTTGTATTTTTACATACTATAAATGGGTTTTTATT
>OY744554.1:43609623-43629623 GCA_963556195.1 Sepiola atlantica
GAGAATAGATATTTTCCTACTTAACTATGAAATTTGTTTGTATTTTTACGTACTATAAATGGGTTTTTATTAGATGTAAAAAAAAATTCTTGTTTTTTGGCACGTATTTTTACTAAAACAAAATGGCCGCCCTACCTTACCTCGTTACCATCGCTTGCCCAATGTTCGTGTGACAAAAATATTGATTTCTAATAAATAGCAGTTGGAACGGCTTAAAAATACAAACAAATGTCACAGATAAGTTGGAAAATAACTTTTATCAGCTACAGTTACTTTTATTCGTTGTATACTTGTTTTTATAGCGTTTTCACTCTGCGGATTATTGTAAAAGATACCCTTTCTAGCTTCTCCGAAAATGGACGTAATCGACGTGAATGCCTTGAAACTGTTGATTTTCACAAATTTTAATTTCTGCGATAATTTAATATTTTAAACTATAAAAAAAAAAAATCTGTTTTGTTGGTTTTTAAATGAAAAAATATACTGTTCATTTTCTCAAATTCTATTTTCTTCAATAAATGTTCTATCAATATACTAAAAAGAAAGTTGTCTGCCCCTTACACCATTGGAACTCTTCTAAAATAAATTTCGGCTCGTGTACCGCATCTGCACAAGTGCCTAACAAAGTTTATGGCGCGGTGGCAAAGTGGTTAACGATGCGGACTGAGGGCCTGGGTGTGCCGGGTTCGAATCCAGTTCGTTCCAAAGAAAACACTTTTCATCAAAACCCACACCTCATCTTGTGTCTAACCTCCTGGAGAATAGGTAAATAAAATTCATTTATTTAGATATATATATATATTTTTTTTCTAACATGTCGGAGCGAAACTAAAGAAGCACCATTTTTTTAAATCTTCGTAAGGGGACATAAAAGTGGTGCAAAACTCTTCTGTTCAGAAAATTACTTTTACGCGTCCTGGGACAGGTATTCTTCTAGTGTATATTTTTTTATAAATAAATCTAAAATACGAACGTTTTATTGTTGGAGTATGGGGTCATCGCTTATCAAGGCCAAAATGCCACTCAAGGATAAGGCTTAATGTCCGGTAGACGGTGAGACAACACGGTAAGGATTGGCTACGAGAGTATTGATTTACTCCTCTCCAGAAGTTAGGCACAAGGCCAGTTTTTATCTTACTCCCACAAGTAAGATGTGACCCAAGGTCGGGTCGGGAAAGTAAGGTTTGAAAAGCAAGCTCTCGAGAGGTGAGCACTCTGGCCATTAAAAATTGCCTGGGCAGCCCCGTCGGCATTCCCCGGTAGGGCCGCCTCAGGCAGTAAGAAATAAACTTACTCCTTCCCAAAGAGGGGAGGCGAAGCCTGTGAGGGTGGACCTCCTAGAATTGCACAGGACAGACCCATAGACCGGCGTAAATCAAGCCAGAAGGCCAAGACAATACCAGTCTATGGGGAGCAGTATCCATCGGAACAGATACTACACTTTGATCTTAGCCAAAAGGCCAAGAGCTACGAGAGTTGAAACTGGGCAGAATTTGATTATTTGAGACGACGGCTCATCAAGAATTTGTTTGTTAGAAACGACCGTGTTGTAGTCAGCTGGGAAGCAGTTTCGTGGTAGTGTGTTCCACAGACAGTTCTTGGGAATAAACTTTGTCCATGGAAATGTCGAGAGAGGTGGTAGTTGCTAAAGTCTTCCCGCCATCGATGTTGCATTTAATTTTCCCTTAAGTGTCCTTCCATTATGATAGATGGGTCCCTTATACGGATGGGGAGGAGACAGGGGGAGGGTGCATTGCACATGCACGCATGTCTGAATGGGAGCGTGCTGGGGCGTTGTCAGACGGGTTGTCATTGGTGTTTGTGTAAATACCATAAGGCAGACCTGATTGGAGGGGGGGAGGATGAACCGGTCGGGGATGGCGAGGCTTCTGGGTCGATCTTGTGCGGTGTGGCAAAAGAAGAAAGAAAGAAAGATGAGATGAGAAGTAGATAGAGAAAGGGAGAGAGAGAGAGAGAGAGAGAGAATATATATATAGAGAGAGAGGGGGAGAAAATAGAGAGAGAGAGAATACATATATATAGAGAGGGGAGAAAATAGAGAGAGAGAATATATATATAGAGAGAGAGAGGGGGAGAAAATAGAGAGAGAGAATATATATATATAGAGAGAGAGAGAGAATATATATAGAGAGAGGGGGAGAAAATAGAGAGAGAATATATATATAGAGAGAGGGGGAGAAAATAGAGAGAGAGAATATATATATATAGAGAGAGAGAGAATATATAGAGAGAGAGGGGGAGAAAATATATATAGAGAGAAAGATCATGGGAAGAGAGGCTTCTGGGGCGATCTTTAGTGTGTGTGAAAAGTTTTTTAAAAATTGCGATAAGAGAAAGATAGGGAGAGGGGGAGAGGGAGAAAATAGAGAGATATACAGAGAGAGAGAGAGAGAGGGGGGCCGAGAGAGAAGTGGGGAGAGAGACTTCTGGGGGCGATCTTTATTTCGTGAGCGTGTATTTAAAAAAAAGAGGAGTAAAAAAAAAATTGAGACGAGATTAGGGGGGGAGAGACGGAGAAAGACTTACGTTTAGCTGAAAAAAAAAAAAACTGGGTCAGACCAGCTATCATTTGAATAAAGATGGAACAAACTGGGTTGAGTAGATTTGACTTGTTTGGGAAGGTCGTCAGCCCCCCCCCCCCCCGGGTCTCCCCCTCCCTCGACCTGCCCGGTGCACTTGCCTCGTTATGTCCACTCCAGGGTAGTCTGTCTTGTTGTAGGCAGGCGCTTCGACATAGACGATTTGTGTCAAGGAATGAGAATCGCTCTCTTTCTCTCTCTTTCTCTCTCTCTCTCTAACTGTCCCGCCGATCCTGATTATATATATATCAGGACCGGCGGGACAGTTATAAAAGTGGGAGGGCTCTCCTAAAAAGTGGGGGGGGGGGCGGTTAAACACATGCATATATAACTTCATTATTGTTGACCGTAGAGTGGGGGGGGGGGGGGCAAGTCAAAATGTGAGGGGGCTTGAGCCCCCCACCCCTGCCCCGGTGCCGCCGTCCATGTATATATATATATATTTCATGTGGATACATGAAATAGTAATATATATATATATATATATATATATATATATATATTACTATTTCATGTATCCACATAAAATTTTATAAGGAGATATAATTTTATGTATCAATTTTCAGTATTTACTTCAACAGTGCTCGATGCGTAAGTAGAGCTAGATAGTAAGTTATGAAAATATATTTATGGCAATTAAGCTACACAGAGACTTCCGCGTTTCATCCCCGAGGGAATCTTCGTTTTAGCCTGAAGATCCACCACCCGCGAGGGATGAAACGCGGGAGCGTCTGTGTAGCTTAATTGCCATAAATATATTTTCAGAACATACTATATATATATATATATATAGAGAGAGAGAGAGAGAGAGAATTATAAATAGAAAAACTATACACACATTAAGGTTGTACACATAATAACTTATTTCGACCCCTTTAATTAGGTCTCCTCAGATGTATAGACAACCACGTTTTTTTTTTGTTTTTTTTTTTTTTGACGTGGTTGTCTATACATCTGAGGAGACCTAATTAAAGGGGTCGAAATAAGTTATTATGTGTACAACCTTAATGTGTGTATAGTTTTTCTTTTTTTTCTTTTTATAATTCTGTTTTGCTCTGTTTAAATTACATTGAGCTCTGTTATTCAAATTCTCTACACAAAATTGAAATCTACACACTATATATATATATATATATATATATATATATATATATATATATATATATAAATATATAGATGGAAGAGGAAAGTGAAAAAAAACTATGTTATTTATGTATTCATCAACGTTTCGTCTTTATTGAAAGACTTCCTCAGGATGAAGGAAGCAATGTAGAAAAATCATACAGAATATTAATTTTGATATGTCAGAAAGTGTGAAAACTTCGGCATGGTTGTTGACGTGAACAAGCAGAGAACGAAAAACATGATTTGGTAGTAGTGTTATCAGCTGTGGTTTTTCTTTTTCAATTTCCATTACGTCGGAACACTTTTTCTATTCTTTATCATATATATATATATATATATATATATATATATATATATATATATATAAAATATAATAACACGAAATCACATAATTGTCGATGCAATAATTTATTTCAACCGTTCGGTTTTTTCAAGCATCACTCAGACAATTACATTTTTGAGACTGATAGAAAATTGAATTTCCCTACCACAGTTCCAATACAATCATAGATGGTAGTAGTAGCAACCAATTTGATACATCTTTTATAGAGAGGGGGAAAAATTTAAAACTTATATTTAACTATGGCGGGCGAAGGGGAGGGATCTTTAAGTTAATCAACTAAAAACTGCCATGTCAAAATTATGACACATACGACTTGGCGATATCAACCATATAGGCAATTTTACTCACGCGCATACACAAAACTAAATACGCACACGTCATATGCGCACTCACATACATAATCTCACTCGCACATTATCATAATTAAGCATAATCACATACGCAACTTTTATTCATCTCCAGCCAGAATGCGTCCGGCGAAACCCGTGTTCTCAAATTCGGTTAGAGAAAAGAAAGAAAGAAACAATTAACAGGCACAGAGAATATATAGACAGACCGCGTGTCATAAATTCTCAGTCCGTCTGGGTTGAAATAAGATTACACGCACATACATATATGTATACATACAAATCCATACGCACATATACACACATATATACACATACACACCCACACATATACATATCTATACACACATACATATACACACATATATACATACATATATATATATATATATACATACATATACATACATGAATACACCCATATATATCTCTGAATCTATTTGAAATATTGACCAAATGCATACGCATGTAGTTGTTCACACATGTAAACATACATACACATACACACACACACACATATATACATATACGCACATATACACACATATACGTACGCACACATACATATATATCCACACACCTACACACAATATTTACATAACACTCTATATTCTTACTGATGTAATATGAGTTCTAAAAATTAGTCTTACCTTATTTATATTTTAGATTAATTTGATAATCTATTATTATAAATATCATGCGGGGGGGGGGGGGGGGTTATCTTACCTAATGTTATTCAATTTGGTATCTTCACCGTTGTAATTCTAGAGGCCCATCGGATTACTAATTCAAGTCTAATAATGTCTATTGGTAATATTTGACATTTATACTTATATTAATTCAAAAACTAGTGTATTACCTGCAGAAAAAATTTTCATACCACTATCTTATTTTAAGTAAATAATAAATATCCGCGTATCCACAAATACTATATATCACCAAGTCAGTAAATCTGTGTCTATCACAGATATTATTATAAATATTATGGGGGGGGGGGGGTTTACCGTAAGTAATGTTATTCAATTTGGTATCTTCACCGTTATAAGTCTAGAGGTCCATCGGATTACCAATTCAAGTCTAATAATGTCTAGTGGTAATATTTGGCATTTATACTTATATTAATTCAATAACCCCCCCCCCCCCACCACCAACATAATAGTTATAATAATATCTGCTATAGACACAGAATTGCCGACTTGGTGATATATAGTATTTGTGTGTATGCGTATATAATGGTATTTTGAAATATTTATTTATTCAGATTATTTACTTAAAATAAGATAGTGTTTTTAAAAAAATTCTGCGGTTATTGAATTAATATAAGTATAAATGCCAAATATTACCACTAGACATTATTAGACTTGAATTGGTAATCCGATGGACCTCTAGACTTATAACGGTGAAGATACCAAATTGAATAACATTACTTACGGTAAACCCCCCCCCCCCATAATATTTATAATAATATCTGTGATAGACACAGATTTACTGACTTGGTGATATATAGTATTTGTGGATACGCGGATATTTATTATTTACTTAAAATAAGATAGTGGTATGAAAATTTTTTCTGCAGGTAATACACTAGTTTTTGAATTAATATAAGTATAAATGTCAAATATTACCAATAGACATTATTAGACTTGAATTAGTAATCCGATGGGCCTCTAGAATTACAACGGTGAAGATACCAAATTGAATAACATTAGGTAAGATAACCCCCCCCCCCCCCGCATGATATTTATAATAATAGATTATCAAATTAATCTAAAATATAAATAAGGTAAGACTAATTTTTAGAACTCATATTACATCAGTAAGAATATAGAGTGTTATGTAAATATTGTGTGTAGGTGTGTGGATATATATGTATGTGTGCGTACGTATATGTGTGTATATGTGCGTATATGTATATATGTGTGTGTGTGTGTATGTGTATGTATGTTTACATGTGTGAACAACTACATGCGTATGCATTTGGTCAATATTTCAAATAGATTCAGAGATATATATGGGTGTATTCATGTATGTATATGTATGTATATATATATATATATATGTATGTATATATGTGTGTATATGTATGTGTGTATAGATATGTATATGTGTGGGTGTGTATGTGTATATATGTGTGTATATGTGCGTATGGATTTGTATGTATACATATATGTATGTGCGTGTAATCTTATTTCAACCCAGACGGACTGAGAATTTATGACACGCGGTCTGTCTATATATTCTCTGTGCCTGTTAATTGTTTCTTTCTTTCTTTTCTCTAACCGAATTTGAGAACACGGGTTTCGCCGGACGCATTCTGGCTGGAGATGAATAAAAGTTGCGTATGTGATTATGCTTAATTATGATAATGTGCGAGTGAGATTATGTATGTGAGTGCGCATATGACGTGTGCGTATTTAGTTTTGTGTATGCGCGTGAGTAAAATTGCCTATATGGTTGATATCGCCAAGTCGTATGTGTCATAATTTTGACATGGCAGTTTTTAGTTGATTAACTTAAAGATCCCTCCCCTTCGCCCGCCATAGTTAAATATAAGTTTTAAATTTTTCCCCCTCTCTATAAAAGATGTATCAAATTGGTTGCTACTACTACCATCTATGATTGTATTGGAACTGTGGTAGGGAAATTCAATTTTCTATCAGTCTCAAAAATGTAATTGTCTGAGTGATGCTTGAAAAAACCGAACGGTTGAAATAAATTATTGCATCGACAATTATGTGATTTCGTGTTATTATATTTTATTATTGCTCTGTTTACTACATTGAGCTCTCATACCCGGATTTCCTCCTGGAATTATTCCACTATAACACAAATATATATATATATATATATATATATATATATGAAGAAAAGTGGGGATAAAATGATCCGACGTAATGTACAATGAAAAAAGGAAAGTCAAAAACCATGTGATTTATGTATTTATCAACGTTTCGTCTTTATTGAAAGACTTTCTCAGGATGAAGACAGCAATATAGAAAAATCATAGACCATATTAAATTTGATATGTCAGAAAGTGTCCAGACTTCGGCATGGTTGTTGGCGTGAACAAACAGAGAACGAAAAACATGATTTTCATTTTCTGCTTACTTTTTTTATATTATAACATATTATAATTAAAACTAATTTTAATATAACATATTATAATTATAACTAATTATGATATTTTATATCCTGGTAATCGAGTGGTTGTCGTTCTTCACGGTCAGCGCTAAATAACAGTTTAATTTCAAAGGAAGCGTAACCATAGAAACTCACAAACTTATTGATCAGTTCTGGTATAGCGACCGTTATGATAAACAGCTCGAAAAAAAAAGGGAGGTAGGCGGAGTAAATATGAAATGTTTAATTGTTTACTAGACTGTGGAAAAGGTTTGTGTGCTACGTTAAAATAACGGGACGGCGTTGAAAGTTCTGCCGTATCCACCCTATTCTTTAGACGTTGCTCCATCTGATTACAGTTTATTCCGAGTTATATGTCTATCCTCTTAACAAAGATAATGGCTATGTGACACATAACCATACGAAGCAATGTCACTCATCATCATTTGCAGTAAATTACAGACATTTATATATATATATATATATATATATATATATATATATATATATATATATATATTTAACCATTTATTTGTTTTAACACGTCAAGGTGTTTTTGGAGTTCTTGTGATTGGTTGAGTACACATTACTGAGGTAGTAGTTTTTACGAGTTCAATCCCCGAATTTGATTCTCACATAAGTCGAAAAGTGTTTTATGTTTAACTGGATACGTGTGTCATGAATTTATAAAAACTACCATAACATAAAAGATTAAATAAATATTTTAAAACCTTTTTTTTTTAATACGCTATAGGGTAGACTTTTTTTTTCCGGATCAATTATACATGAGGCACCCCCAAGTCAGGAACAATCAAAAGGGCACAAGTAGGGTCAACACCGTTTTAATTTGTTTTAAAACGTCAATCTGAAATGTTTAATTTATTTACTAGACTGAGGAAAAGGTTTGTGTGCTACGTTAAAATAACGAGACGGCGTTGAAAGTTCTGCCGTATCCACCCTATTCTTCAGACGTTGCTGCATCTGATTACAGTTTGTTCCGAGTTATAAATGTGTCCCCTTAACAAAGATAATGGCTATGTGACACATAACCATATGAAGCAATGTCATGCATCATCATTTGAAGTAAATTACAGACATTTATATTTGGAATAAATGAGAAATGAGGAACTACGAGAAAGCATAACCAGAGAAACTCAGGAAGTTATTGATCAGTTCTGGTATAGTACCCATTACGATAAACAGCTCGAAAACAAAGGGAGGTAATCTGAAATGTTTTATTTATTCAGAGGAGGGCGTGGAAGCAGTTTATGACTGGATTCAGTATAAAATAAGTCAAACAGTACACAGTAAAAGAGTGTGAGAATGATAGATAGAAGCTTAGTCAAGGATGGATCAGTTGGTGAGTTAATTACAAATTACGATTAATTAAAATCATTAAAATGGAAGTTCTACCACACCCACCCTATTCTCTTGATTTTGCTCCATCTGACTACAGTCTATTCTGATCAATGTAACATGTACAAGGAAGGAATTCTGTGATTTACAGCTGTTTTCTCGTCGTTAGATGAAGACAGCTTGTGTCGAAGGTAAACAAACTGTGTAACTTGTTCGATTTGTTGGCCGTTGATATCGATCTTGAGAGGAGTTTGTTTAACACTAATAAACTAATATTGATTTAGGGTGAGGTGTGAAAGATAAGATGTACACGTGTATCAAAAAGAATTGAAGGTGGGAGTTTGTTTAACACTAATAAACTAATATTGATTTAGGGTGAGGTTTGAAAGATAAGATGTACACGTGTATCAAAAAGAATTGAAGGTGTGAGTTTGTTTAACACTAATAAACTAATATTGATTTAGAGTGAGGTGTAAAAGATAAGATGTACACGTGTATCAAAAAGAATTGAAGGTGGAAGTTTGTTCTTGTTGAGTTTGTGCGCGAGAAGATGCATATGTGTGTGCAATAGAATGGATAGGAAGGGAGAGTCGAGCACGAATTAGATAATCCAGAATAGATTTTGCTGTGAATGTTTTAAAAAGACGAACCAGATGTTATATATATATATATATATATATATATATATATATAGAGAGAGAGAGAGAGAGAGAGAGAGAGAGAGAGAGAGAAAGATTTTTGACTTACAAGCAAAGAAGTTTTGTATATGTAGATAAAAACAAATATTCATGATTAATTATTTGTCGCCCCCAAATCTAGGCTGGGCACTGTAGCGAGTAGTCATCGTCGTAGCTCTAATGCACGTTTCTTGGGCAGTTGAACACTTTTGACGGCGGCTGTCTTTAATCAGTTTAATCTTTTGCTGATTCATCAGGTTGTTTATAGTGGCCGTCAATATATGTATATATATATATATATATATATATATATATATATATATATATATATATATATATATATATATATATATATAATTAACTTGTTACAAATATCCAGGGGGTATAAATCCGAAGGAAGTTGGAACCGGGTTTATGAGAGTGCTCAATGAAAATTCAGAGCAAAATATATATATATATATATATATATATATATATATATATATATATATATATTTCGATGTTCGGATGTTGGGGGGTTTCACTCGTTCTTTTTTTTTCTTCTTTTTTTCCCCACTTTTGGATTGCACTGGACTTGATTCTTTGGGGGCACATCACAACTGCCACATCACAACTGCCACATATTGGCGAATTGTTAGAGCTGTCTTTTGAACTTGTTTTCTTTTTTTTTTTCTTCTTAAGTGACTTCAACTAGGTCAATCCCCTGTGGAGTATTGTCAGTTGTTGAGGTCAAGATCTTAGGTTTGTATCTCCCCTGATGGACTGCCTAGCAAACACCTTGCTTTGGTAGCGAAACACGTGTAGGGAGCAATAACTTTACAAAAATAAATAATAAAATAAAAGATCTTTTTGTTGTGATGAATCCTCTCTGGAAGAAAGGGGAAAATATCTTGGTAAACTCTCCAAATATACGTGTGTGTGTATATATATATGATGGACTCTCCCGACGATTTCGACGTATGAGTTCCCCGCCAGGGGCTGCCCGCGCGTGAATTTGTAATTGCAAGGGTCGCGCAATCCCCAACAACCGCTCCCCTGAGTCGGCATTGCTTGGTTCCAATGGCAAGTAGTAATACAAGACGACTGGAAACAATGCCGAGATAAGTAGTGAGCACATACAGTATTCCCAAACGGTCACCCATTTAGTACTGGCCAGGCTCGACGCCGCTTAACTTCGGTGATCTAACGTGATTGTGCCGTATATATATATATATATATATATATATATTACTATTTCATGTATCCACATAAAATTTTATAAAGAGATATAAATTTTTATGTATCAATTTTCAGTATTTACTTCAACAGTGCTCTGAAAATATATTTATGGCAATTAAGCTACACAGAGGTTCCCGTGTTTCATCCCCGGGGGGAATCTTCAGGCTAAAATACATAGAGTTAGTTTTGTCGGGTGTTTTTATATACACGACTAGCTAGTTAACCAATCACATTCTTAAGAGAACAACAAAGAATGTGATTGTTTAACAAGCTAGACGTGTATATAAAAACACCCGGCAAAACAAACTCCATGCATTTTAGCCTGAAGATTCCCCCTGGGGATGAAACACGGGAACCTCTGTGTAGCTTAATTGCCATAAATATATTTTCATAACTTACTAATTATATATATATATATATAAGTCAGGTCTATATTATATTCCAATAACCATGTTTTTATTTTATGAACCTGACTTATATTTGCTCTGTTGTCACTAATTGACAATCATCGAGCTGAATCTTTTAAAAAGACTGCAAAGTAAAAGGGCACTGATAGTATATGCTAATACATATATTGTCATTAATAATTATATATACAGACTAGCGAAAATATATATATATATATATATATATATATACATATATATATATACATATATATATATATATATATACATATATATATATACATATATATATACATATATATATACGTATATGCATATATATATATACATATATATATATCACCCTTAATACAATGTATACATACACACACAGAGACACACAAACACACACACACATATATATATATATATATATATATATATATATATATATATATATATATATATATATATATATTACAAGCACATATATATCTGTCTATCTACACAATGTTACAATGTGATGTAATACCTGCATCAAAATGGTCTGGCAGAAACTCTGTATGATATAATAATATTTCGGGAACTCTTCCCTTCTTCTGAACCGTGCTCAACTCAACTTGAGAGGAAGTGATAAGTATGGATTTGAGGGAAAGAGAGATAAATAAAGACCTGGACAGGAAGTCAATTTCCCAAAGTCGTTCCACGCATAAAACGGACACTAAACGGATAATGCTGCTGTTGTTACTGCTGCTGCTTATGATGATGATAATGATGATGATGATGATGATGATGATGGTGCTGTTGATGATGATGGTGCTGTTGATGATGATGATGATGATGATGATGATGATGATGATGGTGCTGTTGTTGATGATGATGATGCTGTTGTAGCAGGTCCTGCTGTTGATGATGATGATTATGATGATGATGGTGCTGGTGATGTTGTTGATTATGATGATGTTGATGATAATGATGGTGCAGTTGTTGATGATGATGATGATGATAATGATGCTATTGATGATGATGCTGTTGTTGATGATGATGATAATGCTGCTTATGATGATGATGATGTTGAGGATGACGATGATAATGCTTATGATGATGATGATGGTGCTGTTGATGATGCTGATGCTGTTGTAGCTGGTTCTGCTGTTGTTGTTGAGGATGATGATGATGATGATGATGGTGCTGTTGTTGATGATGATAGTGACGATGATAGTGATGATGATGGTGGTGATGATAGTGATGATGATGATGATGTTGTTGATGCTGTTGTAGCTGGTTCTGCTGTTGTTGGTGATGATGATGATGATGATGATGATGATGATGGTGCTGTTGTTGATGATGATAGTGACGATAATGATGATGATGATGGTGATGTTGTTGATGATGGTGATGATGATTATGCTGTTGATGAGGATTATGATGCTGCTGTTTCTGCTGCTGATTTTCAAAGTACATTTATTTATCGAATATTCTTTCTGATTTGAAGAAATTGTATGACTATTTCCAAAACAATTTCTTGCTACAATATTTTTGTACAAAAAATTTACAACTTTAAGTGAATCAACGGACACGTTTCAGAATACATTGTGATGTCATAATAAACCTTATCTCTCTTCCCCCTCTCTCACTTTTCTTCTCTCTCTTTCTCTCTCCCTCTCTTATTCCCTGTCTTTCACAATATTAACAAAAAAATTACAACTATAATAGAAACAATAAACAAAGCAGCCACTTCTCGACACCTTTCACAAAATCAAAGGATTTCAGAATACATTGTGATGTCGTAATAGACCCTATCTCTGTTTTGATCTTCTCTCTCTCTCTCCCCTCTCTTTCACAATATTAATTAAAAAAATTATCACTGTAATAGAATCTATAGACAAAAACACACCCTTTTCAACACCTTTCACAAAGTCAAGGATTTCAAAATACATTGTGATGTCGTAATGGACACCCTCTCTATCTCTCTTTCCCTTTCCCTCTCTCTTTCTCTCTCTCTCTCGCTCTTTCTCTCTCTCTCTCTCTCTTTCTCTCTCTCTCTCTCTTACTATCAAATTTCAGAGAATTGAAATTAGGACAAAACTCATGGGATTCCGCCGAGCATCAATGGTAGCCATCTTGAATCATTTACAAAATGGCCGAATTATTATGTCTGAAAATTGCGGAGATTTTTTTATTTTTTTAAGTGGATCACATAATTCATAATTTTAGCTGTCACAGATAATTACGTTTTCGGATTGTAATTATAAATTAACAGACGTACCTTTTTTCTTCCCCCAGTCCACACAAAAGACATAGTTACGACAAAGGACTGCGTAATTTGAAACAACAACAACAACATCATCATCATCATCATCATCATCATCATCATCATCATCATCATCATCATCAGCATCATTTTCGGTTTAACGTCTGTTTTACATGTCGGCATGTGTTGGACGGCTTTTAGAAATTGACTTCCAAACTATCCTATCTCTGACCAGGCCTTTATTTATGTTTTCCTTGGCCTACCCGACCCTGCTACCTCAACTCTTCTACATCTACTAACCCAAGTACTCTCACTCTCATCCATTCTATCATCATCACCATCGCCATCATCATCAACAGCATCATCATCATCAACATCATCATCATCATCATCATCAACATCATCAACATCATCATCACCATCATCATCATCACCATCAACAACATCATCACCATCATCATCAACATCATCATCACCATCATCATCAACAACATCATCATCACCATCATAATCATCATCATCATCATCATCATCATTGATTTAACGTCTATTTTACATACTGACGTGTTAGACGGCTTTGAGAAATTAACTTCCAAGTTAACCTATCTCTGACCAGGTCTTTATTTATCCCTCTTTCTCTCACGTCTATTCTTATCACTTCCTGCCATGGTATGGCTACGGATGGTATGGCTATGGTAAAAGTATGGCGATTTTATTTTTTATTTTAGCCTGAAGAGATCATTCCACTTGCCAGACTCGATTTCAACTTATGAATTCTGCAGTTCGTCAGACTTGTAGACCCTCATTTCTTCTTTAGAGATTTCAAATATAATGTACTGCAAATGGTTATGCATAACATTGCTTCACATGGTTATGTGTCATTTAGCTATTATGTTTGTTGATGGGATTTGCTTGTAACTCGTCCAGATGCCACATCTCAAAGTTAATTGTTTAGACAATATTTTCTCCAGAACTAAAAATAATTGAAAAAAATTGGTGAGAGAGGGAGATTAATCATGTTTTAAAATGATTATCGTTAGTAAATCTGAATCAAATAGATAAATAAAATTTAAAAACAAAATTCAATTATAAAAATAAAAATTAAACGTAAATTTACTCTGAATTATACAAATTCTGTAAATTAAAATCAATATTTAAAATTTTATTCAATTAAAATAAAATACATCCATATAATCCGAAAGAACACATTTTAGCGAGAAAAAAAATGTCAATATTCAATGCAAAATTATCTAACACACCATTCAAAATAAATTCAAATTTTAAATCAAAAATTGGTTATCTTTACGATTCGTGACTGAATTTCACTTCCGGTTGATGGGTTGTTTCTAATTGCATTTTTACGGTATTTTTTGTTTATTAAATTGTTAGGTGAAAGTACAGAATAGTTGTGTTTTTTAAGCACTCAAACTGAATGATTTTATGTCATTTAATTTTACCAACTCTTTCTTTTTACCAACTCTTTCTTTTTACCAACTCTTTCTTTTTACCAACTCTTTCTTTTGGCGCGAGGTATCTAATTATTGATTTATCAATAGAAATGCAGATTAATGGTTAACGGATTATGTTTTGCTCCTATCATCAGCAAATATTTTACCCTTTCATTATATCATGAATCAATAAATCATAAATATATAATAAATAATTAATAATCATATTTGTTGATTTATACAGAAGCGTTTTCATCCAATTTATTCTTCATATTCGTGCCTTACCACTTACAAATCACACATTACTTCATTATGTATGGATAGATTTAAGTTTTATCTCATGACTGATTGAATATGCGACATGCCCAAACCGGCATATAGTCGATGGTACTTGGCTAACTTTATCAACTCTTTATTTTGGCTAGGCACTAGGAATATCATTATCGATTTATCAATAGAAATTCAGTAGTTTGATTCAGGTTAACAGTAGTTCGATTCAAGGTTGCGTGATGCCTACCTGGATTATGTTTTGCTCCTATCATCGACAAATATTTTACCGTTCATTATATCATAAATCATAAATATATAATAAATTATATTATTAATAATTAAAAATAATAATGAGCAATTAGAACGCCATACAATGCATTTTAGTTTTATTAACTTTTTTTTTTTCCAATTTAATTTTCGAAGATATACTTCATCATCGGAATTTCAATATATATTAAAATACCGTTTTTTTTTTCCTCTTCTTCATCTCGCCCTTGGTGTTATCGATTCGGTGTTGATGAAACGAATATGGGATGAGAGTCTCTTTTGTTAAGGACGGCACGTGGCAGTGCAAATTGTAATAAGAAATGTTGTCCTTGATTTCAGAAAGCATTGTTTATATGGTAATATTAATTATTAAAAGTAATGATGAGCAATATAATAAATTGTTTATACGTTATTGGTTTAATTACAACTCAAAAAAATGAAGCAAGTACGAAGTAGAAAATTTAACACATTTATTTAACAAACACGCTGATTAAATTGAAATGTAGAAAACCGCTGAACGCGAGATGCTTGTTTTCGCGAGTGCCGTTCTTTTTACGTTTTCCTGTCCAGGCAGACGACTTTTCTTTCATCTAAGGGCGATAACTCTTTTCTTTGGTCCCAGGGAAATAACTCGATTTTGTTTTGTTAGGTTAGGGTTATATTTGTTGATTTATACAGAAGCGTTTTCATCCAATTTATTCTTCATATTCGTGCCTCACAAATCACACATTACTTCATTATGTATGGATAGATTTAAGTTTTATCTCCTGGCTGATTGAATATGCGACATGCCCAAACCTGCATATAGTCCATGGTACTTGGCTAACTGAAGCAGTTACGCCTTTCCATTCATCATATATATATAATAAATAATTATATTTGTGGATTTATACAGAAGTGTTTTCATCCAATTTATTCTTCATATTCGTGCCTTACTACTTACAAATCACACATTACTTCATTATGTATGGATAGATTTAAGTTTTATCTCATGGCTGATTGAATATGCAACATGACCAAACCTGCATATAGTCCATGGTACTTGGCTAACTGAAGCAGTTACGCCTTCCATTCATCATATATATATGATGAATAATTATATTTGTTGATTTATACAGAAGCGTTTTCATCCAATTTATTCTTCATATTCGTGCCTTACATGTCTTCTTCGGTTGGTTAAAACCATGGCCATCCCTACTACAGGCCAGGCGATCGTGCAACTGAGGTCTTTTACTGGGGGCCATGTGAATTTTCTTAAATATTCGATATAGAAGTTGCAAACTATATCATCAACTGGTGCAGATCCTTTTTTTCTTTTTAACCACAATATACAAGTAATGATCTTTTGACATAAGTACAAATTCTCTAAAAAAAATCCAACATTGAAATAAAAATTCTTCATTGAAATATGCATTTGCCTTTGTTTATTCAAAATTACATGTCTCTTCATTTATAGGAATTTGTCAATAATTGTAAAATTTATCAATTAGCTCATTGTGGTTCTTATTATTTGGTATGTAAAACACATAAAAACATCAAACTAATCTCACAGAGGAATTTTACCTTTGTTTGCAACTTCTATAGCGAATATTTAAGAAAATTCACATGGCCTCCAGTAAAAGACCCCAGTTGCACGATTGCCTGGCCTGTAGTTGAGATGGCCATGGTTAAAACACAATGAAGACTCACATAAAAAGATTTTATATTGTTTAAATATTGCCATTCTTTAGTATTGCGTTATCCACGACGCCATTTAGGATAGGAAACTCTTTAGCGGTGACTGGTCGAGATGACGCTTCACCATAATCTTCAACCCCCCCCCTCCCTCGCAATTAATAACCGCAGATCATGGAAAACTTTTGCAAGCGAGAACTTTTGTTTCTAATTATTTTGTTTGCTTAAATCATTCCCTTTTGTTTCTCTCGTTTTGGTTATTTGTTTTCGTGCCAACTTTAAACCCTTAACTCTGTGGATGCTTAAACACTGTGACCTTTTCCGAATGAAAGGTCACAGACAATGCTAAAAAAAGAAATGATCAAATTATAAGGGTGAGTCAAAATTGAAGAGAGAGAGAGAGAGAGGGGGGGGAGAGAGAGAGGGAGGGAGAAAAAGAAGGAAAAAATGCGAAATATGTTGTACCCCTCTCCCCCCCTCTTTCTCTCTCTCTCTCACTCCCATCTCTCTCTGTCTCTCTCTCTACTCTCCCTCTCTACCCCTCCTTTTCTTTTTCTCTGCCTCTATGTCCCCTCTCCCTTCCACTTGCTCCCCCTGTTCTCTCTCCGTTCATTAAAATTACACAAAAATTTGTGTTAATTTAGGAGTGTCCCTCTTGGATTAAACACATATGTCAACCTTTTAATTGGTGGTGGTCGTAGGGGTTTAGTCCAATCCTATTTTGTAAACAATCCATATATATATATATATATATATATATATATATATATATATATATATATATATATATATATATATATATATATATTCTTTTATTATTGTTTTAATTAATGTTATTTGATATGCAAATTACTATATCATACGGTAGTCTTAAGGGTAATATATTATTATTATTATTTTATCATTATTATTATTATTTATTTATGTATATATTAGTGATATTTTAAGCTGAATTATTTCGACACTTGATTATTGGGGAAATGGTCGTGTAATCAGTACCATTGGGGAGCCATGAATATTATGACTGTCCTGTTTTTAAATCTCCGAAACAGTTACATGGTAAACAGCTGATGATCCCCGTGTTAATATTAGACGCTTAAGGTCTCCTGTTTTTGTTTCACTCTTAGATAATTAACCCCCCCCCCCCTTTTTTTTTTTTTTTCATTTATTAATTTTCCAACGAATGTTAAGTCTGCAATATCTTGGATTTAGTTAGTTTGTCTGGGGATTTAAACTGCATTTTACATTTTTTTTAAATTTTTTATTTATTATTTTTTTATTTTTTTTATTTTAATGACTCAAAGCTTCTTTAGACTATATATATATATATATATATATATATATATATATATATATATATATATATATATATATATATATATATATAAAGTATGTTTTTGGGTTGATATATTTGATGTTATGTATTTTTATGTATTTGTGTATATAATTTTTATATATTTTCAAAGCTTAATTTTATTACCTGTAGTGTTATAACTGCGGTAATGGTCCTCTGAAGAGAAGAATTATCTTTGAAAACTCATGAGCTAAGGACTTAAGGATACTTTGCTTGAACTTTGAATTCTAATAAAATTTGATTGACACCTTATTTTATTACTTCATTTTATATTATAATATATATATATATATATATGAGAAGAATGTTGTAGTTTGCTTGGAGCATATATATATATATATATATATATATATATATATATATATATATATATATATATATATATATATATATATATATATATATATTCTCTCCAAATATGATCTGAGGTTAAGATCGGATTCTAACTCTGCCTGATGAGATCTCAGTTTATAGTAACTGTTGATCGATAACATCGACATGCCAGTGTCACAGATTTTGTACATGTCTGTGTAAATAAAATTATCATATATATATATATATGGGAAAAAAGAAACAATGTTTCAGACAATATGTAGAAATAAAAATGGAATAAAGAATAAGCTTTATCCGATAGAAAATGAAAACTTTTCCGTTTTGAAATAAAGTTTATTAACTGATCGAAAATGGTCGTATCTACGACCGAAATATCTCGGTGGAACTTTACAACATAAGTTTTTGAGTTTATTTTTGTTAGTTGTTGAATTGCTTATTCTTTATTCCATTTTCATTTCTACACATATATATATATATAAATTGTGACAATATATGTGCGTCACATTCTTTTCTTCTTTGTGAATTTTTCTGATGATCTTGAGGTGCTGTAGAGCCGATAATTGACATACTAATATTTGGTTGACACACCACAAGAGAAACGAGTCGTAAAATATACATCTCACAGGAATGTTATGTTTTTTTGAAAATGCGAAAAAATAAAAGAATAAAATACCATGGTTTTTGGAATATAAATTGAATCTGACTTTATATATATATATATATATATATATATATATATATATATATATATATATATATATATATATATATATATATGTATATATATATATATATATATATATATGTATATATATATGTATATATATATGTATATATATATATATATATGTATATATACATATATATATATATATATATATATATATATATATATATATATATATGGTTAATACAACAAAAGATATAAGAGGCAACTAATATCTTTAATTAGTGAACATCCGGATAAAAATAAAGCTCAATAAACTGGATAGAGCATTAATAGCAATAGATAAAGTGAAAGAATAAAATAAGGTGCGAATCAAATTTTTATTACAATTCAATGTTCAGGCAAAGTTCTTTAAAGTCCTTAACTCATGAGTTTTCAAAGAAAATCTTCTCCTCAGAGGACCATTACCACAATGACATTACTGCAGGTAATAAAAATTAAACTTTGAAAATATATAAAAACATATTACCTGCAGTAATATCATTGCGGTAATGGTCCTCT
>OY744554.1:43637123-43691477 GCA_963556195.1 Sepiola atlantica
CGAATAAAAATGTAATTCGAATTATTTCACATTGTCTTCAGAGACAATAAAACGCAAAAAGATAAACTTGCAATTAAATTCTTTGGTATAATCCAACTTCCTTGATGAAGTCTAGAATTTTTGTTACATTTATGTTCTCAAACAAGTGTTTTAAATTTGGGGAGTCGAAATACTTGTTTCGGGTTTGCTGCAGATCTTGACAGTCTATTAATATGTGTTTGACTGTGTATGCTTGTTGACACGTTATGCATATTGGAGACTCCTCTCCTCCATGATGAAGAGAATTGGGCTGAGTACAGAGCCCTGACGTCAACTCCAAACTCTTTGCTGTAGTGGCCGTTGATACGAACCCGACTACAAACATTATCATACATGCCCTGGATAACACGGGCAGCCCACACATCCAAACCAAGGCTCTTCATTACCCACCAGAGCACTTTCCCAGGCACGTGGATAGATGCCTTCTCGAGATCTACGAGTGCAAAGTAGTGAGGGGTCCTGAATGTACTTTTCTTGCAGTTTGCGTGCAATGAAAATAGAATCCAAGTTGCTTCTGCCTCGCACAAAACCGAACTGCATCTCATCGATGGTCACCATCCGCGTATGTGAGTGTCCAAGATACGCTCGTGCAGTTTCACTACCAGTAACCGTAAGGCCATGATAGTTACTGCAGTCGAGGGCCTCACCCTTGCCCTTATCGAGGTTGCGGATGTAACTCAGCTCCGAGTCCTGTTGATAAAAAATTCATTCAAGTTTGATTAAATATTCATTAAAGTGATTAAAAATTCATTAAAGTTTGATTAAATATTCATTAAAGTTTGATTAAAGATTCATTAAAGTTTGATTAAAGATTCATTAAAGTTTGATTAATAATTCATTCAAGTTTGATTAAAAATTCATTCAAGTTTGATTAAAAATTCATTAAAGTTTGATTAAAGATTTATTAAAGTGATTAAAAATTCATTCAAGTTTGATTAAAGATTTATTAAAGTTTGATTAAAAATTCATTCAAGTTTGATTAAAGATTCATTAAAGTTTGATTAATAATTCATTCAAGTTTGATTAAAGATTTATTAAAGTTTGATTAAAGATTCATTAAAGTTTGATTAAAGATTCATTAAAGTTTGATTAAAAATTCATTAAAGTTTGATTAAAGATTTATTAAAGTGATTAAAAATTCATTCAAGTTTGATTAAAAATTCATTAAAGTTTGATTAAAGATTCATTAAAGTTTGATTAATAATTCATTAAAGTTTGATTAAATATTCATTAAAGTTTGATTAAAGATTCATTAAAGTTTGATTAAAGATTCATTAAAGTTTGATTAATAATTCATTCAAGTTTGATTAAAAATTCATTAAAGTTTGATTAAAAATTCATTAAAGTTTGATTAAAGATTTATTAAAGTGATTAAAAATTCATTCAAGTTTGATTAAACATTCATTAAAGTTTGATTAAAAATTCATTAAAGTTTGATTAAATGTTAATTAAAGTGATTAAAAATTCATTCAAGTTTGATTAAAAATTAATTCAAGTTTGATTAAAAATTAATTCAAGTTTGATTAAAAATTCATTAAAGTTTGATTAAACATTCATTAAAGTTTGATTAAAAATTCATTAAAGTGATTAACAATTCATTAAAGTTTGATTAAAAATTCATTAAAGTTTGATTAAAAATTCATTAAAGTGATTAACAATTCATTAAAGTTTGATTAAAAATTCATTAAAGTTTGATTAAAAATTCATTAAAGTTTGATTAAAAATTCATTAAAGTGATTAAAAATTCATTAAAGTTTGATTAAAAATTCATTAAAGTGATTAACAATTCATTAAAGTTTGATTAAAAATTTATTAAAGTTTGATTAAAAATTCATTAAAGTTTGATTAAAAATTCATTAAAGTGATTAACAATTCATTAAAGTTTGATTAAAAATTCATTAAAGTTTGATTAAAAATTCATTAAAGTTTGATTAAAAATTCATTAAAGTGATTAACAATTCATTAAAGTTTGATTAAAGATTCATTAAAGTGATTAAAAATTCATTAAAGTTTGATTAAACATTCATTAAAGTTTGATTAAAAATTCATTAAAGTTTGATTAAATGTTAATTAAAGTGATTAAAAATTCATTCAAGTTTGATTAAAAATTAATTCAAGTTTGATTAAAAATTAATTCAAGTTTGATTAAAAATTCATTAAAGTTTGATTAAACATTCATTAAAGTTTGATTAAAAATTCATTAAAGTGATTAACAATTCATTAAAGTTTGATTAAAAATTCATTAAAGTTTGATTAAAAATTCATTAAAGTGATTAACAATTCATTAAAGTTTGATTAAAAATTCATTAAAGTTTGATTAAAAATTCATTAAAGTTTGATTAAAAATTCATTAAAGTGATTAAAAATTCATTAAAGTTTGATTAAAAATTCATTAAAGTGATTAACAATTCATTAAAGTTTGATTAAAAATTTATTAAAGTTTGATTAAAAATTCATTAAAGTTTGATTAAAAATTCATTAAAGTGATTAACAATTCATTAAAGTTTGATTAAAAATTCATTAAAGTTTGATTAAAAATTCATTAAAGTTTGATTAAAAATTCATTAAAGTGATTAACAATTCATTAAAGTTTGATTAAAAATTCATTAAAGTTTGATTAAAAATTCATTAAAGTGATTAACAATTCATTAAAGTTTGATTAAAAATTCATTAAAGTTTGATTAAAAATTCATTAAAGTGATTAAAAATTCATTAAAGTTTGATTAAAAATTCATTAAAGTTTGATTAAAAATTCATTAAAGTTTACAAGTTAACATCAAGTATTATTGTTCATTAATTTCCGAACGGGCCCCAAAGATAGTTTGTTTGGGGTTTAGGCGACGGAGGCAGGAGAGAGGACGTCTTTCTTCGTAGATGCCTGGAAACTCTCTGCGGCTGCTGTCTAAATCCCAAGCGGTCTGAAAATAGTTATTCAAAGTTTCAGTAGATATTAATACACCCTGGAGTCTGATTCGTTCTCGTGTGACCAAATCACCTCACAGGGTTGCTTGACAAGAGGAAATAAATGTCAGAGTTTATGATTTCTACATCCACATCGATTCATTTAATTCGATTACAGTAACCTTTTTAAAGAGCCAGTTTAGTTTACTAAGTGACGTAGGTAGGTATGCAGGTAGTAGTTTGTGACAAGAACGGTTTCTTTAATTATTTTAGGTAATGAGTACTGCTGTTTACTGTGGAGAGAGAGAGAGAGAGAGAGAAGGGGAAGATAAAGATAGAAAGAGAAGGGAAGAGAGAGAGAGAGGGGGGGAAAGGGGGATAAAAAGTGAAAGAGAGATATAGAAAGAGGGTGAGAGAGAGAGAGAGAAGGGGAAGATAAAGATAGAAAGAGAAGGGAAGAGAGAGAGAGAGGGGGGGAAAGGGGGATAAAAAGTGAAAGAGAGATATAGAAAGAGGGTGAGAGAGAGAGAGAGAGAGAGAGAGAGAGTTGGAAAGAGAGGGGGATGGAGAGGAAGCGAGAGATAGAAAAGAGGAGGAGAATGGAAAGAAAAGAGAGAGATGGGAGGGGAGAGAGGAATAGATAGGAAAGAGAAAAAGGAAAGAGAGTGGGGAGAAATAGATAGATAGAAAAAGAGTGAGAGAGAGAGAGAGAGAAGGAGAGTGAGAGAAGGGTAGAAAGAGAGAGAGAGAGAAAATCGAGAGAAGGGGGAGAGATAGAAAGAGGGCGAGAGAGGGGGAGATATACAAAGAGAAATAGAGAGAGATAAAGAGAGAGAGAGAGGGAGAGGGAGAGGGAGAGGGAGAATTTTTTAGCGGGAAAAATTTCCTTTCTTTCTTCCTCCTTTTGAACCTTTTTTTACAAAAAAAATCCCGTTCAATTTTACTATGGGACCATTGGAATATATCGCCTATTTCGCTTGATATTATTTACCTAAATGTTGGCGAAAACCAATTTTTCATCGAAAAGGTGATAGGTTTTGTTCTGAAATAAAATTCCAATTTACTTTTTAACGTCTATAATTAAAATAATTAAACTTTTAAGACAATTCTCTTACCCATCGTTCCAATTTTTCTTTTTGACAATTTCTTTTAAAATTATCGACATGTTTAAACATCGTCATTTTTTTATTTTAAATTCGTTAATTCAGTCTTTTTTTTGTGTGTAAAAAGAATGTCAACATTTATTTTCCGTGTCAAAAAGTTCGTCTTTGTGTCTAAAATATAATCTTAGAACTAAAAATATTTTGAAAAACAATAAACCAACATGTCCGCCAATCAAAGTTCGATTTAAAAAAAATTAAAATTCGATTTTCAAGATTTAAAAAAGATGTAAATTAGAATTTTATTGCAGGACAAGAATTACAATTTAAGAAGAAGAATCAATTTAAAAAAAAAATCTTAAATGAGGGCGAAGACTACAAGGAATAACTGAGATATTCCAACGGCCCCTATAGTACAATTGAACTCAAAACCCTATTTCGAAACAGCACTTTGATTTACGAATTTTCCAGTTTTCAATAAAAATATAATCCATCCGTATTTCTCTCTTTTTGGTTATTTTCCCCCCATTTTTAGTGTTAACAACTCAATGATCGTGAAAAAACTAAAAAAATATATTAAAAAAAATAACAATTAAACATATCGAAAATGATTTCACTCGTTAAAGCGATTATAAAAACGACCAGTGGTTGGAGGCCCGGCTGCAGCTGACATCGCAGTAGAAGTAGTGTTTGGAAGCCCGATTGCAGCGGGTGTTAAACTGTTAATAAGAATAGAAGTTGTAGCGAGAAGCCCGATTGCAGTCGAAGTAGTGGTTATTGCAGTAGTAGTAGTGGTTGGAAGCCCGATAGCAGTGGTAATTGCAGTAGTATCACCAGCAGTCAGTGGAGAGCTCAAACCTCCCTCTCTCTACCCCTCCCTTTGTAAGCTCTTGTTTTCTACCACCCTTTTTTTACTCACTCTCTAATATCAGTCTATTTTCTCTCTCTCTCACACACAAACACAATTAGAAAAGTCGGGCGCTTTTACTTAAACCCGGCAAGGTACCCGACCGACCTTATTCGCCAACACCTATTTGTCAATATTTAGGTATATATATATATATGTATATATAAATATATATATATATACATATATATATATATATAAATATATATATATATATAGTTTTCAATTTTACAGAGGGAGATACATTGTTAAAAAAAAAAAAACAGGAAATAGATTACTGGATATATATACACACACCTTAAAAAAAGAAAAAAAAAAAAACCCCTTTCTTTTTTATCCCCTAAAAACAAACAAACACACACACAAAAAAAAAAATGTCTTTTAAATATAATTTTGCCATCATGCGGACCATATCGGATACCCTACTGTCCAAGACGAAATCCAAAAAACTGAACCTGGAGGTTCTTCGTCGGGAACAACAGAATTTGGCCGAAGCTCTGGATAAATGTGGCGTGCGTGTGGTCACTTTGGAGTGCGACCCGAATTACCCCGAATGCTGTTTCGTCGAGGACTGCGCCGTTATTGTCGGGGAGACGGCCCTCATTTGCCGACCGGCTGACCAGAGCCGACGTGGAGAGGTAAATATAATTAATATTACATACTGTCATATATTTTACCAGAAGAATACCCGTCCCAGGAGGGGTAGAATTAATTCCCCCCCCCCCCCAACAAAACAGAATACTTCTACAGAATTTGAACCGAACGGCTTTTTAAAAAAAACAAACCCTAATCTAACCCTAACCTAAGTTTTAGGTTTGGTTCAGCAAAAGTCGGTTTGGTTCGGTTCAAACACCCAAAAGAGTTTTGCACCACTTTTATGTCCCCTTACGAAGATTAAAATCAGCGTATATAGATGCTAGACCTTATTCCTGGAATCCCTATTCGCATTTTTATCAAAATCCATTACATGGGTTTTGATTCGAGAACAGGTACTTCTGCAGTTTACGGACCGTGCTGAAATACTAACGTTATTATTTAGAAACCCCATTGTTAACATGGGGCGGTTGGAAGAGGGGGGGGGGGCTTTGTTAATTATTCTGTACTTTCACCTAACAATTTAATAAACCATTAAAATTGAATTTAACTTGAAAATCCTATCTAAAAAAAAAAAACAGCACGGTCCGTAAACTGCAGAAGTACCCTAGAAAATGTCTAGAATGTAAGGCTTAAGGGTTCTGTTTCGGAAATGTCAACCATAGATTTTACTGGCGTGACGTAGGTACAACGAATGCTACGACATAGAAAAAGACGAAGCAAGTACGCCGTTCCGAATGTTACCGAAGCAATCCCCCCCCCCCCTCTCCATGTTAAAAACGGATTCTAAAACTCCGCCGGTAAAATCTATGGTTGACTATTACGAAACAGTACCGGCTTAAGTTATCTTAAGAAGAAATTGAAAGTCAGGGAATCTTAATTGGTGTCTAATGCCCCTGGATCAAATTTAATGCAAATCTGAAATATTTGAATGTCTAAATAGGAGGCCGTGTCCATATTATGCCCCCTAAAAACGCTTTAAAACACCCCAAAGAAACTGAAATATATAAACATACACACATACCTAACTTCATCTAAATCTTTATCTTTATAAAGTTAAATATGTTTGTATGTACAGGATTCACTCCTAAACTAAATCTTGGCGTGATGTGGGCTATATTTAGTTTATTTTAGGTTTCTGCAAAGATTGTAAAAAGAAATTCAGATAACTCCGATTTTTTTGTGAAATTTTGACAATAAATATTAGACATCAAATAATAAATATTCCTTAATTTATTTTTCTCCGAGTATTTGAAAGAGTTTTTATGGAGCATAATATTAGCACAACTCCCCGTTTAAAAATTAAAATATTTCAGATTTGCATTAAATCTGATCTCTCGTCATCAAACACCAATTAAGCAAGATTCCCTCAATTTAAATTTCTTCTTACGATCCCTTAAGCTTAAGGCTAACAATTGAGACATTTTCTAGAATCAAAATCATGCAATTGGTTTTGATCAACGTTCGAATAAGGATTCTAGACATGAAGTTTAGTATGGTTATATCTTTATTTTAATTTTGGCAAGGAGACATAAAAGTGGTGCAAAACTTTTTTTTTTTTTTTTTTCGGAATTAACCGGCCAGTCAAATATCAATAAATGCTATTAATTGAACTTAACTAAAAATGTTTTGACTGCCCGGTTATTTCTGGCATCTATATAATTCCGGGCCTTCAGGCTGGGATCAATATGGAAGAATGACCACGACCTCACTTTTGATGGCCTTGTGCCTAGTTTGTAAGTACAATTAATCTTTTATTTTCGAATATATAAATCAAATCTGTCCTCGGTAAGAGAAAGAAATCCTTCCAGACTAGGGCAATTTAAATTTTTGTCCCAATCGCTTGCACGCCAAGGGATAAGGCTGCACTGCTTGCCCAGCGGTTCGCCTTAAACTCCACCTAGGACTCCACAAACCACTCCCTCCCAAATTTCCCACTCCGCACAAAAGCCACACTTTATGATCTGATCATCACTCCTTCCCATGTCTTGGATATCATAAAAAATCTTGACACCTCCAAAGCATTAGGACCTGATCTCATCCCTGCTATAGTAATAAAAAAAAAAGTACTTCTACAAAATTTGAACCGAACTGGGTTTTTTTTTAACCCTAACGTAAGTTTTAGGTTTAGTTTGGCAAAAGTCCGTTTGGTTAGGTTCAAATTCTGTAGAATCACCAAAAACTGCTCTGCTGGCCCCTGTCCTTTCCAAACTTTATAACAAATGCCTTGCCGAATCTTGCTTCTTGATAGCTGGAAAATTGTCTCTGTGATACCAGTGTTAAAAAATTCTGGTGAAAGAACTGCTCCGTGAAATTATCGCTCTCTCAGTCTCCTCCCGCTCTTCGCTAAAATCTTTAAATCATTAATCAATCTAGCGATAGTCCATCACCTCGTCCTAGGTGGAGTTTAAGGAGAACTGCTGGGCAAGCTGTTCAGCCTTATCCCTTGCTGTGCAAGCGATTGGGACAAAAATTTAAATTGCCCTAGTCTGGAAGGATTTCTTTATATATACAGATTTGATTTATACATTCGAAAATAAAAGATTAATTGTACTTACAAACTAGGCACAAGGCCATCAAAAGTGAGGTCGTGGTCATTCTTCCATATTGATCCCAGCCTGAAGGCCCGGAATTATATAGATGTCAGAAATAACCGGGCAGTCAAAACATTTTTAGTTAAGTTCAAATAATAACATCCAATCCAATAGTATGGATTTAGACAAACCCGTTCTACTGCAGACACCCTTATGGTCATCTCTGAATGCGTATACCAAACACTGGACATGGCAGGTGAAGCTAGGGCGGCAGCTCTTGAGATACCTTTGACAAGGTCTGGCATGAAAGTCTTCTCATAAAAATGAATTCGTACAGTATTACTGGACAAATCAAGGGAGGCGCGAGAGCGCTCTATCCCTTAATAGACTTCACGAATGGCCTATGCTGGAAATCTCATTTCTTTGATCAATCATAACTCAAAAACCAATAAACCAAATTAGTTAAAACTTTGCACACAATTTTTATTTGATAGGTTCTATAAGTGTGTAGAATTTCAGCATCATTAGTCAAGGCAACCCAGAGATCCAGAAAGTTCAATCATGAAATCATGTTATCTGTGTGTACGTACGTATGTATGTGCCACCCTGTATATCATAAACTATTTGATGGATTCAGCTGATTTTTGGCAGGTTCTAGGGTCTAGTTGATGGCATTTTAATTTCAGTTTACCATATACCTTAGTTTTCCAGAAAATTCCAAAAAACCTTAAAAATGACCATTGTATAGAGGCATAGCCTTTACAAAAGTAGTGACCTTCCATGATAAATGCCAGTATACTGAAATCATATGCCCTTAATAGGGTTAAGATGAAAATTCATATACACTAAATGTACAAAAGCAAGGAAATTCCCAAATTTTTACACTTTTATTGTCATTAAGGGTATGACTACATATCAACCAAACCATTTCATTATCACATCACTACAGTATAAATCTCTATGCATGAGTGGATGAAGTGTGTGAGGTGCGCTGAAGAAAAATTCCTACCAATAAAATACATAGCCCTGTTGTGCTCGCATACCCTTAATGACAATAAAAGTGTAAACATTTAGGAATTTCTTTGCTTTTGTACATTTAGTGTATATGAATTTTCATCTTAACCCTATTAAGGGCACATGATTTCAGTATACTGGCATTTTTCATGGAATATTTAATATAATCAGATCCTTCTTAGCCAAACGAAAGGTCTAGGTCGTCCTCGATGGCTACACATGCCATTAATACGGGTGTGCCACAGGAGTCGATACTTGGACCTTTTATTGTTCCTGATTTTCATAAACGACCTCCCTGATGCAATTGCATCCGAGATGGGTATATTTGCCGATTGCATCATGCTCTATTCTCGACATGTGGGCAAAACGAACGCACACATATCCAAGGCAATGGCTGAATCCTTAGAAAATGCCCTCCAGTCTGTAAAAAAAAGTGGATGGTAACATGTGATGCTACGAGAACAACGCTTCTTTCCTTGAACAATTAGAGGATGCTGTCAAGTCTGCTGCAAAGAAGGTGGGCTCCCTCAACCGGGCTAGAAAACTTCACACGTATCAGTATCCTATATCTCACCCATGCATGGAGTATTGTTTCCACATCTGGGCTGGTGCACCAACCACTAGTATCTCCATCTTAGACAGGGTCCAAAAATCTTTTTGGAATAAAGGATGATTCTGTTTTTTGTCCGAAGATTCCGAAGAGACAAATTTTGTCCGAAGATTCCGAAGAGACAAATTTTGTCCGAAGATTCCGAAGAGACAAATTTTGTCCGAAGATTCCGAAGAGACAAATTTTGTCCGAAGATTCCGAAGAGACAAATTTTGTCCGAAGATTCCGAAGAGACAAATTTTGTCCGAAGATTCCGAAGAGACAAATTTTGTCCGAAGATTCCGAAGAGACAAATTTTGTCCGAAGATTCCGAAGAGACAAATTTTGTCCGAAGATTCCGAAGAGACAAATTTTGTCCGAAGAGACAAATTTTGTCCGAAGATTCCGAAGAGACAAATGTTGTCCGAAGATTCCGAAGAGACAAATGTTGTCCGAAGATTCCGAAGAGACAAATGTTGTCCGAAGATTCTGAAGAGACAAATGTTGTTCGAAGATTCCGAAGAGACAAATGTTGTCCGAAGATTCCGAAGGGACAAATGTTGTCCGAAGATTCCGAAGAGACAAATGTTGTCCGAAGATTCCGAAGAGACAAATGTTGTCCGAAGATTCCGAAGAGACAAATGTTGTCCGAAGATTCCGAAGGGACAAATGTTGTCCGTAGATTCCGAAGAGACAAATTTTGTCCGAAGATTCCGAAGGGACAAATTTTGTCCGAAGATTCCGAAGGGACAAATTTTGTCCGAAGATTCCAATTTTGTCCGAAGATTCCGAAGAGACAAATTTTGTTCTTTATGGTAAACTACCTGGATTTTTGTTTACTATACAGACTTTTTAAAAAACAATTGTAAATCTGCAGAGAAAAAAACCAAGGCTATACGTAGGAGGAAAACAGTCAGCAGGAAGAGAGTTCCACAAGCCTGCGGTTCTTGGAAAGAAGTTACTGAAATAGGAAGCTGTATTACAATGAGGTGTTAACACAGCGAATTGATGGAGACCACTAGACCAACGAGTCAGACGAGCTAGAACAAAAGAAGCAGGGAACAGATCACACAATTCTGAAGAACACATGCCATAATAGTATTTATAGAAAAGACTGAGACTAGCAACATCACATCTGTGAGAGACAGGGTGCAGAGAAGAAAGGGTAGGGCAAATCAAATTACAGATACGTTTCTGCACCTTATCAAGAACCCTCAAATAGGACAGATATTCACAAACCTAAATATGACAACAGTACTCCATACATGGTCTGATTGTTGATTTGTAGAGATAGCGAATTGCCTCAGGCGTAAGAAAATGTTTGGAGCGATAGAGAGAACCGACTTTACGAGAAGCAGAAAGAGCAATGGATCTAATGTAAGAAAGATTTGACGAGAAAGAAAGACAAAGAATTTTCAGAGTCGATTTCTTATATATATATATATATATATATATATATATATATAGAATAAAATATGAAACTAAAAGTATACTTTTAATAGATAGAACCTATAGTGAAATGGTTTAAGCTCAATATACGAGATAGAGCAATTATAAAGATAGATGAAAGAAGAGTGATAAACATGTACGAATGAGAAATTTATTTCAACTTCGATTGTTCAATGCAAGGTATATTCTGTAATAAAATTATGTTTATTATTCTTTCCTTAAGCCAAGGCTTTTCAAAGATCAAAATCTTATCATCAGAGGAATTACATAGATAAATAAGTTGGCAGTGGAAAAGCCAAACTTTTGGCAAATTTTGAAGTTTGGCTTTTCCACTGCCAACTTATTTATCTATGTAATTCCTCTGATGATAAGATTTTGATCTTTGAAAAGCCTTGGCTTAAGGAAAGAATAATAAACATAATTTTATTACCGAGTATACCTTGCATCGAACAATCGAAGTTGAAATAAATTTGTCATTCGTACATGTTTATTCCTCTTCTTTCATCTAATATTATATTTCCTATCTCTTCTCTCTCGATCTGAATCAACAGACGTTCTTTTTCTTCTCCTTCTTTTCCTTTATGTGTCTACCTTCCCATCACTTCTCCCTTCATTATATGTCCCTCTTTCCACCTTATTTTTTATTTATTTATTTATTTATTTGCCCTGTTTGTTTCAGATTTTAGATTTTTTTGTTTTTTATTTTTTAGATTTTTAATTTTTTAACGACCTCAATTTTTGAAATGTTAAATTTCTTTTCTTCTTCTTCTTTTTCTTTATCCCTCCATTTCATTCTCTCCAAATATGATCTGAGGTTAAGATCGGATTCTAACTCTGCCTGATGAGATCTCAGTTTATAGTAACTGTTGATCGATAACATCGACATGCCAGTGTCGCAGATTTTGTACATGCCTGTGTAAATAAAATTATCATATATAAAGCTCTATTTTGATATTGAGCACTTTTTATAAACCCGGTTAAAATTCTCTGGATTACCACCCTGTGGATATTTTTTACCTGGATTATTACCATTATATATATATATTTGTAATCCAGATAAAGTTTGCATCCACAGAGTAAAAAAAATCCAGAGAATCTTTACTGTGTTTATATAAAAGTGCTCAATACTAAATAGAGCTGTTTACTAGTAATAAAGATTTTTATTTAAACAAATATAATTTCGCTACACATTTGCAGAACATGTTTCAATCACAGCTATAAAAAGCTAGACTTTTTCAAGCCAGAACATCTCTATTTTACGCTTTCATTTGTGGAATTTAGCAGATCTAATCTTTAAAGGTCACATGATTACTTCAAAATATTTTAGAATCCGACTAACCGTTAATTATTTATTTTCTTAAAAACATGTGAATTTCTCGCCTAAAAACTTTCAAATAAAAGTTAAACAAGTCGCGCGTGCGTGGTCCCCCTCTGTATGTGACTCGATGTGGCAAGTGTAAAATGCAATAAATTTGGGCAATTTGGGGCATTTTTGACCCCGTGGGGGCGCGAACCAGAATTTTTCTGAGGTCAAGGATGCTCATTTTATATCCAGAACAATTGCCTCTACATTATGGCCAAGTTTCAGAAAAATTGAATGGATGGATCAAACGTTATGGGAGAAAAGGGTCATTTTTTGCCATTTTGGGGGCTTTTGACCCCATGGGGACGCGAATCAGATTTTTTCCAAGGTCAGCGATACTTATTTTCTATTAGGAACAATTGCCTCCACATTTTGGCCAAGTTTCAGAGAAATTGAATGGATGGATGAAAAGTTATGGGGCAAAAAATGTCATTTTGGGGCCTTTTGACCCCCTGGGGGGCTGACCAGATGTTTTTTCAAATCGGAGAATGTAACTTTCTAACCTGACCAAAGTTACAACTTTATGCAAAATTTCAGAGAAATTCAATGGATGGTTGCGGAGAAAAATCCGGACGGACGGACGGACGGACATGCCTCAAAACATAAGTCCCCCGATTTTATAAATCGGGGGACCAATAAAGAAGGATGCTATTTCCGGTGTAATTGTCTGGGTCATCGGGGTTAACCGTAGCATCCGTCAACGAACAAAGTAACAAGTCAATACGCGCACAAAATGACAAAATCCTCTGGGCTTAATATGGCAAAACTGACAGCCGTGATCAAGTGGCTTCATGCCTTGTCTGGAGCGATTTAAAAAAAATTTAATTTTTAGCATAGTTCACCCCAAACAAGGCAGGCCGCTACTGTAGACGTAAGTGGCTACTGAGAAAAAAGAAAAGGGGAGAAGGTTGGGGGGGAGGGGGGTCAACATAAATTGGGATGTGCGCAGCGAGATGTCTGTTTACATTAGTTTTAAATTTCTGCATGTCTGTACTGTCGGGGAAACAGGGGGCAGGGAGGGAGTTCCAGAGGCCAGCAGCACGAGGAAAGAAGCTATTTGAGTAGAAGGCTCTCCGGCATTTCCATAAAATAATAACAAAAAACAAAACTCATTTTTACAGGTATAGTCGCACGCACAAATAGCAGTTGCATATAAATACCCGTCTCGGGACGGATAAAATTAATTTCCCGAACAGAACAGTTTTGCACCACTTTTATGTCTCGATATGAACATTAAAATCAAGATATAATGATACTAAACCTTATGTTTAGAGTCCTTATTCTAATTTTAAACAAAATTCATTACGTGATTTTAATTCGAGAAAATGTCTAAAATTTAAGGCTTAAGCTTAGGGGATCTTGAGAAGAAATTAAAATTCATGAAATCTAGTTTATAGATCAAATTTAATGCAAATCTGAAATATTTTAATTTTCAGTTTGTGTCCATATTATGACCCCTAAAATACCCTTAAAATACACTAAGTAGTGGAATATTTATAAATTGATGTCTAATACCTATTGTTAAAATTTCACAAAAATCTTAGGTATCTGAATTTTCACGAGGAGCTCCCACCCCCGCTTTACCCCCTCTGATAAAACTAATTTAAACTAAACATAGCCCACATTTGGACCCCTTACGCCTAGCAGCTCAGCCCCCAAATTCGGTTATTCAGTTTAGGAGTTAATCCTGTACATACAAATATATAAACATACCTAACTTTCTATCCTATAAAATTAAGGTAGTTTTTGTTTTTTGGGCCATCCGTACTTTTTAAAGTCTGACTTTTAGGGATTGTTTCTGTGTCATTAGTGCTGACCACTCCTTTCGAAATTACTTCAACTTAAATTACCTATGTTAACAAAACCCCATTATTTTGGTGACAATTGTTCTATTGTCAAACTTTTATTTTCATATTGAAAATAAAACAAACAATTTTCTCATTGTTAAACAAAAATAAAACATTGTTACTTTTTTTATATTCACAATTAAAAACAATTGTTCGCCGCGATTTTAGGAGGGTAGAAAGTGGACCTTGGGTTTACTCTCGCTTCCCTTATTTTGTCCTTTAGTCCTCACATTCCACGAGCGATGTTTCTGACAAAGGGGGAAGAATTGCTGTTTTCTTTCCTCATATTCGATATTTAGGGTAATTAAAATGCTTCTATTAGATATTAACCTTTTTAAAACGCGAATAGGTCACAAGTGAGTAGGTAAAACCCAAATAAATTGGTTTTAACTAATTTCCCAACTGTATTTCCTTTAAAATAATTAATGTCGCTATTAGTAACATTTATACAAAGCAGAATGTCATTAAACGAATAATTAAAAAACAAAAAAACAAACAACGGATATTATTTGTGGTAATAGTTAAAAATGCAAGATGTTGTAAAATCAATTTTTTTTATGACCGCTGGCATTATCTACGTCACGTTGAAAAACTGACACACCTATTTTTTTTCTGCCTAAATATATATATATATATATATATAGTGAATGCTTTTATTCAAACATGTACAAGGTCTGCTACACTGGCATGTCGATGTTATCGACATGCCAGTGTAGCAGACCTTGTACATGTTTGAATAAAAGCATTCACAATACAGCTCTATATTTTTATTGAGCACTCTTTTATAAACCCGGTTTGATTCCCTTTGGATTTCTACCCTGTGGATTTTTACCCTACCTGGATTACTATATATATATATATATATATAATTAGAGAGAGATAGAGATAGAAGAAAAAAGAGTGATAAAAATGCGACGATTGTCCAAATTCATTTCAATTGTTCAATGCAAGGTGTATTCAGTAATAAACTAGTGTTTATTATTCTTTCCTTAAGCCAAGGCTTTTCAAAGATCGAGATCTTATCATCAGAGGAGAAATGCAGATAGATAAGTTGGCTTTCGAAAAAACCAAAGTTCAAATATTTGAAAAATATGAAAATTATTTAAAAAAAAATTATTATTAAAAGAACGCAGTGAATGAAAAGAGAAGTTCCGTAAAAAAGATATGCGGTTTGTCCGGGTGGTAAATTTCTGTTGAAACTCTTTGCGAAGGAGCAGTGTGGAGAAAGTGCTCAAAATTATATATATATATATATATATATATATATATATAGGCAGCAATTTACACGGACTTTTCGCGTCTGTATAGCTTTTTTGTGAGGTTTCCGAATCGTCGAGCAATCCTTCGGGTTTCGGGTGCTAGTTTATATAATATTTCACTGATTGTTCGTAATTCGACCATTTCTCTAGCGCTTTCGACCTTCTTGGTCGTCCTCAGGAGTAGATTTTTTTTAAATTTTTTTTTTATAAATGAGAAGACTTGAGTTATTGTTTTTATATCTTGAAGGGTGAATGAAGGAAAAGAGAGAGGGGTGTTGTTGAGTCGTTTATCATTTTATGTTTATTTTTGTCTTGTTATATTTTATTTTATTTGTTTGTTTGGTTTTATTGTTTATTTATTTATACTATATAAACTTCGGGAATCTTTTACGAGACTCAGCAGAGTAAAAACGCAAAAAAAAACAAATTACAACAAATAAAAGTAACTGTAAGCTGTAAAAGTTAGTTTCAAACTTGCATGTGCTATTTGTTTGTATTTTAAACCCGTTTGAAGTGCTATTTATTAGAAATCAATAGTTTTCTCACCGCAACTTGAGAAAACAAAATGGCCGATTTTTTGGGGGGGGGTTACTAACAAATGCACCTGGAGCGGCCATATTGATTTTTGTGAAACCGTTGGGAAAAAAACAAGACATTTTTTTTTTACATCTAATGAAAACCCATTTATAATACGTAAAAATAAAAACAAATTACATAGGTAAGTAGAAAAATATCTATTCTCGTCGTAGGTCAACTTCACTTGTTGCAAATTTATGTTTTTAAACCCTTTCTCGTTCTTTTTTTGGACCCCGTTCGCGCCTCTGCTGAGTCTCGTAACATATACCCTAAACTTCCACACGAAACTCGAAGGATTGTTCGACGATTCGACAACCTCACAAAAAATATAGAAACGCGAAAATTCCGTGTTTAACAAATCTTGCTTAAATAATATATATATATATATATATATATATATATAAATATATATATATATATATATATATATATATATATATTAGTATAAATCTTTATTTATACAAACATTATTGGTTACATATGTTTCGGTTGTACTCTTCACAGAGTCAACCTCTTCAGACCAAAGACAGAAACTAATACAATACGTGTACCATATATATATATATATATATATATATATATATATATATATATATATATATTTATTTATATAGGATCAAAATAAACCAAAGTGAAAACTTTTAGTAGATGGAACCTATTGTGAAAAGGATTAGCTCAATATACGAGATAGAGCAATAGACTTCCTTTCAACGGAAATTTACCACCCGGACAATTTGCATATCTTTTTCACGGAAATTTTTCTTTTCATTCAATACATTTTTTATCAAAAATTATTTTAATAATTTTTGATAATAATTTTCATATTTTTCAAATATTTGAACTTTGGTTTTTTCGAAAGCCAACTTATCCATCTGTATTTCTCCTCTGATGATAAGATTTCGATCTTTGAAAAGCCTTGGCTTAAGGAAAGAATAATAAACACTAGTTTATTACTGAATGCACCTTGCATTGAACAATTGAAATTTGAAATAAATTTGGACAATCGTCGCATATTTATCACTCTTTTTTCTTTCTCTCTCTCTATATATATATCTATATCTATCTATCTATATATATATATATATATATATATATATATATATATATATATCAAGGGAGGCGCGATAGCGCTCTATCCCTTAATAGACTTCAAAAACGACCTATGCTAGAAATCCCATTTCTTTGATCAATCATAACTCAAAAACCAATAAACCAAATTAGTTAAAACTTTGCACACAATTTTCATTTGATAGGTTCTATGTGTGTAGAATTTCAGCATCATTAGTCAAGGCAAACCAGAGATCCAGAAAGTTCAGGAGTGATTTTGTGTTATCCGTGTGTACGTACGTATGTGCCACCCTGTATCTCATCAACTATTTGATGGATTCAGCTGATTTGGGGCAGAGATAGAGGTTCTAGTGTCTAGTTGATGGCATTTTAATTTCAGTTTACCATATACTTTAGTTTTCCAGAAAATTCCAAAAAACCTTTAAAATGACCATTGTATTGAGGCATAGCCTTTACAAAAGTAGTGACATTCCATGAAAAATGCCAGTATACTGAAATCATATGCCCTTAATAGGGTTAAGATGAAAATTCATATACTCTAAATGTACAAAAGCAAAGAAAATTCCCACATTTTTACACTTTTATTGTTAATAAGGGTATGACTACATATCAACCAAACCATTTCATTATCACATCACTACAGTATAAATATCTATGCATGAGTGGATGAAGTGTGTGAGGTGCGCTGAAGAAAAATTCCTACCAGTAAAATACATAGCCCCGTTGTGCTCGCATACCCTTAATGACAAAAGTGTACAAATTTGGGAATTTCCTTGCTTTTGTACATTTAGTGTATATGAATTTTCATCTTAACCCTATTAAGGGCATATGATTTCAGTATACTGGCATTTCTCATGGAATATATATATATATATATATATATATATATATATATATATATATATATATATATATAATAAAATATCAGTAACTCTGATGAATTTTATTCCGAAATTAATAAGATTAAAGTAAAAAAAAAATAAGTTAATTAATCTTGCATTGATAAAGGCTTCTATTTTCAATTTTATAATACTGACCCACCAATGCTTTGAAATGAACGACCCATTTATATATATATGGAGAGCCATGAATATTATAACTGTCCTGTTTTTAAATCTCCGAAACAGTTACATGGTAAACAGCTGATGATCCTCGTGTTAATATTAGACGCTTAAGGTCTCCTGTTTTTGTTTCACTCTTAGATAATTAACCCCCCCCCCTTTTTATTTTATTTTTTATTTATTTTTTTTTTTTTTACTTATATTTTTTCATTTATTAATTTTCCAACGAATGTTAAGTCTGCAATATCTTGGATTTAGTTAGTTTGTCTGGGGATTTAAACTGCATTTTTTTTTTTTTTTTTTTTTTTTTTTTTTATTGACTCAAAGCTTCTTTAGACTATATATATATATATATATATATATATATATATATATATATATATATAATTACTAAAACATTGTTTTAGTACAAATATGATGTTTTTGTGTTGTAATGCCGAAACTCATTTCACTCTAAATAATTTACGTGACTGAAATAAGAATTAACGTAACATCTTTAAAAACGAAGCGATACAATTGTCAGTCATAAAGGCCAAACTCTGCCGAGAAAAGAGAATCCATTTCTTACGCACGAGAAACGCGTATTTCATTCATAACTAATCATGAATGGGATTCTTACTACTACAACTACAATTTTAGAC
This sequence comes from Sepiola atlantica, assembly GCA_963556195.1. Lineage (NCBI taxonomy): Eukaryota > Metazoa > Mollusca > Cephalopoda > Sepiida > Sepiolidae > Sepiola > Sepiola atlantica. Next base: position 43,656,066 of record OY744554.1, read on the forward strand.
ACAAAGGCTCACAGAAGTTTAATTTGAAATTTCGTTTTGATTCGAAAACGCAAACAAAATTGAATATTCAATTTAATCTTAGTTTTTACCCAATCGTGTCGTTTTATTTTCGGTTGAATCTTTTTGGGCTAGAATCATGTCAAATAATAATAATAATAATAATAATAATAATAATAATAATACATCGCCATTTATACGACTATACGACTCATTGTCTTAAAAATAATAGCTACCGTATTATTATGAATACAATGGTCAAAAACAAATAGATGTATATATTATATTTAATGGATTTAATAATTATGACTCAATGAATAACTTAATTGGTTAAATAGAAAATTCCCACTCCGCCATGGCCGCCAAATCTGAAATTAGACCCCCCCCCGGTGTTAATAATTAATCAATTAATAATAAAAAAAAAATCCCCAATATAATTGTGTCCGTTTCATCAATATTCTGTATTGGATACGTCATTATTAGGATGTTTAATCTTTTAGGCTATATAAAAATGTGAATTTGTGATACATTTAAATTTTGTTAAAAACAAATTTTAAAAATCATTTATAAAAAAACAGTTTGATTTTATTTGTTAATAATTGAACAAATTGTTGGAAACAAATTGTTTGCAAAAAAAAAAAAAAAAAAAAAAAAAAAAAAAACTGGCAAAAATAAATATAATGGGATTTTTTTTTTTTTATTAATTAACACCGGTTCGCAATTTTCAATTTGGCGGCCATGACGGAGTGAGAATTTTCCATTTAACCATACTGGTTTTCTTTACTCAAAATAAATAAATGAATAAATAAATATAATTAAAATAATAATATTAAAATAATAATAACTCATCGTCATTTATACGGACGACTCATTGTCTTAAAAATAATAGCTACCGTATTACAAAAACGATCGTTAAAAAAGAAAACAAAGGCTATATATATATATATATATATATATATAATCATATTTAATGGGATTTAATTAATAATTATAACTTGCTTGATAAGTTGATTACAAAAACAAAATTTAAAAAAAGAACATAGCATATTTACCAAATGAGCTAACTTCCGTAATAACAATTTATTTCACCTCCCTCCCACCGCTCGAAGATGTGACACAAGGTCGGAAGGTGGGGATTTGAAAAGACAGCGCACGAGAGGAAGAGCACTCTGGCCTACGAAAAAAAAAAATGCCTGAGCAACCCTGTCGACATTCCTCAGTAAGGGCGCCCCAGACGATTAGCAATAAACTCGAGTAGGTAAAGCCTGGGAGGTTGGACCTCTTAGAACTGCACAGAACCATACCTCAGCCAGACAGAAAAAAAAACCCACTTATCTCATATGGCTCAGCCACGGGTAAGGTCAGGTCGACTCAATTGTTGTGGTCAATTTTATTATAATTACGAGCAGGGAAACTCGGTGTTGTCCGGGATTGAATGGTGAATCCTATGTCCATTTATGCTCAGTTTATCATTCCATATTACTTTATTTTATTTATTTATTTATTCATTTGCAGGAAGACCCGACGTTTAGGACGACTTCCATTGTCTTCCTCGGGAAATTTTACATATAAATACACTTTTAGTTCTTATGTAGATTTTCTTTTCTTTCGATAGGAACACACAAGCATCACACACCCATACACACATACACACAAGCATCACGCACACATACACACATACAATAATAATAATAACAAGCCGCGCGTGCGTGGTTCCCCTCTGTATGTGACTCGATGTGGCGAGTGTAAAATGCAATAAATTTGGGCAATTTGGGACATTTTTGACCCCCCCCCCCCCTGGGGGCGCGAACCAGAATTTTTCTGATGTCAAGGATGCTCATTTTATATCCAGAACAATTGCCTCTACATTTTGGTCAAGTCTCAGAAAAATTGAATGAATGGATCAAACGTTATGGGAGAAAAGGGTAATTTATTTGCCATTTTGGGGGCTTTTGACCCCCCCCCCCCCCTGGGGGCGCGAACCAGATTTTTTTCAAGGTCAGCGATACTTATTTTCTATTAGGAACAATTGCCTCCACATTTTGGCCAAGTTTCAGAGAAATTAAATGGATGGATGAAAAGTTATGGGGCAAAAAATGTCATTTTTTTTTTGCCATTTCGGGGCCTTTTGACCCCCTGGGGGGGCTAACCAGATTTTTTTTCAAAAATCGGAGAATGTCACTTTCTAACCTGACCAAAGTTACAACTTCATGCAAAATTTCAGAGAAATTCAATGGATGGTTGTGGAGAAAAATCCGGACAGACAGACGGACATGTCTCAAAACATAAGCCCCCCCCCCCCCCCCCGATTTATAAAATCGGGGGGGACCAATAAAGCAAAAATATGCCCCCCCCCCCCCCCGCGGTCGCAGATTATTGCTACAGGCTTGCAATAATTATAGAGTTATATAATTCTAACCGAACATATTCTATACTGATCGCTAAAGGAGGAGGTAATTACTGAGAGTATAGTATCATGAGGAACGCCCCCCCCCCCCCTCCCTAAAAAAAATAAGGAGTTAAGGCTTGGGAGGACGGGCTTATGACAACAGAACCGATACTCCACTACCCTCTCCCCATTAAAAGATAATACAATAATAGATTAAATCAGGGACTTTTTTTTTTTTCCATTCATTTAAAAATGTCTAACCATAAAAATGTCTAACCATAAAATATTATTTTTATGGTCACTCGGCCTTTTGGCTAAGATCAGAGTGTAGTATCTGTTTCAATGGATGCTACACTCCTGTGCAGTATGCACTCCCGCTCCAAGCCCTGAACCTCTTAACATTTTTATTACTTTTTTAAAATTTCTATACAACCACCAGGGGGTCAACCTGACCTTACTCATGGTTGTTTTTCATACCAAGTCAAGGATACGTCCTCAACAATCAGTCTGACATAATCTGAGCCATGTGAGTTGGGGCGGCTTTCCTCTTGTCAAGCTGAGATATGAGTCAAGTTATAAATAAATAAAATAAAGTAAGACTGTATTTCCTTTTCATGGATGTCAAGCGCTAACGCTGACCCCACAATGTTTCTGCCCTTTGGTCAAAATGAAATATACTTAGCTAAGTTTCCTGGCTAATGTAGTTTCAGATATATACATAAGTCCGATATATACATAAGTCCGATATATATAAGCCCGGTTCATATTATATTCTAATAACCATGTTTTTATTTTATTATTTCTATTTTTTTTTTCACATTTCCAAAAAACATAACATTTCTGTGAGATATATTTTTTACGGTCCGTTTCATTTGTCTTGTACCAAACAACATTTTTATGCAAAGTAAAAGGGCACTGATAGTATATGCTAATACATATATTGTCATTAATAATTATATATATATATATATATATATATATTGATGATTCACTGAGAGTAGTGTAAATTCAATAAAATCCGTAACAAGGTCAATAAAAACAAGCTCGATGAGCCCCGATTATAGGGTACAGAGCATTAATATGTATATTTTTCGGACTTGATTTTTGTGGGGGCGCATCAGAGCTACCGCATGTTACCAAGTTTGTTTTTTTTAGCTGTCTTTTGAACTTGTTTTCCTTTCTTTTTTTTTTTTCCTCAAGTGATTTCAACTAAGTCAATCCCCTGTGGTGTATTGTCAGTTGTTGATGTCAATATTTTAGGTTTTATATCTCCCCTGATGGACTGCCTAGCAAGTATTTTGCTAGGTAGTGAAACACGTGTAGGGAACTATAACTTTACAAAATAAATAAATAATAAAATAAAAGATGTTTTCGTTGTGATGAATCCTCTCTTGAAAGAAATATCTTGGTAAACTCTCCAAATAATATATATATATATATATATATTATTTTTTGGTACATAAAAATTAGTACAATTATGTACCAAAAAAGAAATAAATATTACGCTCTTAATTTTAAATTTAATTCTCAATTAATCGAGCACTCTGCTGGGATTTTTCCTGCTATATTACAAAGAAGTTATATATATATATATATAAATATATATATATATGGTAAATGTGTAGTTCAGGTGCCAGTTAAGGTTTTCGGAAAGGCGATATGCACTATTTTCAAAAAAGATTCTTACATGCTGAATGTATTGGCGTTAAAATCAATGTAGTATTGCGTATTCATAGGGGGGAAAAAAGCCAAACACCTTTAACGCTTTTTAAATTAGTACATCGGCTTATTTCCAATATGGCGGCATGATCGATAAAAAAAGGGGAATGAAAACAAGGTGCCACGAAAAGAACTAAATTCTTTTAGTGAGTTATAAAAATAAGTTAATTAAAAAAAAATTAAAATATAAAAATATTTGTTTCGACTTAGCTCCTTCTCATTGGACCATGTTCAGATTACCGTTTTAAAAAATTTTTTTTTTTAACATGATTCACCCCAAACAAGGCAGGCCGCCACTGTAAACGTAAGGGGCTACTGAGAAAAAAGAAAAGAGAAGGTTTGGGGGGTCAGCCTAAATTGGGATCTGAGCAGCAAAATGTCTTTTTACATTAGTTTTAAATTTTTGCATGTCAGTACTGTCGGGGAAACGGGGGGCAGGGAGGGAGTTCCAGAGGCCAGCAGTACGAGGAAAGAAGCTATTTGAGTAGAATGCTCTCCGGCATCTGGGGACCTCCACAGTGAATGAATGAGATCTAGTAGAATGTCGAGTTAGTCTGGTGAATTCACGTCGAGGGGGCACCAGAGTAGTCAACTCATCGGAGCATAATCCATTGAAGTATTTGTAAAACAAACACAAGGATGCTACATTGCGGCGATGGGACAGGGGCTGGAGCTTAGCTGACAGTGAGGGACCTATTAGGTTGACGACTCTTTTTTGGACTTTGTCAAGGAGGGAGAGACTAGTAGATGATGCACCAGCCTAGATGTGGCAACGATACTCCATGCATGGACGAATGGTGGCTTTGTAGAGATACAGGATAATGTCAGGTGTAAGGAGTTTACTAGCACGGTAGAGGGAGCCAACCTTCTTTGTGGCAGCCTTGGCAATGTCTTCAATGTATGTGTTCCAATTCATGTTACCTGTGAAGGTTAAAGTCGATAATACTAGCATATTTATTAATTTAACGAGTTTTTTTTTTCTAATTCATACGTAATACTAAATTGATTTTTAACTCCAATACGTTCAGCATGTCTTAATCTTAAAAAAAAAAAAATACAATTTGTTCAGCTACTGCATGTCGCCTTTCCGAAAAACTTAACTGTCCCCTGAACTACACGTTTACCATATATAGCTATGAGGGGGGGTCTATCTCCAAAAATCCTAGGAAGAGTTTGTGGACAAAACAAACAGGAACTCCAATTTTATCTACTAGACGTACCTCTGACCCGCTGGGTCACAACCGCTATTTACTCGACTTTGATTTCATTAGGAAATTCATAAACTGTGACGTATTAGACAGGTCAATATACTACCAGAGTAAAAGGTAAAAGGTAAAGGTCGCATAGCCTGGACGCGCACGAGTGTCGTTGCCGACATCGCACACTGCCCATGGCCGTAGCGGCGGTGATTTGTTAAGAATCACCGTGTCTCGGGCACAGCATATGGAAGGCGGAGCCCATCCCTCTCCTTCCGCTGCCTTGAACCTTCCCTGAGTTTTAGTCAGGTACCCATTTACTGCTGGGTGGACAGAGGGAGTTTTCAGACCCGAAAATTCGCATGCCGTGGTCGTCCAGCCTAAAGACAAGTGCTATAACCGCTCGTCCACAGGCCCTCCCTATATATATATATACATACATATATATATATATATATATATATATATATATATGTTTTAATTTTTTAACGGCTTTAATTTTTGAAATGTTAAATTTCTTTCCTTCTTCTTCTCTTTCTCTATCCCTCCACTTCATTCTCTCCAAATATGATCTGAGGTTAAGATCGGATTCTAACTCTGCCTGATGAGATCTCAGTTTATAGTAACTGTTGATCGATAACATCGACATGCCAGTGTCGCAGATTCTGTACATGTCTGTGTAAATAAAATTATCATATATAAAGCTCTATTTTGATATTGAGCACTTTTTATAAACCCGATTAAAATTCTCTGGATTACCACCCTGTGGATATTTTTCACCTGGATTATTACCATTATTATATATATATATATATATATATATATATATACTATAAAAAATGACCCATTGAGTCACTCATTAAGCTCGGGTTAGATTAGTTGAATCAGGAAATGAGTTTGCAAAGCCAGTTAAATTGTTAAAAATAAAAGGACATAATTAGTCTCTAATTCGCATGCCGTGAGTGGGATCGAACCCGGGTCGTCCAGCCCAAAGACAAGGGCTATAACCACTCGTCCACAGGCCCCCTACCCTACCAGAGTACCCCTACCTAAAAAAAAAAATTGCAACATTTTGTTTTTTGCTGGTGTTATGTTAGGCTGGGTCTAGTCTACAATGTACAAAAAGTTGGACAGAATCGTAGTATGGGAAAGTGTCAAATTTCGATGATGACTTTTTACGGTTTTTTATGTGAAAGATTGACCTTAAAAACTTGAGTAAAAAAACAAAACAAGATGTATTGATTTATCATGAAAACTGACCGAGTTAGTGCTTCACGTGTAAATGGAAAATGACTTGGAAACCGAAAAAAGTCATCTTCGAAATTTGAAACTTTCCCATACTCCAATCTTGCCCAACTTTTAATATGTTGTAGACTAGACCCAACCTAGCACAAAACCACCAAAAAACAAAATGTTGCGATTTTTTGGGAGTCAATCAGTATATTGACCCGTCTATATCTGTTAAGTTTGAATTACCTACTAGACACCATCCTCGAGTGTTTTCGGCCTCTCTGTACAAGGGTTTGTCAGGACAACCTGACATGTGGGTACTTCATCCTATAAGGAAACCCTGACCAAAAATTCAAAATAACATAATATTTACAACACGAATAAAATCCCTCAGCACGGCTATACACTTGCTCATACGAAGAAATATGCGAGCACAACAGGGCTATGTATTTTACTGGTAGGAATTTTTCTTCAGCGCACCTCACACACTTCATCCACTCATGCATAGAGATTTATACTGTAGTGATGTGATAATGAAATGGTTTGGTTGATATGTAGTCATACCCTTAATGACAATAAAAGTATAAAAATTTGGGAATTTCCTTGCTTTTGTACATTTAGTGTATATGAATTTTCATATTAACCCTATTAAGGGCATATGATTTCAGTATACTGGCATTTTTCATGGAATATATATATATATATATGAGAAGAATGTTGTAGTTCGCTTGGAGCATTGTGTATAGTGTAAGAATAATATTATTATTTTTTTTTTTTTGAAGGCGATAACAATGCGTTGTTAAAGTGACACATACGACACGTGGAATCGTAAAAACAAAACAAAGTGACAATATTGAAAAGTCAATAATTTTCAAAATTTTTTTTTTTAATTTACCAGTGTATCGTGACCGTGGTGTTGGGTTGGAGTGTGTCCTTTTCATTATTATTATTTCTTTTTTTAATTTTCGAGGGTATCCCTCATCCTCAGAATAAAATAAATACTACCACTCGTTGGAGTGTGTTTTTTTTAAAAAATTTTTTTATATATATATATATATATATATACACACACATGCGTGTGTGCGTATAATATAGAGATTAATCTGCTGTTATGGTATGTTATTCTCACAACGTTTCGGCCGATGTAACCTCTAACCTTCTTCAGGTGCATCTTTTCAAACTCCGGAATCTGCACAGAATTTCGAACGGGACTCTTTATTTAATCCACGAGGGAAGATTGTTCTCGTTCTATGACATGAGAATAACATCCAAGATGAGAACAGTAGTCCGAATAATCCAAATTATCAGTCCTCATCTAAAAAAATTCCGAAACCCAAATCTATTTCTCGCATATTCCTGAATCGTAATTTTCTTCCAAGATATTTCATTGGTTCTACTTAGTATGCGATGTGATAAAAATGGTAAATTTGGCATTGCGAATGTCTGCTAATGGCAGGGGGCTTAAATCCCAGCCCTTCCCATTTCTGACATCTCTCGGGGGTCGACAGTCTCTGAATCATCGCTGAGTTCTGAAGGATTTTCAGAGATTATCAGTTGATCTCGATTTCCTTGAAGAATCTCCGTTCGGAATAAAATCAGGGATTATTGAATTTTTTTCCCCTATCTTTGGCATAACTGCCAACTCTTGGATTGTCAGAAACTCTTTTATGCATAAATTAATTTTTTTTTTGTTTTTTTGAGTTGAAGTTGAGCTTTTGGGGTTACGGTTAAATTCAACACGAATGGATGTAGACCATGGCCATCCCCATAGTAGGGATGGCCAGAATGCAATTCTATCATGAATTACATTTGGATTCTGGGGATGGCATGGTGGCGAAGTGGATTTCTAACTTTCTCTCTTTCTTTCTCTCTTTCTTTCTCTCTTTCTTTCCTTTTCTCTTTCCTTTTCTTTTTCCTTTTCTCTTTCCTTCTCTCTCTCTTTCTCTCTCTCTCTTTCTTTCTTTCTCTCTCTCTCTTTCTTTCTTTCTCTCTCGCTCTTTCTCTCTCTTTCTCTTTCTTTCTCTCTCTCTCTTTCTCTCTCTTTCTTTCTCTCTTTCTTTCTGTCTCTCTCTTTCTTTCTTTCTCTCTCTTTCTTTCTCTCTCTTTCTCTCTCTTTCTTTCTCTCTCTCTCTGTCTTTCTCTCTCTTCCTTTCTCTCTCTCTCTTCCTTTCTCTCTCTCTCTCTTTCTCTTTCTCTCTCTTTCTTTCTCTCTCTCTCTTTCTTTCTCTCTCTCTCTTTCTTTCTCTCTTTCTTTCTCTTTCTCTTTCTCTCTCTCTCTCTCTTTCTCTCTCTCTCTTTCTCTCTCTCTCTCGTTCTTTCTCTCTCTCTCTCTCGTTCTCTCTCTCACTCTCGTTCTCTCTCTCTCTCTCGTTCTCTCTCACGCTTTGGCCCCCAGGTTGAGAAATCCATCTCGTTTGGCTAAGATCAAAGTGTAGTATCTGTTCCGATGGATACTGCACCCCATAGACTGGTATAGTCTTGGCCTTCGGGGCTTGATTTACGCCGGTCTGTGGGTCTGTCCTGTGCAGTTCTAGGAGGTCCACCCTCCCAGGCTTCGCCTCCCCTCTTTGGGGAGGAGTAAGTTTATTTCTTACTGCCTGAGGAGCCTCTACCGGGGAATGCCGACGAGGCTGCCCAGGCAATTTTTAAACCCCACTTTCCCGACCCGACCTTGGGTCACATCTTATTTGTGGGAGTAAGATAAATAAACTGGCCTTGTGCCTAACTCCTGGAGAGGAGTAAATCAATACTCATATTTCTGATCTCTCGCACTGTGATGGGGTTGGCTTTGGGTTTGTAATAATTGGTGTTGATGTTTTTGGAGGTGACGAGGGACAAATATCGAAAAACATGTTGCGGCACACACAAGTTCAACTGGAGTTCAACTTGCTTTTCCGGGAACCGGGGAAAACCTTTAGGGGGAAGATCCAAAAGTGTTCGGAAAGTCTTCGGAAAGAGGAGAATGTGATCTATGGCCAAAATCCAATTTAATGATTAGCCGAAAGAGAAAGAGAGAGAGAGGTCAGTCTGAGGTGATGAGGGTTGGAATGATGCAAGTGACTCGACGCAATAATATATTAACATGTTAAAACATCCAGAGATATAAATAAAATTAAAATAATTCGCTGTTTTATCTTTTTTTTTCTGTATATTGCTTCGAGTTGGATGTCATGATGAGATCAAATTCAATGCAAATCTGAAATATTTGAATTTTCAAATGGGCCTGTATCCATCATTTGACCTCTGCCTTCCAAAGCGTACTGTTCAGTGCCAGCCCTGTCCACTCTTGGATGTTGTCCTCCCACCTTTTCTTTTTTTTTTTTTTTAAAACATAGTTACCCCAAACAATGCAGATCGCCACTGTAGACGTAAGGGGCTACTGAGAAAAAAGGTGAAAATTGGAGGGGGGATCCTAAATTGGGAGCTGTGCAGCGAGATACTTGTTCACATTAGTTTTAAATTTCTGCATGTCAGTACCGTCAGGGAAACAGAGAGCAGGAAGAGAGTTCCAGAGTCAAGCAGCACGAGGAAAGAAGCTTTTGGAGTAGAAAGCTCTTCGACATCTAGGGGACCTCCACAGTGAATGGATGGGATTTGGCAGATTGTCGGGTTGGTCTAGTGAATTTACGTTGTGGGGGTACCAGAGCAGCAAGTTCATCAGAGCACAATCCATTGAAGTACTTGTAGAACAGGCACAAGGAAGCAACATTGCGGCGATGGGGCAGGTGCTGGATACTGGTGGATAGGGACCTATTAAGTTGGCGACTCTTTTTTGGACCTTGTCAAAGAGGGAGAGACTAGTGGATGCTGCACCAGCCCAGATGTGACAACAATACTCCATGCATGGGCGGATGGTAGCTTTGTAGAGATACAGGATAATGTCAGGTGTGAGGAGTTTACTAGCATGGTAGAGGGAGTCCACCTTCTTTGCAGCAGCCTTGGCAATGTCTTCAATGTATTTGTTCCAATTCATGTTATCTGTGAAAGTTTCTTTGTCTGCCTCTCCTTCTTTCTCCCTGTACAATTCCTTGCAGGATTGTCTTTGAGAGACCTGATGAACGTGTGACATAGCCGTACCACTGAAGCACCCCCTAGAACTCTTTCGAATACTCCAAAGAAACGGAAAGTCAAATTAGCAGTGATGAAAGTGTTCCGGCCGCTCTCGGAATTCCATTATTTCAGATTTTAGCTTATGAAAATCCGAGTGGAAAACTTTAGTGAATTAAATTGTTTTTTTTTTCCTATTGTTATTTACTTTCCTCCCCACGAGGCCAAAGTTTTGGATGGAATTAAATTTATAAGAAAGAATCGAGTATTATAGAGTGTTATTCCCGCTTATAAGCAAACAAAAACGATTAAAGCATGGCCATTCCTACTACAGGCCAGGCAATCGTGCAACTGGGGTCTTTTACTGGGGGCCATGTGAATTTTCTTAAATATTCGATATAGAAGTTGCAAACAAAGGTAAAATTCCTCTGTGAGATTAGTTTGATGTTTTTATGTGTTTTACATACCAAATAATAAGAACCACAATGAGCTAATTGATACATTTTACAATTATTGACAAATTCCTATAAATGAAGAGACAGGTAATTTTTGAATAAACAAAGGCAAATGCATATTTCAATGAAGAATTTTTATTTCAATGTTGGATTTTTTTTTAGAGAATTTGTACTTATGTCAAAAGATCATTACTTGTATATTGTGGTTAAAAAGAAAAAAAAAGGATCCGCACCAGTTGATGATATAGTTTGCAACTTCTATATCGAATATTTAAGAAAATTCACATGGCCCCCAGTAAAAGACCCCAGTTTCACGATTGCCTGGCCTGTAGTAGGGATGGCCATGGATTAAAGCAATAATAAAATTAAAAGTAAACATTTTTGAAAATACGTGGCTTAAGGAAGCAATAATGAAATAACTCTCTTATATAAAACCCCTTGTTTTTTTTTTGTTTTTTTTTTTTTTAAAGATATTTCACCCCAAACAAGGCTGGTCGGTTTTTAATGTGCGGAAAATCTAGCTCCCCAAAAAGGGGCACTCTGGATTGGACTAAAAATACAAATTGCCTTAATCTAGAAGTATTTCCCCTTCACTGACGGCGGACAGAATAGACTAAATGTGGCATCAGAACAGATACTACACTTTGTTCCTGTTGTTGGCCAAGAGGTTGTTTCCCTTCCTTATTATCAAATTGTGTAACTGTCTGAGTATTTTATTAATTTATTATTAAAAGAAAAATCTATCTTGATCTCTACTGTGCTCAGAATCATATTAGGAAGATTCAATGTGTTAGCTGTTGAAATGAATCTTATATGAAGAGTCAGAGTTGTGCTTTAGTGTAATTTTATTTTCATGTTTTTCATGTGATTTTATTAAATGTCTAGGTTGGCTGGATCTAATAATTATTATTTTCATTATGATTAATTTTTATTTACCACAAAATGACAAAAATTTGTAAGGGTTTTTCACTTGTTTAAAATTAATCATATTACGCAGATTCAATGTATTGGCTGTTGAAATTTATCATATTACACAGATTCAATGTGTTAGCTGTTGAAATTAATCATTATGCAGATTCAATGTATTGGCTGTTGAAATTAATCATATTACGCAGATTCAATGTGTTAGCTGTTGAAATTAATCATTATGCAGATTCAGTGTATTGGCTGTTGAAATTACTCATATTACGCAGATTCAATGTATTGGCTGTTGAAATTAATCATATTACACAGATTCAATGTGTTAGCTGTTGAAATTAATCATTATGCAGATTCAATGTATTGGCTGTTGAAATTACTCATATTACGCAGATTCAATGTATTGGCTGTTGAAATGAATATTATATGAACAGTCATATTTGTGTATATTTTTTAAAAGGTAATAGAATTTTTCCCAATGTTTAGGCTGGCTTGATCTAATAATTATTGCTTCCGTTATGATTAATTTTCATTTACTACAAGATGATATCACCACACAAAGATTTGTTACTTGTTCAAAGTCTGCATTTTTAGTCGTACTCTGAAAATTAACTTCTGAACCAAAAGCACCCAAGATGGCAAATTTGACTCGCCATAATACGGCGGATTATTAAGCTACCAAAATAAATTTGGTATCATTGTTTATGTTTTGCAAAGCTCTCTGTGGCCGCATTAAAAGACTTTAGGAATAATAAAAATAAAATCTTGGTTTCAAACACCTACTAATAATAATACTAGAGATATGTGACCTGTTGAGTCACCAGTTGAGCTTGGGTTAGATTGTTTGAATCAGGAAAACACGAGTTTGCAAAGCCAGTTTAATATATAAAAATAAAGACAAGATCCAAAATTTTGATGGTAATATAGGTGTGATAAATGAAAAAAATGTTGCATAATTTATTTATTTATTTAGATAGATTGATTGATTAATAGATAGGTACATCAAAGAGAGAGATAGATAGATAGGTACATAAAAGAGATAGATAGATAGGTACATAAAAGAGATAGATAGATAGATAGGTACATAAAAGAGATAGAAAACACCTACTAATAATAATACTAGAGATATGTGACCCGTTGTGTCACCAGTTGAGCTTGAGTTAGATTGTTTGAATCAGGAAAACGCGAGTTTGCAAAGCCAGTTGAATATATCAAAATTAGGACAATTGAAAGGATTTTTCACTTGTTTGAAGCCTGCATTTATACAGTTATAAATTTATACACTGTGTAATTTGGCTTCTGGACCGATCGCACACAAGACGGCAATTTTCAACAAACTTTTAACAATAATAATTCGGTGTCTAATTGAGTTACCAAAATAAGATTGGTACCATTCTTTGTTTTTCAAAGATCCATGTGTCTACATTAAAAAGTTTTTAAATATAATGAAAATACAATTTTGGTTTGGGATACCTTCTTATGTGCTTATCTCGAGCTATGGCTGGCGGGGTCCGTCCGTCCGTCCGCCATGATGGATTTTTGTCTCCACTTGACACGATCGTAGGCTTGGTCCGGGTGAAGGCCGATTTTTACAGAGCTCTTTGTGTTTCTCGCAGTGTTTTTTTTTTTACCAACACCAACTCTCTACGATTCTTATCGATATGCTTATTAGAGGTACAGTTCTTTAGTGTGGGTGGTAATTTGGGAGGACCAAAAAATCTAAACAAACGTTCCCATGACATTTTTCTTTAATAGTTACTATGACAACTTGGTTTTAAACTTGATAAACCAGTTCAAGCGAAAAAAAAGCAAAAAAAATGCAAGAAAAGCAAACAAAAAAAAAATGCAAAAAAAAACCAGAAAAATCCCAAAAAACAAACTCAAATGCATTATTTGTTGGTTTTTCTCAGATGACCATTTCATAACCGATTCTTAATTTTTTCCCACGGGGTCATTCGGTACCACAGTTTACTTTTGTCGGCAAACACACACATCATGGACCATCAAGAACTATCACCGTCTCCAGAATTGCATTATTATATATATATATATATATATAAAAAAACACCCACATCCCATGCCGGCTTATACACTGTCCCTTGCAATGATTGCCATCAATTTTACGTGGGAGAAACACAACGTGAATTAAAGAAACGATTAAATGAACACAAAAGGGACATAAAAAACAACAACCCTCTTAGTGCACTTTTCTCCCATGCACTAGAACATGGTCATGCATATATATATATATATGTGTGTGTGTTATGAAAACATATTAATGGCAATTAAGCTACACATAGGCTTCCACGTTTCATCCCCAGAGGGAATCGTCAGGCTAAAATACTACCTAGCTCTACTCACGTATCGAGCACTGTTGACGTAAATACTGAAAATTGATACATAAAAAATTATACCTCCTTATAACACTTTATGTGGATACATGAAATAATAATTAAAAATTTATATATATATATATATATATATATATATATATATATATATATACACACATTTTTATTTAAATATAGATTTTTATAGCATTATTATATATATAATGAAAATATATTTATGCCAATTAACCTACACAGAGGCTTCCGCGTTTCATCCACGAAGGGAATCGTCAGGCTAAAAGATATTTCACCCCAAACAAGGCAGGTCGCCACTGAGAATTAGGGTGTAGGTTTTTGGTGTCATCCTAAGTTGGGAGCTGTGCAGCGAGATGTCTGTTTACATTAGTTTTAAACCTCTGCATGTCGGTACAGTCAGGGGAAACAGGGAGAAGGGAGGGAGTTCCAGAGGCCGGCAGCACGAAGAAAGAAGCTGCTGGAGTAGAAGGCTCTCCGGCATCTGGAGACCTCCACAGTGAATGGATGGGATTTAGCTGATTGTCGGGTTGTTTTAGTGTATTTGCGTCGAGGGGGCACTAGAGCAGCAAGTTCATCGGAGCACACTCCATTGAAGTACTTGTAAAACAGGCACAAGGATGCAACATTGCAGCGATGGGAAAGGGGCTAGAGCTTGGTGGATAGTGAGGGACCTTTCAAGTTGGCGACTCTTTTTCGGACCTTGTCTAAGAGGGAGAGACTAGCGGATGATGCACCAGCCCAGATGTGGCAACAATACTCCATGCATGGGCGGATGGTGGCTTTGTAGAGATACAGGATAATGGCAGATGTGAGAAGTTTACTAGCACGGTAGAGGGAGCCCACCTTCTTTGCAGCAGCCCTGACAATGTCTTCAATGTATTTGTTCCAATTCAAAAAGATGTTTAACAGTAAACATATTGAATTATTTCGATAATTCGGACTGCAATTCTCATCTTGGTGTCTAATACTTACAATACTTCGAGCGAGGCAACTTCCTACATTTTCCAGATGCAACTTCGAGCGAGACAACTTCCTACATTTTCCAGATGCAACTTCGAGCGAGACAACTTCGAGTGAGGCAACTTCCTACATTTTCTAGATGCAACTTCGACCGAGGCAACTTCCTACATTTTCCAGATGCAACTTCGACCGAGGCAACTTCCTACATTTTCTAGATGCAACTTCGACCGAGGCAACTTCCTACATTTTCTAGATGCAACTTCGACCAGGGCAACTTCCTACATTTTCCAGATGCAACTTCGAGCGAGGCAACTTCCTACATTTTCCAGATGCAACTTCGAGCGAGGCAACTTCCTACATTTTCCAGATGCAACTTCGAGCGAGACAACTTCGAGTGAGGCAACTTCCTACATTTTCTAGATGCAACTTCGACCGAGGCAACTTCCTACATTTTCCAGATGCAACTTCGACTGAGGCAACTTCCTACATTTTCCAGATGCAACTTCGACTGAGGCAACTTCCTACATTTTCCAGATGCAACTTCGACTGAGGCAACTTCCTACATTTTCCAGATGCAACTTTTCTACCTTGGGAAATGCTTAGTCGAACTTGAGAATCTTTATATTAGTTCAGTTTCTCTAAAGTATTTCAAAGGGATTTTAGCGGACAAAATATGGGCAGAACCTCACATTTAAAAATTCAAATATTTCAGATTTGCATTGAATTTGATTCATAGTCATTGGACACAAATTTTAGCGTTTTTCTAAAATCTACAGACTACTATTCTACTAAAATTTTAGCCTGACGATTCCCTCCTGGTATGAAACGAAGAAACCTCTGCATAGCTTAATTGCCATAAATATATTTTCATAACTTACTACCTAGCTCTACTCACGTATCGAGCACTGTTGAAGTAAATACTGAAAATTCATACATAAAAACTTATATCCTCTTGTAACATTTTATGTGGATACATGAAATAATATATATATATATATATATATATATATATATTAGCAATCGGACATTTGCTTGCATTCGGGCAGAATTTTGCCTTGTGTTTCTTCCCCTACAACTTTTATTTTATTTTTTCAAATTTTAAATCTTGGCCTTTGCCAACTTATCTATCCCAGCGACTTCCTCTGATGATAAGATTTTGATCTTTGAAAAGCCTGGCTTAAGGAAAATTTAACTTGAATAAATTGCCTTTTTTGCGGAATATACCTTGCTCTGAGCAATTGAATTGAATCTGATTTGGCTTTTGCTTCTCTAATTCCTTTCCATTCTTCCTCATATCTACCTGCTCTATCCTGGATATTGAGCTGTATACTCTTCACAATAGGTTTTACTTTTCCTAAAAGTTCGCTTTTAGTACACCACTTTATATATATATATATATATATATAATGTATATATATATATAATATTATATGAGGCCCTGGAAGTTATTCAAGCGTTGCGCTGTGGACGGTTTGATTTTTTTCCGGGGAGAGGGGGGTTACCTATGTTGAGTTTGACCTAAGGGTATGTATTCCGACAAAGTTGAGGGATTCCCTTTCTATGGATTGCATCGGACTTGATTCTTGTGGGGGGGGGGGGGCACATCACAGCTACCACATATTACCGAGTTGTATGAGCTGTCTTTTGAACTTGTTTTCCTTTTCTTCTTAAGTGATTTCAACTAGGTCAATCCCCTGTGGGGTATTGTCAGTTGTTGAGATCAATATCTTAGGTTTTGTATCTCCCCTGATGAACTGCCTAGCAAACACCTTGCTAGGTAGCGAAACACGTGTAGGGAACTATAGCTTTACAAAATTAATAAATAAATAATAAAATAAAAGATTTTTTTTTGTTGTGATGAATCCTCTCTGGAAAAAATATATCTGGGTAAATTCTCCAAATATTCATATAAATGCTCTGTACCCTATAATCGGGGCTCATCGAGCTTGTTTTTTATTGGCCTTGTGCCGGACTTTACTGAATATACATTATTCTCAGTGAAACATCAAAATCTTATATAATATATATATATATATATATATATATATATATATATATATATATAATCCAGGTAGGGTAAAAATCCACAGGGTAGAAATCCAAAGGGAATCAAACCGGGTTTATAAAAGAGTGCTCAATAAAAAAATATAGAGCTGTATTGTGAATGCTTTTATTCAAACATGTACAAGGTCTGCTACACTGGCATGTCGATGTTATCGATCTACAGCTCTCAAGAGCTGAGGTCTCATCAGGCAGAAAATTATTTTTTGATTCAACCTGGTTGCTGAATTCCAGGGAGAATGAAGTCGAGCAAAAAAGAAGAGGAGAAAGAAATAAAAGTCATATGACCGATTTTAAAATATGATTGCCGTTAGAAATTACTATTTTCATTTTTTTATTTTTATCTTTTATATATTTTATATATCATATATATATATATATATGCGATTTTATGAAGGCTTACCAAAGCATTCCGTTCAGGAGACCAATGATCACCCTGAAAGACTTTTTCTTACAAATATTATTTATTCAAATTAAATGTTTTTTCCTACACGTGTTTCACTACCAAGCAGGTACCTGTTTGGCAGATCATCAGGGAAATTAAATGTCTGGAATAAGGGTTTCAACTACCGACAATACACAATGTGGCGTTGCATTAATTGAGGTCACTTGAGAAGAGGAAAAAAAAATTAATTTCCCTGATGACCTGCCAAGCAAGTACCTGCTTGGTAATGAAACATGTGTAGGAAAAAACATTTAACTTGAATAAATAATATTTGTAAGAAAAAGTCTTTCATGGTGATCATTGGTCTCCTGAACGGAATGCTTTGGTAAATCTTCATAAAATCGCATATAAATGCTCTGTACTCTGTAATCGAGTATCATCGAGCTTGTTTTTATTGGCATAACTCCGGTCTTCACTGAATAATCTATTTTATAAGTGAAAAATCTAAATTATATTTATATATATATATATATATATATATATATTAGGATATTGGTAGTTCAACATTTAAAAAAAAATTTTTTTTATAAGCATCGAAGAATTAGTATTAAATTGAGAATAAAAGCCCTTTTTCAATGCAAGATATATTTATTTATACCAGCATGCTGCCCGATGCGTTTCCGTTCAACTAAAGAACCGCGAAGTTACATCAGACGCGGACAATACATCAAATAACAAGCAAGGACGTTTTACCGATAAACAAAACTAAAAAAAAGTTTGTTTATTTTTATTAAAAAAAAAAGAGAAGAATCTCTGAAGATGAGTTTATCTCCGAAATTGATATTATACATGTAAAAAAAAAAAAAAAAAAAAAATATATCTTGCATTGAAAAAGGGCTTTTATTCTCAATTTAATATATATGTATAATATATATATATATATATATATATATATATATATATATATAATATATATATATATAAATTCTTTTTCTTATATGTTATAATCCTGAGCTATTACAGGGGGTATGAAATAGTGGATGTTTGTCTTCACTTAGCACGACCAAAGGCTTGATCCTGGTGAAGGTCGGTTTTACAGCAGGACATCTGCTCAGCTCATCAGAGTCCTTCCTATTGGTCGCTTCCCAGCGACTTCCTCTGCAATCGCAACTTTTGCGAAGGTGTCGTTGTTAGCCCTCAGCACATGTCCAAACCATCTGAGCCACCAATTGAAATTAAACAAAAATGCAGTTAATAACTGTCACCAATCAGGCGGAAAGTTTGTTCGACCAAACTGCATATTTTATTAGCTGTATTTTTGTTTGATTTCCGATTTTTGGGCGATTCTCAAGGCATCACGTAGTCACCCGATTGCCATTTTTATTTTCTTCGTTCTTACGTGATGTCTTCGAACCTACTTTTTTCTGTAAGTAAAAAACGCTTTAAAATTACTTAAAACATAAAAAAAAAAAACTTATCCAGGTAGGTAAAAGAGTAACTTATCTTGCCTTTGGTAACATTTATTTGTTGTTTTTACCCCTTTTTCGTTATGTTGACTTCAGTAAATAATGGCCGAATTCTTAAATTACATTGTTTTTGTTTGTTTTTTGTTTTTTTAAATTTTATTGTTTTATTTTTTTAAATAGTTTTAAAAATTTGAATTAACTTGAAATAAGGCGTTTCCCGGCTCAACTTTCGCATTTATTTATTTTAAAGATAACTCCGTCCTCAAATACATAGATTGGCGATTTAGTAGTTTCACAGCCAAAATGGCGGACAATGAATCGGCTGCTTTTTTTTTCTGATTTTTTTTCCGAACTCACAAATGAGTAAGTAAACCCAAATAAATTGTTTTAGACTAATTTCAAAGTTACCTTAAATTATTTTTACGGAAATACAGCTAGGAAACTAGTCCAAAATAATTTATTTGTTTATTTGTGAGGTCGGAAAAAAAAAAGCAGAAAAAAAACAACAACAAAAAAATAGCCGATTCATTGTCTGCCATTTTGTCTGTGAAACGACTAAATCGGCCAAACTGAACATCGCAAAATCGCAGGCGCCATTCAATATTGTGACGCATGAGTGCATTTACAAACTGAAGCGTATGATGCTTCGGTGAATCATTGCATGTCTAAACTGACCATCCTGACATACAATCTCAAAAGCTGCACAGGACAGCTGGCGCTTGTTAGCTTGCAACTGTGCATCACGAAAA
Organism: Sepiola atlantica; assembly: GCA_963556195.1. NCBI lineage: Eukaryota > Metazoa > Mollusca > Cephalopoda > Sepiida > Sepiolidae > Sepiola > Sepiola atlantica. The sequence continues at coordinate 43,676,004 of OY744554.1, forward strand.
ACGCAAAATCAATGAAAGCGTTCGATGCGGCAAGTCAGCTCGCGACGGTGCAGCTAAGAAAAGAGATTGTCATCAGGAAATCTGACTCCGTTTTTAAAAAAAAAATTTTTTTTTACTAATGATTTACCAATGGGGTAAATTTATAGAAGTGCACCTTTCGTATTTCGACCCCTAAAAAAAAAAAGTTTTTACTTTTTTGGGCAAATTACATATAAACAGCCTCAACAAATATCCGCTATAAAAAGACAAATGAAATTTTTATTATTTTAGGAGGGGGGGGGGGTCACTTTCCTATATAAGTTATACGTAAAGTGAGCACGCATTTCTTGGCCACCGAATCTCACCACTCGTATTTCGACCCCTAAAAAAAAAAGTTTCTACTTTTTGGGGCGCGGATATTTGTTGAGGCTGTTTACATGTAATTTGCCCAAAAAAGTAGATACTTTTTTTTTTTTAGGGGTCGAAATACGAAAGGTGCACTTCTATAAATTTACCTAACCATTTACCAAGGCCAAAAGCCACTCGAGGATAATGTTTCGTGAGATTTTCAGCTGGATGATGGGACAGTACTATGGAAGGATTGAGGACAGGATGATATGACAGATATTTGTTTACATTTGACTTGAAGACGACCATGTTGTAGTGTGTAGGGACACCTTCTGTGCTTCTGCAGTTTCACAATGAGATGTTAGGCCTCTCTTAAAAAAAAATAGCTAAAGAAATCTACAAACTTTGTTATGTACTTACGTGGTAGCTGAAAAGAAAACTGTACACCCAAAATTACGCAAATTCATCCAGTATTTATTGAATTAAAAAATAAAAAACGATTTTATCTTTTGGTAGCCATTTTTGTTAAACCAGTAAACAAAATTTGAGTTATCTCCCTTGCCTATTTCATAAGTGAAAATGTCTAATGTTAACTGAATAAGTATGCTTGGTGCTTCTTTCGTTTTACAATGACATCTTAGGCCTCTCTTAAAGAAATAGCTAAAGAAATGTATAAACTTTGTTATGTACTTACGTGGTAGCTGAAAAGAAGACTACACCAAAAAATGACGCAAATTCATCCAGTATTTATTAAATAAAAAATAAAAAACGGTTTTATCAATATGTCACCATTTTTCTTATATTTTGACTTTTTCGAAAGTTATCTCCCTTGCCTATTTAGTAAGCTGAAATGTCTACCGATACGTAAGATCGTTTTTCTTTTCTTTTCTTTTTCTTATAATTTAATAAATACTGGATGAAATAACCCTACTTCCGAAAAAAAAAATACGAAAGGCCAATATTAACGATAACTTCAAATGCTTACATTTTCTATAAAATATTAAATTGTCTTTTTAACGCAAATAGGTCACAAATGAGTAGGTAAACCCAAATAAATCGTGTTTGACTAATTTCCCAACTCTATTTCCATTTAATATTTTATGTCGCCAATAGTAATGTTTGACCCCCACAAATTTAATAGGCCATGATGGTATTTTTTTCTGCAAATATAAAAAAGGGTATTTTTGTACACCAGTGTAGTTTAACCCCCCCCCCAAAAAAAACAGCTACTTATACAAGGGAGATAACCGAAATTCATAATAAGCCGTAATGGAGGCCGTATTTCCACGTTATTCGTTAATCGGTAAAATTTAATTTTCTTTTATAAAATAAAAACTACTTGATTAATTTACGTGGTTTTTGGTGTAGAATATATTCAGCCCGTGACAGGGTACAAACAAACAAGATATTCATCAGTTTTTATTTTTATTTTTTTCCCCGAATGTCTCCCTTGATCTTGCCTAATCAGTAAGCTGAACTGGGTAAAAAAAATAAAATGTCTACCGATACGTAAGATCGTTTAAAAAAAATTTTTTTTTAAATTTAATAAATACTGGATGAATTTGCGGAATTTTTTTTCTGTACAACCGTATTTTCAGCTACCACGTAAGTACATAACAAAGTTTATACATTTCTTTAAATAAGAGGTTTATGTAGTCTGCTTGAAGCATTGTTTATTGGTATATAGAAATGTGATACTTAGAAGGCAATACAATGCAGAGGTGTGACGGATAGACACAAGTCGGAGCAAATAAGACATATAATGGTGGAACAAATTAAATAGTTTCACCCTTAATACAATGTATACATGCACACACACACACACACACACACACACACACACACACACACACATATTTATTTATTATTTTTTTAAATTTTATTTATTTTTTAAATTTTTTATTTATATTTTATTTATTTATTGATTTTTTTTTTTCCTTTTTAAAAAAAAAAATATTTTAATGTCGTAGCGTAACTAAAGAAGCACCGAAAATAGTTCGGAAATCTTAAATAAAATAAACTGCTTATTCAAAGCAGTTGTTCCCCCCCCTTTGATAACGGTCACTGTAAACTTGATTGAAAGTTGAGCCAAATATAACTCGCGGTTCAGCGTATCCCCCCTCCTCCCCTTCCCTACACACATCTGCCTTTAAGTTTGTGTTGTTGTTGTTGTTGTTTAGAGGACGAGAGACGTGACTCCTCCTCCTCCTCTTCTTCCTCCTACCCTGAACAACAAACAAACAAACCGACGAGGTAGAAAAAAAAAGAGGAAGCCGTTGTGACAGATGTGGGTTAGTTGAGTCGTAAAACAAGTTGTCGTAAAGATAGAGAGAGGGGGGGGGATGGTGGGGGGGGGGGGGGAGGGGGAGATGGTGGGGGGAGGGAAAGAAAAATGTCTACCTCTTGGGTAATACTCGCCGGTTGAAACTTTTAACCGGCGACCTTTCTATCACCGCCCACGACCTGCTGCCACGGGAAGGGAGTGGGGTTACCCTCTCTACCCCCCCCCCCCCCCGCCGTCTCGCTTCTCAGTTTCGGCAAGGTTTGACATGAACTCAGGTTAACGTGAGGAGCGTGGTGGTGTATTGGGGAGAAAGGGGAGGGAATCCCGCCCCCCTCCCCCACGAGGGTAAAAAAATGGAGAACGTACCCGTCTGTATTCCCCGGTAGGAGCGCCTTAGACGACCGGCTATTAAACCGCCGTATCTTTTTTTAATTTTTAATTTTTAATCTTTTTTTTTAGCATGGTTCACCCCAAACAAGGCAGGCCGCCACTGTAGACGTAAGGGGCTACTGAGAAAAAAGAAAAAGGGGAGAAAGTTGGGAGGGGGGGGGGTGTCAGCCTAACTTGGGATCTGCGAAGGAGACAATGCTTGGGACGATGCCCGTTTCATAAAATCGAACCATTCCAGATTCCGACTAAGAAAGAGGGTGCCAGCGAAGTCTGTTCAACGCGTGTCTGTGTGAGAGAGGGAGGGAACGGGGAATTTAACTCCCCACGAAGGGGATCTCTGGAAAGGTGTAAAAATAGCTGAGAACGAACCCGTTAGCATTCCCCGACAGGGGTGCCTCAAGCGACCAGCTATAAATCACTATCCTCTCTCGAAGAGAGTATCCCCCCCCCCGGTCAAGAAGCGAATCATGCCCCATTTCGACAAAGGAGTGGTGGGTACCTGCTCCCCACTCGCAGCAAGGTTAGACAGGAAGTCAGTTCAAGGGGTCACTCTGGAAGGACACATAAATAGACGAGACCATCCCCCAAAGGCTAGAATCAGAATGCGCCAAGACCCCCCCCCCCCCCCATCGACTGATCATTGTTCAAGAACAAAAGATGATTATTGCAACGACAGGAGATGCCTAATTGGTTTAGTCTTGAAAAGAACAAGACTATAGGTAGGAGGAAAACAGTCAGTTTATATTTTTTAATTTTATTTGCGATACTTGAACGTATGAAGTGATTCTGACGCGAAGACGATTCAGTTGTCGTCGTCGCCGCTTGCTGAAGTTTGAAAAATGCTGAAAGAAACCGTCGAGAAGATATAAAATAAAAATTTTTTATAAAGAGTAAAAATAAACAAATACTTTATTGATTTACTAGCGGGTACCTGTAGCCCGGCGTTGCCCGGGAGAAATGTAAAAGAATGAAATAAAATATGTAAAGAGCCGACAAAACGCAAATAGGTCACAACGGATAGTTTTAACGTAAAGAAGAAAAAAATGTCGCTTTTGAATTGTGGAAAATCTATGTATCCACGAAAATGTTTAATTCGGAATGGAACAATAATAGAAATTGACACAGTGTAGAAGGACATCTCCTTCAAATGACCGATTATAGAAAAGTGTACTTTTGTCGGGCCGGGATATTTGTTCGATCTGTTATCTATTCTCGACAGCAACTCCTTCTAGACTGCGGCAAATTTTATTTATGTTGTTACTTTAGAAAATATAATAAACGTTGGTGGATTTTTACTGACGTAAAAGATTTAGGTCCTTCTACAGAATTTGAGCCGAACCAAAAAGACTTTTGCCGAACTAAACTTTAAACTTAGATTGATTCGTTTAGGGTTAGTTTAGTGTTAAAAAAAACAGTTCGATACAAATTGTGTAGAAATACGACGATATATATATATATATATATATATATATATATATATATATATATATATATATATTTATAAATAAATATTTATTAATTATTTTAATACCTACAGACATCGATGTTTCATGCTAACGCAATCTTCAGTGTAGGAACTAATTCTCAACGATCACAAATCGCCACTGATTCGTAGTCGAGAGTCTTATCCCATCGGCCATAGCCAATTAGTTAGTAAATAAAGAGGAATTTTAAATGTAAATAGCGAGTCGGCGGCTATATATATATATATATATATATATATATATATATATATATATATATATATATATTTTTTTTTTTTTCAAAAACGTAGAATTATTTTTAATCTTATGTCTTGTTTTTGATTTTAAAGAGAAGTGTTAAGTTTCTTTTTTGTTAATGTAAGATTATTTAAATAAAAATGAAGCCATAAAATAAACTTGTAATCATTATGGGTGTGGGAAGAGTGGTGGGAGGATTTATGCTGGCGGCAACATCTAAGAAGTATTTTTTTTTTTACTTCGCGTTGTAAACGGAATGTTTTTTTGTTTTTTTTTACGTGTATAAATGAGGTTTGAAGAAAGTATGTAATTACTTACGGATGATGTCTATTTTATTAAATAAAGTCAAAGTTATGAAAATATCAAAGCGTTCCGCGTTATTATGAATGTTGTTTAGTGATCGATGATTGGCTGGTTTGCGAATTCTGAAACCGGTGTTTCCGTATTTTGTTCTTTGTGAAATAATAGGTCGGCTACGCTAGACGGTGTATTGAGTTTTGTGGGAGGACTTAATTGTTAACGGGAATATAATTTGCTACCCTCTCTTTGGTGTACTTAGTTGGGAGAAGCTTAGAGGAGGGGGCTAAAAATAATGTATTTTGTTTAGGCTTTAAAAATAAGTTTAATTTCTGGAAACACGGTCGAAGGTGGGTTTTTTTTCTTCTTCTTTTGCCTGGTGTTTGCAAAAGGAATCAGATTTAAAAAATCTATTCTGAAATCAGACTTTTTTTTTTTTTCAGACGATTCTCTACCGATAGTCGGTCATTTTTACATGTATCCGAGGTCAGGGTTAAAATTTTTATTTTATTTTTTAGCTCGCCTTGTTAGTCGAATTCTTTTTTAACTGACTTCTCATCTAACCCTAACCCTACCCCTAACCTGTGATCGCAAACTATCTCATCCGGAACCGAATAAATCCGTTTGAGTTTATTTGCTTGGTGATCTGAAAGCAGTCAGCCATGTCATCAATCTTTTCGATAGATCTCCGCCCCCTTTGCAAAATAAAGTACTCCCCACAGCACGACATATTAACGTCTGTCTTCATGTGATACAGTCGCGTTTCTCTGTTGTGAATTTAAACTGACCATGAAATGTTTCTCCGACTAACTTGTAAGTTTAAAACGGGTTTTAATTTCACTGCATCCTGCGTGTCACAAAATGTTGTCGCGTCCCGTGCGTGTCACAAAATGTTGTCGCGTCCCGTGCGTGTCACAAAATTTTGTCGCGTCCCGTGCGTGTCACAAAATGTTGTCGTGTCCCGTGCGTGTCACAAAATGTTGTCGCGTCCCGTGCGTGTCACAAAATGTTGTCGCGTCCCGTGCGTGTCACAAAATGTTGTCGCGTCCCCGCACGTGTCACAAAATTTTGTCGCATCCCGTGCGTGTCACAAAATTTTGTCGCATCCCGTGCGTGTCACAAAATTTTGTAGCGCCCCGTGCGTGTCACAAAATGTTGTCGCATCCCGTGCGTGTCACAAAATGTTGTCGCGCCCCGTGCGTGTCACAAAATGTTGTCGCGCCCCGTGCGTGTCACAAAATGTTGTCGCGTCCCGTGCGTGTTACAAAATGTTGTCGCGCCCCGTGCGTGTCACAAAATGTTGTCGCGTCCCGTGCGTGTCACAAAATGTTGTCGCGTCCCTTGCGTGTCGCAAAATGTTGTCGCGTCCCGTGCGTGTCGCAAAATGTTGTCGCGTCCCGTGCTTGTCACAAAATGCTGTCGCGTCCCGTGCGTGTCACAAAATGTTGTCGCGCCCCGTACGTGTCACAAAATGTTGTCGCGTCCCATGCGTGTCACAAAAAGAAAACATTCGTTGGTCATATTATGCATAAGGTTTACTTACCCGGCATTGCCCGGGACTTGGCAATGTCATTTTTTTTTTTATATAAAAATGTGTAGGTCACGTGTGATGTTATTAATATAAAGATTATATAAATCTAATACATAAAGTAGAGACGATTTTTCCCCTGTACCTTCTCCGAGAATAGAAAAATAACCACATGCATCACAGGCTACTAAACTTACCATTACATTACACTTATTCACTCGAGCGTGTTTTAGTAAATTTGTTATTCTTTTTTCCCAGCTAACACTAAATATTGCATTTGGCCCACCATCCACGTCTCTCTGAAAAACCAACTCCATATAGGTGGTAGCAAAAACTTTTCTCCATAACAATTCTGTACTGTCACTCTACTCATCGACACCGGGAACTAATACACACAGTTTAATTTTCACAAAACACCGGTTCTTATTTATTATTTGCCTGGTATTAATTTAACACGCTTGCCAATAATCAAGCTTAGGTTAATTGGCCTATTTTCACATGTATTTCTAACCCGAGACAGTGGCACAATCGGTAAGAAGGTAGGTTTCATGATCGTCAGTTTTAGCGTTCGATCCCATTCTACTCTACCACTTTTTTCTTTTTCTTTAAATTTAAAACATCCGCTAACATGGTAGACGGGGAAGAAAAACAATAGGCCGTTGATTTTTTTTATTCGATGTCATGCAATAGATAGTACTTTCTCCCGTGCAACGCCGGGCGACGGGTTCCGCTAGTTATAAATAAAATGGAAAAAAAACAACAGTTATATGCAATCAACTAAACGTATATGTTTAGATTTTAATATTTCATTTTCATTATTTGAAAGACTTGGTCGGAAATGAGTTATTTCTTGAATATTTTCAATTGAAAACATGCACGTGAGTTGAGAGGGGGGGGGGGCGAAGAGAGATAAAACACCATAAAGAATGGGGAGGGTGTTTCGACAAATTAATTTTATTTTTTGAAAGCTGTCGGTTTAACAGTTGAAAGCAATTTAAGGGGAAAGAAAGAAAGAAAGAAAGAAAGAAAAAGGAGGAGAAAAACGTTGTCTAATGGCATTCATTGATATCCAGTGTAGACGGGGATCGTGGTGGTGATGGGGGAAAATGCAATCTACCAACATTATAAAACAACGAATGGGTTTCTACCATATCATACCTAGTTTAGCTACAATTATAAGCTGAGAAAACAACATTTGATTAGACAATGGCTAAAAAAAAAAAAAATTCAAATGAAACAAATTTTGGTTTCTCAACTATGCGACCGTACTTACAATTTAAACATTTGCTTTTTTTTGTTTATCGCATTTGGTCAGTAAACCAATAATTTTTGTATGAATAAGAGATTAAAGTAAGTACGACCTACATGACTGGCGGAGGCGGGGTGGAAGATAAAGCACAAGATGAGATGATAATACTAGTCATTGTTTATTTAAAGGTTAATCTCAATCATTATGCTTTTTTCTCCGTTGTGTTATATATACAGTTAGGTATGTGTGTTTGTTTGTTTGATGATTAGTATTATTAGTATTAGTAGTATTATTGGTATTAGTAGGGAGGGCCTGTGGACGAGTGGTTATAGCACTTGTCTTTGGGCTGGACGACCCGGGTTCGATCCCACTCACGGCATGCGAATTTTCGGGTCTGAAACTCCCTCTGTCCACCCAGCAGTACTAAAACTCAGGGAAGGTTCAAGGCAGCGGAAGGAGAGGGATGGGCTCCTCCTTCCATATGCTGTGCCCGAGACACGGGGATTCTTAACAAATCACCGCCGCTACGGCCATGGGCAGTGTGCGATGTCGGCAACGACACTCGTGCGCGTCCAGGCTATGCGACCGTTACCTTTTTTTTTTACCTCAATCATTATGCTTTTTTCTCCGTTGTGTTATATATAAAGTTAGGTATGTGTGTTTGTTTGTTTCTATTTTTATATATTTGTATGTACAGGATTCACTCCTAAACTAATTAACCGATCATTCTGAATTTTGGAACACAGCTGCTAGACGTAAGGGGTCATAATGTGGGATATATTTTGCTTTGTTTGTTTCATGCAAAGGGGGTGGAAGTCCTTTGTGAAAATTCAGATACCTCTGAATTTTGTGAAGTATTAATATTAATTATTATTATTTCCCCAAATGTCAGGGTGTCTGAAGATAGCGGCTTCCTGACCAAAAATGCACCAAACATTGATGTTATTGTTTTTGTTCCTTTCTCTTTGCAAAACTCAATCATGTTCTGCAAAGCCCAAAAAAACAAAAACAACATTTTACCTCTACAAAACAACCAAAGCAAACATCGTGAATAAATACCTGAACAAATAAAGAACTTGAAGCATAAAAACTTTCTGAAGACGATCGTTGATCCGAGCGAAACGTTTAACCAGTTCTTTGTTTTTAGTTGTTTTTTTTTAAGTATAAACAAACCAAAAACGTCTTTACTTGAAGCAGAAACACCCTTATCGCCAGTCTTCGCGTCAGCTTTTTCCGGCGGCTGACGTAAACTGCCGGAAGATGCCGACGCAAAGTTGGCAGAAATTGGGTCCCATTCTATATCAGTACCGAAGTTTTAAAAGAACGATGTTACACACGCTTATTAACTTTTCTAATTTGTTTCTCATGCCCACCCCCCTCCTCCTCCCCCGGGCAACGCCGGGTGACCATGCTAGTCATAAATAAAAGAAGGCGGAGGATTTCTCACTTTTTGAAATATGGATAGTTTTTTTTTGTTTCCAATCGCCCTTTTCGTGTTTTACTCCGACCACTTTCGGACCAATCCTAGTTTTAGTTCCCGACTATATGTGTATCAACAAATCAATAAGTCATCTTGAAAGGATTTTTTTTGTGTGTGTTTGCAAATGAATGAATATATTAATAAGTAAAACCTTGGAATAAATAAAAGCTAAACTTCTGTCCATAGAATTTTGGAGATAATCTCTCTCTCTTTTATATATATATATATATATATATATATATATATATATATATATATATATATATATATATACAAATGCTTGAAAATACCACAAGGTTGAAATAAATTATTGCATCGATGATTATGTAATTTCGTGTTACTACATTTTATTCTTATTCTGTTTATCACATTGAGCTCTCATACCCGGATCTCCTGGAATTATTTCATTATAACACAAATATATATATATATATATATATATATATATATATATATATAATGATAGATATATAGATAAAAAGTTCATTCCAACCCACTTGTTCAACTTGACATTCCCCTGACCTCATCCGCCCTTCCACCCCTGCAGGTCAGTTTGTTGGGGACTGGCACACCCCAAAATATGACAATAGCCACATTAATTGTCCAATAATTTGATGCCCGTGGGTTGGGTTGAATAAGAATTCCAGTTTCGTCCTCGAATTCATATTTGATGTCTTTGGACGATTGTCAAATTCAACCTCTCTCTCTCTCTCTCTCTCTCTCTCTCTCTCTCTCTCTCTCTCTCTCTCTCTCTCTCTCTCTCTCTCTCTCTCTCTCTTTCTTTTTCTCTCTCTCTTTCTTTTTCTCTCTCTCTTTCTTTCTTTTTCTCTCTCTCTCTCTCTGTCACTTTTTCTCTCTCTCTCTCTCTGTCACTTTTTCTCTCTCCCTCTTTCTCTCTCTGTCACTTTTTTTTCTCTTTCTCTCTTTCTCTCTCTCTCTCTCTCTCTGTGTGTGTCTCTCTCTCTCTGTCACTCTTTCTCTCTCCTTCTCTCTCTTTCTCTCTGTCACTCTTTCTCTCTCCTTCTCTCTCTCTCTCTCTCTTTCTCTTTTTCTCTCTCTCTCTCTTTCTCTCTTTCTCTCTCTCTCTCTTTCTCTCTCTCTCTCTTTCTCTTTTTCTCTCTCTCTCTTTCTCTTTTTCTCTCTCTTCTGAGTACTTCTCTCATTCGCACGTCCTTATTTTGTGTTTTTTAGTTTTGTTTTTCTTTCTTTAATAAAAACAAAACCAACATTACTTTCAATTTTTTTTTTAAACAAAACCAACGTTACTTTAAAAAATAATATTTTTATCACAAAACCAACGTTACTTTTAAAGTTTTTAGGGTTTTTTTTAAAACAAAACTAACGTTACTTAAAAAAAAATTGTCTTTTTAAACAAAACCAACGTTACTTTTAAAAAGTTTTTAGTTTTTTTTAAAACAAAACCAACGTTACTTAAAAAAAACAAACTGTTTTTTTAAAACAAAACCAACATTACTTTAAAAAAAAAACTGTTTTTTTAAAACAAAACCAACATTACTTTAAAAAAAAAATTGTTGTTTTTATTTAAACAAAACCAACGTTACTTTAAAAAAAAAATTGTTGTTTTTATTTAAACAAAATCAACGTTACATTTTAACAAAAACAACAAGACCAATGTTACTTTTTTAAAAAGTGGCGATTTAGTCGTCTCGCAGCCAAAATGTCGGACAAAGAACTGTCTGCTAATTTCCGAATTCACAAAAGAGTAAGTAAACCCAAATAAATTGTTTTGGACTAATTTCAAATTTTACTTAAATTATTTTAAAGGAAATACAAGATGAAAATTAGTCCCAAACAATTTATTTGGGTTTACTTACACATTTGTGAGGTCGGAAAGAAATCAGAAATTAGCAGACGGTTCATTGTCCGCCATTTTGGCTGCGAAACGACTAAATCGCCAAAACGTATTTTTTTTTTAACAAAAAACGTTACTTTAAAAAAAAAAAATAAAGCAAATGTACTCTCCACCCTTATTTCTGTTGAATGAACTTTGGCAATTTTGTCTGAGATGTTGCGATACTGACTCCAAGGAATTTTCTCAGACTCCAATGAATTTTCTCGGACTCCAATGAATTTTCTCGGACTCCAATGAATTTTCTCGGACTCCAATGAATTTTCTCAGACTCCAATGAATTTTCTCAGACTTTGACTCCGCAACGTTGCTTTACATATAAGTTGCAACTTAAAAAAAAAATTGCACCTCAAATTCATGTTATAAAATAGAGTTGAAATAACCATTACTTTGCCACAGGACAGGGAGAAGCTGATTCATGCCTTTACTGGAGATGTGTTTCAGTGTAATATTTATCGGTGACCTTTTGCTAGACGTCTTATTGATTTCTACTTCTTCCCGTATCTTTTGATCGATATATAGCAGGGTGTTTTTATTGTATCGCTTTCTGGCATCCTTTCTGTTCCTCGCAGAGTCGTCCACTGCTAGTATTAAAGCAGGGGCGGGTAACCTTTTCAGAGTGAGGGCCAGATGAGACTTTTGGAAGGAGATCGCGGGCCGGAGTGAAAAACGAAATCTCAGAATTACTATATTTTGTTTACATGAATAAATTGTACAAAAATTGCATTGAACACTCTACAAATCTGATATTTTTTCTCAAGAGACTTCCGTATGTGATGTTATAAAAGGTGCCGACGAAGAGCCATTTTAGAATCATAAAAAATAGGGGAAGTAGCAAGTTGATCCAGCATTCATTTTGACACACCTCACATAGGTTCTCTGTTTCATGCCCTTTCCTCGTCTCTCGTTTCCTCTTGGCCTCTCTCTTTCTCTTTTTCTATTTTTATCTCAGGCCAAGGATTTGAAATTAATAGTTAAAGAAAAATGAAATATACATGCATCATCGCTCGCTGATGTTTATACATTTTCATCCCACTGTAAATCTTAATTGAAACCTACTTTTACGTCTATGTCACAAAATGATATGAGTTTTACTGGGAGGTCCGCGGGCCGGATTGCCACATCCAGCCCGCGCGGGCCGGAGGTTGCCCACCCCTGATTTAGTTGAATCCTTAAAATTTTCTGCATTGTTGATAGGCATGTTATTGGTCTGTAGTTTCTTAGGATTTTTTCTTTATTGCTGTATTCGAGTCGTCAACGCAGATATGTTCACTTTGCAGATACACCCTCTCAGATTTTTTTGCTATTTTCATGTAGTGCCGTGAACTTTTAAAACCAGAATGCATTCGTTCCATCATGGCCTACTCGTTCCGTGTCTTCACTGAATATGTATTTCAGTGTAATTTTGGTATGTGACCTTTTGCTAGGTTATACCTTTACAACTCAATAATATTGGATCGATAAGTTTCGATGCCTTCGAGGGAGATGCTGATTTATCTCATTTTGCGAGGAACTTAATTAAATATGTTCAACGAACCATGTTCGAATGTGCGATGGCTTCTCGTTTTGTTTCTATGGAATTGGTCGAAATTTTTTACCGATAATTCTACGTCTTTATCTGAATGCTAATATGTCTGCGTAATATAATAGGCCTAGGTTTTACTGCATGTCTTTTTTCTTTTTTTAAATTTTTTTTCTTGATTTTTTTTCTTTTTTTCTTTTTTCTTTCTTTTTTCTTTCTTTTTTCTTTCTTTTTTCTTTCTTTCTTCTTTCTTTTTCTTTTTTTTTCTTTCTTTTTCTTTTTTTTTTTCTTTTTTTTTCTTCTCTTTTTCTTTTTTTCCTCTTTTTTTCTCTTTTTTTTCTCTTTTTTTCTCTTTTTCTTCGTTTTTTCTTTTTTTTCTTTTTTTCTTTTTTTCTTTTTTTTCTTCTTTTTTTTCTTTTTTTTCTTTTTTTCTTTTCTTTTTTTTCTCTTTTTTTTTCCTTTTTTTCTTTTTTCTCTTTTTTTTCTTTTTTTTCTTTTTTTTTCTTTTCCTCTCTTTTTTTTTTTTACATTAAAGGTCACCGCTTATCAAGGCCCAAAGGCCACTCGAGGATAAAGGTTAAAGAGTTTGACTGGTGGGCGGTGAGACAACATTGCGTTCACCAGCACGATGGTTGTAGCAGGGTAGAAATTGATTATTTACGGGGACGGTTCAACAAGAACTTGTTTACATTGGACTTGAAGACGACCATATTGTAGTCGGCAGGGAAGCAGGCTCGCGGCACTGTGTTCCACAAATGGGCAGTTCTAGGAAAGAAACTCTGCTCATGGAAGTTTCGTTTCGTCTTGGGCATGCAGAGAGAGAGAAAAGGGAAATCATTTACATTGGTAATAGCTAGGCGGGTTCTTATTGTAAATGTTTTACAAGGGAGAGGGGGACCATAGATTTGAGCTCAGTCGAGCACCTGCCATGAAAATAACGATAGAGTAGAGAAAGACTAACAACATGTCTTCTGTGAGAGAGTGATTGTAGGAAAGAGAAGAGGGCATCCCCCACTAGATTTCGAAGTCGGTTTTGGACTTTCTCAAGGCAGGAAAAGGGGTGCTGTTTGCGGCACCTCCCCATATGTGGCAGCAGTACTCCAACTTCGGACGTATTTGACTCTTGTACACGTAGAGGATGGCGTCAGGCGTGTGATACCTTCTAGAGCGGTAGAATGATGCAATCATTTTTCTAGCGGTTTTAGCAACATATTGTAATCGTCTTGGAAGCAGGCTCGCGGCACTGTGTTCTACAAGTGGGCAGTTCTAGGAAAGAAACTTTTCTCATGGAAGTTTCGTTTCGTCTTGGGCATGCAGAGGGAGAAAGGGAAATCATTGACAGTGGTTTAAACTTAAGAAATGGAAACTCAGGGAATCTAGTTAACTGATTATTATGAATTATGGAACATAGCTGCTAGGCGTAAGTGGTCCAAATGTAGGCTATATTTAGTTTAAGTTTTATGCAAAGAGAGTAAAAAAAGAGTGGAAGCCCTTTATGAAACTTCAGATACTTTCGATTTTTGTGAAATTTTAACATCAGGTGTAAGACATCAATTAATAAATATTCCCCAAATTTTATTTTATTTGGAGTATTTAGAAGGGTTCTTAAGATATTTCAGATTTGCATCAAATTTGATCCATTGTCATTAGACACCAATTAAGCAAGATTCCCTGAATTTCAATTTCTTAAGACGCCCTTAATTTTAGACATTTTCTCAAATCAAAATCATCATATATATATATATATATATATATATATATATATATATATATATATTTTTATAATAATTTGTGGATGTTCATCATAACCATTGACATAACATCTCCTTCATAAATTCGGTAAAACTTACAAATATGATAATCATTTCAGTCCAACTAAAGCCAACATGACACAAAAAAAACGCAATTAAAAACGCTAATTATTCCGTAGGATTCATATTAAACACAGCTCATACAAAAGTGTTGGTATTCCAAATTTTCGCAAACTTTATACGAAACTGAAATATTTAAAAAAAAAATCAACCAATTTGCGAGCAGAAATGGCTAATCTACACTAGTTTGTATCTCTTCAAGCAAAAAACACATTCTAATGTACAGAAATCTGATTTTTAGTGAACTTTGAGGCATCAAAATTTATTCGATTTTCGCTATTCACGGGTGTGTCTTGAACCTCACCCCCGCGAATAGAGGGGGGGGGGGGCTACTGTATTAAAAAAAAGAAAAGAAATAGTCTCTAAACCAAAATTCAACGCCTCTTCCCGTTCTCAACTGATTTTGTATACTTGTGCTACCCCAGGGCCCTCCCTTCGCTAACAACATTATGCGGATCTGAATTCTAGTTTTTTGAATGCATAAAAGCCTTGAATGGGTTGCTTTCTTTTGTGTTTTCTTTTGTGCTTTCTGTATTGAATCAATCCTGAATACACGCGGAGCCTTTTCCTTCTCTTTTCCTTTCTCTCTCCATATTACTTAGACGTTATTGATTTTTAAAAAAATTCTTTTTACGGAATTTGTATTTGGTCTTTTTTATTATTTGCGGCACTTAATTATAAGTAAAGAGAGTGTGTGTGTGTGTGTATATATATATATATATATATATATATATGTATATATATATATATATATATATATATATATATATATATACATATATAAATTAAGGAAATCAACATCTTTGAAGCACGGATTAGAATGTATTAAAGTGAAATATTTTAAAAATCAACAATCGGGCAATTTTAAATGAAAAATTAATTTATTTAATTTTTTAAAATTTATTTCACTTTAATACATTCTAATCCGTGCTTCA
>OY744554.1:43691677-43711677 GCA_963556195.1 Sepiola atlantica
AAATCAAAATCATCATTTTTTTTTGGAAGTACTTTCGACCGACTCTCTCAATTGTCGTCAGGCGGAGGGTTAGGGTTGTTCGAACTGTGCGTCAATTTATAGCTTTCTAAAAGTATGTATGGGTGAGGAGATTCTGTATCCGGAACGTGATCACGTGTATATGTGTGTGTATATATATATATATATATATTTATATATATATACAGGGTGTCCCAAAATAATGTATACACCCTTTGAATTGTTATAAGTCGTTCAATTTACTGATTTTTATTTGCAAGATTGATAAACAAGATTGAGTAAGAATATTCATTTAAAAATACTGACAGTAAAATTAACAAAAACATAAAAAATTAACTTTTAACAAAGATAAAGGCTACTTAGGGTAATTTCAGAATGTTCATAAAATGAACCCTCATCCTAACCCCAACCCGTTCTGCTCAATACACTTTCCATATAGTGAAGACGTGAAGAATTGTACCTACAAACGTCCTGCGACATTTACTCCGGTATTTGAGCACATTCTACTACAATTACTACTCCCATTTGTTTGCAATTACTTCAGGTTTCTTGCTTTAAACATTGTAGCCTTTACGTTTATTAAAAGTTAATTTTCTATGTTTTTGTTAATTTTACTTTCAGTATTTTTAAATGTGTATCTTACTGTTCTACTCTTTTATCAATTTTGTTTGCAAATCAAACTCAGTAAATTGAACGAGTTATAACGATTCAAAGGGTGTATACATTATTTTGGGACACCCTGTATATATATATATAGATAATGAAGATGAAATTTTATCTTTTAAATAAATCCTATCTTGAAAATCGATGCTCAATATACGAAGTAGAGCAATAATAAAATGAAATGAATGATGAGAATAAAAATTGGAAAAAAGAACAATATTTATTGAATCATCAAGGAATATATGAATAAACTTTTTTCCTTTCCTTAATCCATGGATTTTCAAAAGTGCAAGCTTTTATCATCAGAAAATTATATATATATATATATATATATATATATATATATGAAGCAATCCAACAAAAGATATAAGCGTCAACTTATAATTAGTGAAAACATCCGGATAAAAAACTGAAGCTCAATATACTGGATAGAGCATTAATATTATAATATAAAGTGAAGTTATAAAATAAGGTGTCAATCAAATTTTATTAGAATTCAAAGTTTATGCAAAGCATCCTAAAGTCCTTAGCTCATGAGTTTTCAAAGATAATTCTTCTCTTCAGAGGACCATTACCGCAGTTATACTACTACAGGTAATAAAATTACGCTTTGAAAATATATAAAATTATATACACAAATACATAAAAATACTTAACATCAAACATATCAATCCAAAAACATACTTTTGTTGAATCCATACAGTCCATCCAGGTCATACAAGTTGAGAAGCATAATCAGGAAGGACATTACTCCAAGATACAAACAGCAGTCCAAATATATATATATATATTTATATAAACAAATACACATTGATTATTATTATAGATTGGAGGATTCTCATTACGAGTTTTATGAAATACATTAATCTACAACATGAAGAGTTCTATTAAGCTCACAAATTCATGGAATTTCAGCATAGACATCGATTTAACATTTTCTTCATGAATTCGGTAGAACTTACAAATATAATAATCATTTAAGTCCAAATAATAAAATGAAATGAGTGATGAGAATAAAAATTTGACGAAGAAATAATATTTATTTATTAAGACAACTTGATGATTCAATAAATATTGTTTCGTAGTCAAATTTGTTTTCCCCTCACTCATTTCATATATATATATATATATATATATATATGTTTTTTTTTCGCTTCGTTAAATAACAACACGATAATAATCGGCAGTTAATTAAATTAAAAATATTTTCCCAAAATGTAAAATGACGTCCCAGACACTAGATAATTAATTTCTATAAAGAATAATTTTAATAATAGAATTTTTTAGAAACAGTATTTTGAATAAATAGTTTCTACCTACTAATTAAGATACTAATTAAGATTTTTACTTAAAATAAAGGAGAGATTCTGTGAGATTGACGTTCGTTCAACTCGTCGTGTGTTTATTTCGAAGGGGAACAAGTCAGCCCTGGAAATAAGGCTCGTCTGACCGCTGACGAAACATTTATGTTGCCTTTCCTTATGATGAATTAGATGTAGAATTCCCATACTATCATTGGATTGGAATGGTAACTTGTGAGCGGTATCTTGAATGTTTTAGTTTTTTTTTGGGGGGGGGATTTTTTCATCATTGTGCCGCCCGACGTGAAAGTGTATTATCGCACATTGTTCCGTTTTTTTTTTTTTTGGGGGGGGGGGGGGGTTGAATGCATTTGGGACCGATTATTTGGTTGTTGCCTTGGTGGCAAAAATAATGCACGAGCTACTTTTCTAAGACATTTTCTAGGCCTTTCTTTTTTTTATCTTTGTTCTTTCTTGTTTTTTAATTTTAACTTTTATTTTTATTTTTTTCCTCTTCTCTTAAGTGACCTCAACTATTGCAACGCCCCATTGTGTATTGTCGGCAGTTGAAACCCGTATTCCAGACATTTAATTTCCCTGATGATCTGCCAAGCAAGTACCTGCTTGGTAGTGAAACACGTGTAGGAAAAAACATTTAATTTGAATAAATAATATTTCTAAGAAAAAATATCTTTAATGGTGATCATTGGTGTCCTGAAAGGAATGCTTTGGTAAGCCTTCATAAAATCGCATATATATATATATATATATATAATATATATATATATATATATATATATATAATGTAGGTTTTACAATAAAAATATATTTTTATAATAATTTGCGGATGTCCATCATAAGCATTGACATAACATCTTCATAAATTCGGTAAAACTTACAAATATGATAATCATTTAAAGTCCAACTAAGGCCAATATGACAACAAAAAAAACGCAATTAAAAATGCTAATTATTCCGTAGGATTCATATTAAACACAGCTCATACAAAAGTGTTGGTATTCCAAATTTTCGCAAACTTTATACGAAACTGAAATATTTTTTTAAAAAATCAACCAATTTGCAAGCAGAAATGACTAATCTACACTTGTTTGTATCTCTTCAAGCAAAAAACACATTCTAATGTACAAAAATCTGATTTTTAGGGAACTTTGAGGTATCAAAATCAATTTTTAACATAGTTCACCCCAAACAAGGCAGGCCGCCACTGTAGACGTAAGGGGCTACCGAGAAAAAGAAAAAAGGGGAGAAGGTTGTGGGGGGAGGGGGTCAGTCTAACTTGGGATCTGCGCAGCGAGATGTCTGTTTACATTAGTTTTAAATTTCTGCAGGTAGGGGCACCTCAGGCGATTAGCAATAAACTAACCCCTTCTCAAAGGGTGAGAAGGCAAAGCCTGGGAGGGTAGACCTCCTAGAAATGCACAGGACAAAGTATCCATCGGAACAGATACTACACTTTGATCCTGGTAAGGCCAATATGACAAAAAAAACGTAATTAAAAAAAAGACGCGCAATTAAAAACGCTAATTGTTCTGTACGATTCATATTAAACGCGGCTCATACAAAAGCATTGGTATTCCAAATTTTTGCAAACTTTATACGAAACTGAAGTTATAAAAAAAAAAAAAAATCAACCAAATTGCAAGCAGAAATGACTAATCTATGCTAGTTTGTATCTCTTCAAGCAAAAAACACATTCTAATGTACAAAAATCTGATTTTTAGTGAACTTTGAGGCATCAAAATTTATTCGATTTTCGCTATTCACGGGTGTGTCTGGAACTTCACCCCCGCGAATAGCGGGAGGGGGGGGGGCTACTGTATTAAAAAAAAGAAATAGTCTCTAAACCAAAATTCAACGCCTCTTCCCGTTCTCAACTTGTGCTACCCCAGGGCCCTCCCTCCACTAACAACATTATGCGGATCTGAATTCTAGTTTTTTGAATGCATAAAAGCCTTGAATGGATTGCTTTCTTTTGTGTTTTCTTTTGTACTTTCTGTATTGAATCAATCCTGAATGCACGCGGAGCCTTTTCCTTCTCTTTTCCTTTCTCTCTCCATATTACTTAGACGTTATTGATTTTTTTAAAATTCTTTTTACGGAATTTGTATTTGGTCTTTTTTATTATTTGCGGCACTTAATTATAAGTAAAAGAGAGAGAGAGTGTGTTTGTGTGTATATATATATATATATATATATATATATATATATAAATTAAGGAAATCAACATCTTTGAAGCACGGATTAGAATGTATTAAAGTGAAATATTTTGAAAATCAACAATCATGCAATTTTAAATGAAAAATTCATTTTTTTAATTTTTTAAAATTTATTTCACTTTAATACCTTCTAATCCGTGCTTCAAAGATGTTGATTTCCTTACTTAAAAAAAAAAGCGCCAATCTGCGCATAACATCGCCAGGACTAAACATATAACGTCTTCAGAACTTGACGTATATTCTACCCCTCAGGGTTAATACCACCAATATGAGGAGGAAGAAAAGAAGAAAAAAAACTATAAGACAGTCTGGCCTGACAAGGTTGTATTACAACGAAAATTTGCGAAAAAAAAAAAAAAAATTAAATAAATGAATGAATTTTTCATTTAAAATTGCACGATTGTTGATTTTCAAAATATTTCACTTTAATATATATATATATATATATATATAATACTTTTAGAGAATTGAACCTATAGTGAAATGGTTTACATTTCACTATAGGTTCAATTCTCAATATACGAGATAGAGCAAATATAAAGATAAATGAAGGAAGAGAGATAAAGATGTGCGGATGACGAATCTATTTCATCTTCGATTGTTCAATGCAACGTGTACTCGATAAAAACATGTTTATTTTTCTTTCCTTAAGCCAAGGCTTTTCAAAGAGGTTGTCGAGGACTTCACACACCTCGGCTTCACCATCTCCAGCAATCTCTCTCTCTGAATGCAGAACTCCACAAGCGTATCGGCAGGGCTGCAACAACCATAGCTTGATTGGCGAAGGAGTCCGCAACAACCAAAGCTCGCTTGGCGAAGGAGTCCGCAACAACCAAAGCTCGCTTGGCGAAGGAGTCCGCAACAACCAAAGCTCGCTTGGCGAAGGAGTCCGCAACAACCATAGCTCGCTTGGCGAAGGAGTCCGCAACAACCATAGCTCGCTTGGCGAAGGAGTCCGCAACAACCAAAGCTCGCTTGGCGAAGGAGTCCGCAACAACCAAAGCTCGCTTGGCGAAGGAGTCCGCAACAACCAAAGCTCGCTTGGCGAAGGAGTCCGCAACAACCATAGCTCGCTTGGCGAAGGAGTCCGCAACAACCAAAGCTCGCTTGGCGAAGGAGTCCGCAACAACCATAGCTCGCTTGGCGAAGGAGTCCGCAACAACCAAAGCTCGCTTGGCGAAGGAGTCCGCAACAACCATAGCTCGCTTGGCGAAGGAGTCCGCAACAACCAAAGCTCGCTTGGCGAAGGAGTCCGCAACAACCATAGCTCGCTTGGCGAAGGAGTCCGCAACAACCATAGCTCGCTTGGCGAAGGAGTCCGCAACAACCAAAGCTCGCTTGGCGAAGGAGTCCGCAACAACCAAAGCTCGCTTGGCGAAGGAGTCCGCAACAACCAAAGCTCGCTTGGCGAAGGAGTCCGCAACAACCATAGCTCGCTTGGCGAAGGAGTCCGCAACAACCATAGCTCGCTTGGCGAAGGAGTCCGCAACAACCATAGCTCGCTTGGCGAAGGAGTCCGCAACAACCATAGCTCGCTTGGCGAAGGAGTCCGCAACAACCATAGCTCGCTTGGCGAAGGAGTCCGCAACAATAAGATGCTGACCATCAATACCAAGATGAAGGTGTCCAAAAGCAAGGATTCCACTAAGCATGAATGTCCTAACTCGCAGGAAGGTTGGCCGGCCAAGGAAAACTTTCTTATCCAAGTCTCGCTTCTCTCAACGTGGCCGACTGATTGTCGGGAGTTCATCAAACTTTGGTATATTCAGCCACGTCAACAGGTTATCAGAGCTTATATGCCGGGTCGGATCTGAAGACGGGCGAGTGAGGACTAGGTGGAGGCCCAGCACTGAACTACGTACCGGATCATACACCTAACACAGCTGCTATATATCCTTCCACCCAACCCCAGTAATTGAGAGGGATAGCTCGTCATGTGAGGACTGGCAATAAAAATACGAGAGAAATGACATGGGGTCAGGGGTGATATACCAAGTCAGATCTGACTCAACAGTGCATAGTCATCTGATCATTGCTCTTCTTCTTCTTCTTTCGTGTGAATCAGATGATTCTGGTGTTGGCATTGGTTTCCCTGATGTTTTTCTAGTTAGAAATCTTTCTGGAAAGACATCGGGTATATATTTGTAAATATGAATTTAATTGAAGGTTAAAAGTAATGTATTATGTAAATGACTCAACCCGTCTAGTGTCTAAACGACGTTTACTAACGGTATATAAGGCTGTTGAAATCTATAAATTTAAGTAAGATTCTTGCCACGTTTTCACTTCTAATCGCAGCCTCGTCTTGAAATTTCGTTCTTCTCTAATCTAATAAGGTTATTTAATGTTATCTAATGTAAATTTAATTGATTAATAATAGTTTCCTAATTCTACAGGTATACAAATATTATGAACGCTGACTCGAAAAGCTTAATTAATTAAATGTTAATTACTCGAGCCCCCCCCCCCCTCCCCTCTCCCTTCTGTTTACAAAAATTCCCCAGGACGGACGGACTGACAGACAGACAGAGAAGGACCACGAGAAGGTTGCCAACATCCCTAAGTGAAAGTGGTAATGTGGAATCGGCTGGATTCGAACTTGGAACACCCAGATCTCCAGTCCATGTCGTTATCCACTTAACCATCGTCACCTCCTTGGTATTGGATGATATCCTTTTTCATTGCACCTTTACGTATTGATGTTTCGGATATTTTAAAAGATTTTGATTGATATTTTTTATGATTTGAATTATTAGGACTACTGTTCGTATCTTGAATGTGATTCTCACAACGTTGAAGACGGGCGAGTGAGGACTAGGTGGAGGCCTGGCGCTCACCTACATACAGGATAATGCACCAAACTCAGCTCCTATATATCCCCCCCCCCCGATAATCGCGATGTGGGGACTGGCAAAGAAAATACGGGTGAAATGACACAAATAACCAGATTTGGAAATGGCGTTGGTGAAGTTGATACGACGTTGACTGACGACCTGGGCATGCCAAGTTCAAATCCAGTCGGTTCCATAGAATCACTTTTACTTACGGATGTTAACAACCTTCACGTGGTCTCTACTGTGAGTACCCAAGTCTAGAAAGAGGGATAGCTTTCAACTTACCCCCATACCGATTTTACCCTGAACTCGCAGCCACCTCCACTTCTCAGCATATCCGCAAGATAACAAAGTCGTCCAATTTTACATCGGTGCACAGTCAGAAGTTAAGGGGGCGTGTCTGCCCTCGGACACCCTCTGCATTTATACGTTACAAATAATACTTAAAACAAAAAACAATCTGTCTCTATTAGCAGGGCTACTCGGCGTTGCCCGGGGCAAAAGTGTAAAATAACTTCTATCTCTCTTTTTTTCCCCTTCCCTCCTCTTTCTTTTCTGCTCAGCCCATTCCTCTCTCTCTGGACATGCACACGCACACACACACACACACACACACACACATATACATATACACACAAAAAAAATCAGTTACTTCCCTTTAGTCAGTGGCTGGAAAACAGACCCCCCCCATTCCTCGAAGAAATTTTCTAAATTTTAGATATCTAGGGCAACGCCAATCAAGAAAATACCAACTTTGTGGGTGTTTGTTTTTTAATTTTAGAGTTTTAGTCGGACACACACACAAACCCACATTTTCTTCTCTCCCCCCCCCCCTAAAAAAACGGGGGGGGGGGGCGGGCGCAGATCCCAAACTATATCGAAGAACCAGTTTTGATACGACTATTCATTGCTAACTGAAACAATTGAAAAAAAAGCATTATTTTAAGTAGTTAAATCAAAATGGTTTTTATTACTTGTCCAATTTGCTCATACGGTAGAGTACCAGATAAATTCGTCCAAATTCCTCTTTGACGTTAAGGTTGCGAGTTCGAATCACGGCTTTGGCGCCGTAATTATTTATTGTTTATTTAGTCGTTAATATGTGCCCTTTGTTATGTTTCTGACTTTGAAATTAATTGAATAGTAATTATTTCCCCCTCCCCCTCAAAAATTCTCCAGGACGGACAGACAAACAATTGATTTTATTTTTACATGAAAAACAAAAAAAATGAGTTGATGTAATATTTGAATGCTGATTTTCAAGGTGTTCTAACTCTGGACAGAAACTAAACAGAGATAGTCGTCATTTGCCGTCTCGTGAGGTTAACGGACATACCAGTCGAGGTTCTGATCTCGACAATCAGTCGCCAGGAACTGGGCCATTTCGGTGGCCTTTTATCTGTCGGGCTGCGGTATTCGTCCTGGGTAGTCCTAGGGGGTTCACCCTTTCAGGACTTGCGTCCCCTCTTTGGGGAGGAGTTAGTTTATTGCTAACTGCTTGAGGCGCCTCCACCGGGGGAATGTAAACGGAGCTGTCCAAGCAATTTTTAAAAGGCCAGAGTGCTCCTTCTTTAAATGCGCTGACTTGATTCTCCCCCACCTTCCGACCTTGTGTCACATCCTCCTGCAATGGGAAGGAAATAAATATCGTCGATCGAAAATAATCTGATTTAGAATCTGAAAAAAAGCAAAACAATATGACTCTGACTCCCTGCGTCGTCAGACGTGTACGAGTTGACTCAAAAAACCCCACCTCCGATTCATCACCACTGCAAAGTAATGTCCTCGATTCAGGGCAGGAGCATCTCATGCCTTTCACAAATGTAAATACATTGTGTGTGTGCCCCCCCCCCCCCCCCATAATAGTCTGGAAATGGATAGGGGTGAGGCGGATTCATGTTTAATCTGCATGTGGATCGGCCCAGTGTATATCGGAATGTGTCTACGGATGAGTCACGATTGGGAATCTTCCGTTTCTCCACGTGTTGCCGATCATTAGCCTGGGGTTCCGTCACTTGTAGAGTATCGGAAAAAAAAAGAAGGGGGAGAAATAACAAAATATAATCTGTGAGGCGGAAGAGGTTCGTAAAATGTGTACAAGTGTGTTTGGTGAATTCTGATGATGATAGGTAAAAAGCCCTAACCTCTAAAAGGAAACAATTTCTTCAATATTTCTCCTCTCTCTCTTTTTTTTCTCTATCTCTCTCCCTCTCCCTCTCTCTCCCTCTCCCTCTCTCTCCCTCTCCCTCTCTCTCCCTCTCCCTCTTTCTCCCTCTCTCTTTCTCCCTCTCCCTCTTTCTCCCTCTCTCTTTCTCCCTCTCTCTTTCTCCCTCTCTCTCTCTCCCTCTCTCTCTCCCTCTTTCTCCCTCTCTCTCTCTTTCTCCCTCTCTCTCTCTTTCTCCCTCTCTCTCCCTCCCTCTCTCCCTCCCTCTCTCCCTCCCCTCTCTCTCTCCCTCCCTCCCTCTCTCTCTCTCTCTCTCCCTCCCTCTCTCTCTCTCCCTCTCCCTCTCCCCCTCCCTCTCTCCCTCTCTCTCTTCCTTTCTCTCTTCCTTTCTCTTCCTTTCTCTCTTCCTCCTCTCTCTCTCCCTCTCTCTCCCCCCTCTCTCTCTCCCTCTCTCTCTCTCTCCCTCCCTCTCTCTTATTTCATCTCCCTTTTTATACCTCTCTTTTCTTTCTCCGTCCAGATGACCCTGCTTCATATATTCGACGTGTAAGTGCTAAACCCTTTCCCTAACCTTCCTCTGTCTTTGTGAAACGCAGACTTTGCCATTACAAGGCGTCTGCATTTGATTAAGTGAGCTCTTTGCGAAGACATCGAGTACCCCTTTTCTCGCTGTCTGGATAATGGACCCCAGACAAGCCCCCTCCCTTATAACTGGATAAAATGGCAGAAGATCTGGATAGGCAGAAGCAAGGACGAGCCATGTTAACAAGTGGAAGGTTAGATTAGTTTTTGAGAGATTGGAAGCCTCCATTAGTACCGCCTCCTCACCACCACCACCACTATCTCCCCCCTCTCTATCTCCCTCCCTCTCTCTCTCGTTTTACCTCTTTTTTTTTCTCTCCCCCTTCTCTTTTCTTTTTCCTTCTCTCCCTTCCTTTCTCTTTTACTTGCACTCCCTCTCTATATCTCCCCCTCTCTATCCCCCCTCCCCCCCCCCCTCTCTCTCTCTATCTCCCTCTCTTCGATCTTTGTGAGGTTTTAACAATAGTTATTAGAAATCAATTGATGTAAATTGATACTTGGTTATATAGAACATATTCAATTGGCTGGATCCGACGGATTGCTCGATGGCCAGGGTCCGACGGGTCGCTCGATGGGCAGGATCCGACGCGTCGCTCGATGGCCAGGATCCGACGGGTCGCTCGATGGCCAGGATCCGACGCGTTGCTCGATGGCCAGGATCCGACGCGTTGCTCGATGGCCAGGATCCGACGCGTCGCTCGATGGCCAGGATCCGACGCGTCGCTCGATGGGCAGGATCCGACGCGTCGCTCGATGGCCAGGATCCGACGCGTTGCTCGATGGCCAGGATCCGACGGATTGCTCGATGGCCAGGGTCCGACGGGTCGCTCGATGGGCAGGATCCGACGCGTCGCTCGATGGCCAGGATCCGACGGGTCGCTCGATGGCCAGGATCCGACGCGTTGCTCGATGGCCAGGATCCGACGCGTCGCTCGATGGGCAGGATCCGACGCGTCGCTCGATGGGCAGGATCCGACGCGTCGCTCGATGGCCAGGATCCGACGCGTCGCTCGATGGCCAGGATCCGACAGATTGCTCGATGGCCAGGGTCCGACGGGTCGCTCGATGGGCAGGATCCGACGCGTCGCTCGATGGCCAGGATCCGACGCGTCGCTCGATGGCCAGGATCCGACGCGTCGCTCGATGGCCAGGATCCGACGCGTCGCTCGATGGGCAGGATCCGACGCGTCGCTCGATGGCCAGGATCCGACGCGTCGCTCGATGGGCAGGATCCGACGCGTCGCTCGATGGGCAGGATCCGACGCGTCGCTCGATGGGCAGGATCCGACGCGTCGCTCGATGGCCAGGATCCGACGCGTCGCTCGATGGCCAGGATCCGACGCGTCGCTCGATGGGCAGGATCCGACGCGTCGCTCGGTGGCCAGGATCCGACGCGTCGCTCGGTGGCCAGGATCCGACGCGTCGCTCGGTGGGCAGGATCCGACGCGTCGCTCGGTGGGCAGGTTCCGACGCGTCGCTCGGTGGCCAGGGTCCGACGCGTCGCTCGGTGGCCAGGGTCCGACGCGTCGCTCGGTGGCCAGGGTCCGACGCGTCGCTCGGCGGCCAGGGTCCGACGCGTCGCTCGGCGGCCAGGGTCCGACGCGTCGCTCGGCGGCCAGGGTCCGACGCGTCGCTCGACGGCCAGGGTCCGACGCGTCGCTCGACGGCCAGGGTCCGACGCGTCGCTCGACAGGGCAGGGTCCGACGCGTCGCTCGATGGGCAATGGCAGTGTTTGAAGCTGTTCTCAGTAGGCAGAATCTGACGTGATACACGATGGACAGAATCTGACACTCGGAATTCATTAAAAATGCATTTGTTATTTTCCATATCGAGGCTTAAGACTGTGTGCATATTAATTAGGAACATTCGAGGAATTGTCGGAAACGATATTAGAATGATATAATCCTTTGAATCAAGATAGGATTTCAAAATCTTCAAATTTCAGCGACGACGATGCAACAGACCAGCTTCTTTATCTTAAGCCGTAAATTTTTTTCATCTTTTTTCATCTTTTATTTCTTTTCGTTTCCTTTTTTTTTTTTTTCATCTTTCTTTTCCTTTCCTTTTTTTTCGTTTTTTTTTTTTTTTTACCGGAATAATGAACGACTGCAAGTATTTAAGTTTAGCCATAGCTTTCTGGGTCACGAGATCTTTTCTCGTTATTTTGTCTTGTTAAAGTAACCTTTTTTTCATGCCCCCCCCCCCCGCATAGGTTCTCCCCCCCCCCCCCCCCCCCCAATCAGGTTAGTGATACGTTTCTATGAATAGAAGAAAAGCTTGATTAAAAAACGGTTGGATCCTAGAAAGGTGCAGATCCGATGAGGGGGTGGGGTGAGGAGGGTGGCGCGAGATCTCGGAGGAGGCTGTCTGATGATCATCTTCATCTCGGATAGATGGAGGTGGGGGGGGGGTGGACTAATTAAAAAAAAAGAAAAAGGGAGACAATCGGGTTATTAGTGATGGCATATTTGGTTGCGTCTCTTATTTATATAAACTTATGTATGTGTTTATGTTTATATGTATGTGTGTGTGTGCGCGTGTGTGTAAGATTCACTCTTAAAATAACGAACACACCAATATGAATTTTGGAATGCACGTGTTGTAATGTGGGCTATATTTAGTTTTATGCGAAGAGGGTAAAAAGAGAGGTAGAAGCCCTTCGGTAAAATTCAGATACCTCTGATCTTAGCGAAATTTTAACAATAGGTATGAGACATCAATTAATAACTATTTCCCAAATTGCAGTTTCTTTGGGGTCTTTAAAAGGGTTTTTAAAAATATGGGCACAACCTCCCATTTGAAGATTCAAATATTTCAGATTTGCATTAAATTTGATCTTCGTAAGGGGACATAAAGGTGGTGCAAAACTGTTCTGTTCGGGGAATTAATTTTACCTGTCCTGAGACGGGTATTCTTCTTAAACTATTATTATTGATGGTATTGCTATAATCATAATAATTATTACTACCATTGCTAGGAGTATTGGTATAAATTACTTTTACTGAGATTAATAATACTTTTATTTATTTATTTTTTTAATTTTTTTATTTATTTGTTTATGTATTTATTTATTTTTAAGCTTTTTTTATTTGTTTATTTATTTATTTTTAATTATTATTTAGATTAACTATTAATTATTAATAATTAATTATATATTTTTAAATTTTTTATTTATTTTTTAATTTTTAATTTAAAAAAATAAAAATAAAAAAATTTATTTTAAAGTTTTTTTTATTTGTTTATTTATTTCCAAAAAAATTTTTTAATTATTAATTATTATTTAGATTAACTATTAACTATTAATTATTAATAATTAATTATTTATTTTTTAATTTTTTATTTACTTTTTAATTTTTAATTTAAAAAAATAGAAGATAGGAATTTAATTCCTTAAAAAGTTGATCGCGCCACTACTTGTATACCCACCCCCATCCTTAACAAAGTAGTTAAGTTAAGAGCATTTTTGGTCTCTCTCCATTTAATGTTAATGCGTGACTTTTAATTCGTATGACAAGAATTTCTCTCCAAAATAAAGACCCAGTTTAAATCCTCCGTCAATCTCGCCTTTTTCCTTTATATGCATGGAAAGTACGGCTATGATGATGATGACGGCGAAATGCAGCCCACTAGACGATGATGATGATAACGGTGACGTCAGTATACAAAAAGAGATAAGACTACGAGAGTTTTAGAGAACGTGTTTTTAATAAACCAACACATTTTCAAGATGGCATATACGGATATCCCCAAAGTTATTTTTTTCGTCTTTTGAGGTGAAGAAACAAATAAATAGTAAACAAATAACTGTCCCAAAACGCTTTAGATTTACTTTTTTTTTATATAATTGAAAGGAAAAAGATGCCAAAAAAAAATCATCAGATTTCGTAGACGGTCGGCGAACAATTGTCAGCCATCTTTGCTTTTCAGTATAATGTAATATATTTGACCGAACTTTTTAATTTAAACACAAAAAGAAATTAGGCAGGTGGGTAGAAAAGTAACTTTTATTGCCTTTGGTAAAAGTTATTTGTTTACTATTTGGCTTTTGTTTTTATGCACATTTTCGACGTCGACGTTAAATTGTCAAATGCAGAACGTCAATTAGTCAAATAAAACAATTATATATTCCTGGGTAATTTAAAACGTTTTTTTTTTTTGTGTGTGTTTTTCGCTCTTATATGAACAGAACTAAAACTTAATGACAATTTTTGAAATATGATTCTATTTTTTTTTGTAATTTAAAAAGTAGAGAGGGGGGATTTCTTTTTTATGGCACCACCACCACCATCATCATCGTCGTCGTCAACAGACACCGGAAATTATCTTTGGAATTTCAAAATAATTATTTTGAATGTTACACGGTTTTCAGTAAACTGTTGTAATTAATATTGTCAAAAGTTCCTTCGCCACCAAGGAGTGGTTAGTATTGATTTACTCCTCTCCATGAGTTAGGCACAAGGCCAGTTTTTATCCTACTCCCACAAGTAAGATGTGACCCAAGGTCGGATCGGGAAAGTGGGGCTTGAAAAGCCAGCGCCCGAGAAGGTGAGCATTCTGGCCGTTAAAAATTGCCTGGGCAGCCCCGTCGGCATTCCCCGGTAGGGGCGCCTCAGGCAGTAAGCAATAAACTTACTCCTCCCCAAAGAGGGGAGGCGAAGCCTGGGAGGGTGGACCTCCTAGAACTGCACAGAACAGACCCATAGACCGGCGTAAATCAAGCCCCGAAGGCCAAGACAATTCCAGTCTATGGGGTGCAGTATCCATCGGAACAGATACTACACTACAGATACCACAGGTGTAAAAAGTTGGCGAAATATTGTTAAATCGCGACCCTAACTTAGTTAGGAGTAAAGTACAAAAAAAACAAAAAACGATTAGCCTTGTTCGCAAAAATTCTAAAAAAAAAAAAAAAAAAAAATTACGCTGCAAATCACCCCACTCCCAGAAGAGAGAAATATGCAAATTACTCACTTCTAGCAGGATGTATAAAAACAAAGCCAGGATCGTTACTAGGTTTAGACTTTAAGCGTTTAGACGTTTTCAGGCGCTTTCTTGGCCTTTTGGCTAAGATCAAAGTGTAGTATCTGTTCCGATGGATGCTGCACCCCATACTGGTATTGTCTGGATCTTCGGGTCTGGATTTACGCCGGTCAATGAGTCTGTCCTGTGCAGTTCTGGGAAGTGGCGCTCCCAGGCTTTGCCTCCCCTCTTTGGGAGGCACTCTGCCCAGGCAATTTTTTAAAAAGCCCCTAGCACTCCTCCTCTGGAGTGCATTCCCACTTTCCGACCTTGTGTCACATTCTACTGTGTGGGACGTAGATAAATAGTAGACTTTAAGCAAGCCAAAAGGCGCCCGTTCCTCCTCCGATCACAAGCAACCCCATAACACGTAAACCATTTAACTTTTTTCTCACGTACTACTACTAATAATAATATTAATATAAAGAAAAGTATTACATATAAGGAAATTGGGGAACAAAAATAGAAATGAATTGTGCAGAATATTAATTTATTAGAGAGTTTTTCTAAAATTATTATTCAAATAAAGCATCTGGATAAGTTTTGGCAGTGTACTGTTGGGTATATATTTATTTATTTATTCATTTAGATATACAGGGTTGTTGCTAGAAAAGCGAGAAATTTGAGGTTGTAAATTTTATTGTTTAAATTATTACATTTTTATTTTAGAGTTTTTATAAAATTACAATTCAAATGAAGCATTTGGATAAGTGCACGTTGGCAGTTTTCTGTTGGGAATATATAATGTGTTTGAAAATATTTAACTGTAAAATTGAATTCAATAAGCTTAACGTGTTTTGATACGAGGGTATCTTTTACTTTACTCCGCAGAGTCGTGAACGGGGTCAAAAAAACGAACGAGAAGGTGTTTAAAAACATAAATATGCAATAAGTGACGGTGACCTACATCGAGAATAGATATTTTCCTACTTACCTATGACATTTGTTTGTATTTTTACATGGGTTTTTATTAGATGTGAAAAAAAAATTCTTGTTTTTTTTTTCTGCACAAAAAGAAAATGGCGGCCGGTCATTATTCTCTTACAAAAAAAAAACCCTTCGATCGCCATCTTGGACTTGTGCGATGTTGGTGTGACGAATAATTTAATTTCTAATAAATAGCACTTCGAACGGGTTAAAAATACAAACAAATGTCACAGGTAAGTTTGAAAATAACTTTTATCGCCTACAGTTATTTTTATTTGTTGTATATTTGTTTTTTGAGCGTTTTTTAGTCTGCTGAGTAAAGTAAAAGATACCCTGATACGAATATAGTCGTGATTAATGAAAAAAAAAAAAATTTCGCATTTATTCATTTATATATATATATATATATATATATATATATATATATATATATATATATATATATATATATATATATATATATATATATATATATATAAATATATATATATATATATATATATATAAATATATATATATATATATATATATATAAATATATATATATATATATATAAATATATATATATATATATATAAATATATATATATATATATATAAATATATATATATATATATATAAATATATATATATATATATAAATATATATATATATATATATAAATATAAATATATATATATATATATATATATATATATATATAAATATATATATATATATATATAAATATATATATATATATATATATATATATATATATATATAAATATATATATATATATATATAAATATATATATATATAAATATATAAATATATATATATATAAATATATATATATATATATATATAAATATATATATATATATATATAAATATATATATATATATATATATAAATATATATATATATATATATATAAATATATATAAATATATATATATATAAATATATATATATATATATATATAAATATATATAAATATATATATATATATATATATATATATATATAAATATATATATATAAATATATAAATATATATATATAAATATATATATATATATATATATATATATATATATATATATATATATATATATATATATATATAAATATATATTGTGCTACCATTCATAATTTTCTTCAAAATTAAAAAAAAAAGAGTTCAACTTATGTTTCCTTTAGAAATAAAAAGTATTGCACGACAAAACTCCGCGATGAATTCGAAGTGACACAATTATACAGCAATTCCTTTCAATATTTGCGTCTTCCAAAAATGAAAACTAAAAAAAAAAAAAAATCTTTCGAGCGAAATATTACACTCTGCTTTAACTAGAACGCTTCTGCGGCATCCGTTTGTCTGTCAGATCGATCGATAAATATTGATTTTTTTTATGTCGATACAAAACAATGGCGGATAATCCTGTTTGTTTTGTTGTTCAGGTTTTCATAAATATTGCCGAGGTTAATAGAGAAGTAGACCAGCCGTGACCCGTTGGGTCAGTATGTTATCTATATTATAAAATATATAATATTTTTAACATTGGCATTGTTGATAATCATGTTTTATAAGGATTAAGAAGTCAAAGGACTATTCTCTCAACGTTTCGGTCGATGTACCCTCCGACCTTCTTTAGGTGTGTCTTATCGAACTCTGGAATATATATATATATATATATATATATATATATATATATATATATATATATATGTGTGTGTGTGTGTGTGAAAATGAAAAATGAAAACCAAAAAATGGATGTTTTTTTAAGTGTACATCAATGTTTCGTCTTTATTTATAAGACTTCATCAGGATGATAATATAAAGAAAAATGTCATGCAAGCACAAACACATATAGGGTTGACATATTGGGAAAACAGAAATAATGGCCACTACTGGAGAAAACAGTAGGGTGGACGTCCGTACTTGGTGAGGAATGAAAAATGAATATTTATAAAATGAGTGGGGGAGAAGTGGAAGGATGGGGGTGAGCAAGGATACTGTGGTTGGTAGTAAGAGAAAGAGGTGGGGGATGAGCAGGAATAATGTAGATGGCAGTGGGTGGAGGAGAGGGAGGAAGGAGGTATTTGAACCGGTGGCTGCGGTCAAGACTGAAGGGGAAAAGTAAAAAATATATTAGTTTGAAAAGTCACACATTGAAAACGCTGCCGGAATAGCAATAATAAGGAGAATATTTTTTTAGAATATTTTGAAAACCTGGACAACGCAAATTATTTGTTTTTTAAAATAAATTATTTATTTACTTTAAATAATTTATTTTAAAAAACAAATAATTTGCGTTTTCCAGGTTTTCAAAATATTCTCCTTATATATGAGAGAGAGAGAGAAAGATTTTTTTTATTAATTAAGTAATTTATAAACCAATTTGTTGTATACAGATTTTTATAATAAATTTACAAATTAATTTTTTGCGTGCACAAAAGTTAGACATGGACGCGCGTTTCTGGTTATAAGCCGTCATCAGCTTGCCTCCCCGGGCAAGGATCGAACCTTCGATGTTAATATTAACCACTAAAATGACCTGCCCCATTCGTGCACGACTTCTTATCGCCTATAAGGCACTTCTGCATTCTTTATGAACCCGCAGATTTTCTGGCCTTCTACTGAAAATAAAGGGAAGTAATTCAACCGGAAGTGACTTATTTACAACCTAAAAAAAATGCAAGACTGATTTGTTTTTGGGTAACAAGAAACAATTAACAATTGTTTTTTTTTATTATATGAATTAAAAATTTTATAAATAAAAATGTAAAGTTTTGATTGGGGTGGGGGGGGGGGAATGAATTTTTTGGTCAACATTGATTTTGTAGTTGAAAAGTTTTGTTTGGTGAGATTTTTTTTATCTAAATGAAAAGTTTTCATTGGGGGGGGGGGCTGTATTTTTTTGTCCTTTTTCTTTTATTGAACAGGATAAAGTTCTGCAATTTGATTTATAATGGCTTCCATGGGGTTAGCAGAAAACTTCTGCCGCCACATAAATTCCATTAAGTAAGACTCCACCATTTGCGTGTGGGTGCCACATTCTATTTTCTAACGCATTTTGGCCTTTTGCCACATGTTTTCCACATGATTTGTTGTGGCACCTGTGGATGGCGATGTGCCTGTAAAAAATCGATTGTTTTTTGCGT
This sequence comes from Sepiola atlantica, assembly GCA_963556195.1. Taxonomy (NCBI): domain Eukaryota; kingdom Metazoa; phylum Mollusca; class Cephalopoda; order Sepiida; family Sepiolidae; genus Sepiola; species Sepiola atlantica. The sequence continues at coordinate 43,710,578 of OY744554.1, forward strand.
CTGGTTCATTAAATTACCAATGTCGCGAAGATTCAACTCATTTAACTCCATTTTCTAAAAACTAAATTCTACTTCAACTCCCGGTAAATTCAACTTCCGGTGAATTCTGAATGAATGGTACTTGGAGAAAAAAACCGGAACTCTTCAATTTCGATTTCTTAATCGGCTGCGGGTTCATAAAGAATGCAGAAGTGCCGCCTATAATGTTACGTAGATTATTTGTCATTGTTTTGTTTTTGGCAATAACGACCGGTGTTCTTTTACGGTGCGTTTTTATTTTTCGTCACCCTATATATATATAATGTGTGTGTGTGTGTCTCAATGCTTTGGAATGAACGACCCATTTTCTTAAACTTCGAGCATGCCAATGCTTTCTTCGTTCTACAACCAGAATTTGAATTCATAACCGCCAACGACATCGCCGCGGATAACACCCATAACACGGACATTATATCAAAAAAACAAAAAAAAGTTTTTTTTTTTTTGTTTGTTTTTTTTTGGGGGGGGGGGGGGGGGTTAAATGACACAATACTGGTAAACTCCGATGATGGAATATTATTCCGAAATTAATAAGATTAAAGTAAAAATAAATAATAAATTAATCGGGTATCTTTTACGAGGCTCAGCAGAGTAAAAACGCTAAAAAAACAAATATACAACAAATAAAAGTAACTGTCGTCGATAAAAGTTAATTTAAAACTGTCCTGTGATATTTGTTTGTATTTTTAAACCGTTCCAACTGCTATTTATTAGAAATAAATAGTTTTGTCACACGAACTTGCAAATACAAAATGGCGCTTGCTCGTAAGAGAGTAAGTACAAGACGCCATTTTGTCTAGAAAAAAGTACGAGTTAAAAATGAACAAGATTTTTTTTTTTACATCTAATAAAAACCCATTTATAGTACGTAAAAATACAAACAAATATCATAGGTAAGTAGACAAATATCTCTTCTCGACGTAGCTTAAACTCACTTGTTGCATATTTATTTTTATAACCCCGTTCTCGTTAGTTTTTTGGACCCCGTTCGCGCCTCTGCTGAGCGTCGTAACATATATCCAATTAATCTTACACTAATAAAGGCTTCTATTTTCAATTTT
>OY744554.1:43716677-43751677 GCA_963556195.1 Sepiola atlantica
AAAATGTTTTTAAGATAAATAAATAATTTATTTTTAAAAACAAATAATTTGCGTTGTGCAAGGTTTTCTAAATATTTTATAAATATATATAGTATTATGTTTAAGTGCCGGGTAGGTTGTAAGCTGGAAGGAACAAAAATAATAAATCGAAATGGGACTTACTATTTATTTTCTCTTAAAATCTTACATAACAGCAAATGTGGTGTTGGCTGTTTGTGTGTTGTTCGGATGATTATTAAAAATCATTTAATATTTCGGGAGAAAGCTTCCCTTTGTCAAAAATAATAAAAACACCAAAGGAAAAATCCGTCTGTGTAGAGAATTCAACAAAATGGATGCCAGAATAGGTGAATTTTTAAAGATTCACTTTTTCTGAAGACGTTCGTTGATCCGAATGAAACCGGTAAATCTCTCGCTTTCTTTGATGATTTTTCCTGTGTTTTAATTTGTTTTTCCTTTTGTTTTTTCATACATATATATATACGAGCTACTTTTCTAAGACATTTTCTATTTTTTCTTTTTATCTTTTTTTTTTTTTCTTCTCTTCTTAAGTGACCCCAATTAAGGCAACACCACATTGTGTATTGTCAGTTGTTGAAACTCTTATTCAAGGTACTTAATTTCCCTGATGATCTGCCAAGCAAGTACCTGCTTGGTAGTGAAACACATGTAGGAAAAAACTCTTTAATTTGAATATATATGATAAATAAATAATCTTTGAAAGAAAAAGTCTTTTGTGGTGATGATTGGTCTCCTGAACGGAATGCTTTGGTAAGCCTTCAAAAAATCACATATCTATATCTATATAGACAGTTACATGGTAAACAGCTGATGATCCCCGTGTTAATATTAGATGCTTACGTTAAGGTCTCCTGCTTTTGTTTCACTGTTAGATACTTAATCCCCCTTTTTATTTTATTTACTTACTATTATATATTATTTATTTATGAATTTTCCAACAAATGTTAAGTCTACACTATTTTGGATTTAGTTAGTTTCTCTGGGAATTTAAACTGCATTTTCCTTTTTTTGTCTTTTTGTTTAAAATAACTCAAAGCTTTTTTAGACTATATATATATATATATATATATATATATATATATATATATATATATATATATATATATATATATATACGTGCATTTATAAATAATATTTGGTTTATTAACTTTTTTTTTTTTCACTTTCTTTCCTGGTAAGTTTCATTCATGGAAAGCCATCATTCGAGATTTCCTTGTCCGTTTCAAACAAGGTGACAGGTTCCCTACAAGAGTTTGGCATTCAGCGACGACAACATAATTGTTTGAATATATAATTGTTTACTCTGTAATTAAATGTGCATTTGATGGGAATATAAACGGTTGAAGTTCGTAGGGCAAAACACGCTAATAACCATTTTTGGTATTCGATAAAAAGAGTGGCGCGTGAGAAAATTACGAGCGAGAGAAAGTAGAGAGGGAGAAAGAGAGAAAGAAAGAAAGAGAGAGAGAGAAAAAGAGGGAGAAGGAGAGAAAGTAAAGAAAGAGGGAGAAAGAGAGAGAGAAAAAGAGGGAGAAAGAGAGAGAGAGAAAGTAAAGAAAGAGGGAGAGAGAAAAAGAGCGAAAGAGAAAGAGAGAAAGTATAGAGAGGGAGAAAGTAAAGAAAGAGGGAGAAAGAAAAAGAGAGAGAGATAGAAATAAAGAGAGAGAGAAAGATGGAGAAAAAGAGGGAGAAAGAGAGGGAGAAAGTAAAGAAAGAGAGAGAGAAAGAAAAAGATAGAAAGAGAGAGAGATAGAAAGAAAGAGAAAGAAAGAGAGAGAGAAAGAAAGAGAGAGAGGGAGAGTTTAAATGACAGCAAACGAAGACATTTTTTAACTGCTTGCATATTACATTTTGGTCTTCGATAAAAAAAGAGTGGCGCGTGAGAAAATTACGTAAAGGTCTACTGTGCTAGGGGCCAGATTTATAGGGGGGCAACCTAGGTGGGGAGTTTTGAATGTAACCGTCCATTTTTGGTCCCATTCTTATCAGAATAGCAGAATACCTTTTTTAAAAAAAAAATGGCTCCCTAGGTTATTCGGAACATCTAAGCTTCCCGTTTTAATTATGCGATAATCAATATTTATTTATATTTAGTATTCATGTATTAACTTTTGGAATGCAAATGAACCTTGCTTACTTATATATGCTCTATTGTCACAATTATCGAGCTTAGATTGGAAGAGGTTGGTAAACATAAAGTATTGAAAGTATATGATAAAACATATATTCGTGCACATGCACATATATATATATATATATATATATATATGAGAGAGAGAGAGAGAGATAGAAGACATAAGAGTGATAAACATGTAACGAATGTCCAAATTTATTTCAAATTTCGATTGTTCGATGCAAGGTGCATTCTGTAATAAACTAGTGTTTATTATTCTTTCCTTAAGCCAAGGCTTTTCAAAGATCGAAATCTTATCTATCTGTATTTCTCCTCTGATGATAAGATTTCGATCTTTGAAAAGCCTTGGCTTAAGGAAAGAATAATAAACACTAGTTTATTACAGAATGCACCTTGCATTGGACATTCGTTACATGTTTATCACTCTTTTTTCTTCTATCTCTACAATTGCTCTATCTCGTATATTGAGCTTAACCTTTTCACTATAGGTTCCATCTACTAAAAGTTTACTTTTGGTTTATATTTGATCCTGCTATATATATATATAGTTTGAATTACCTACTAGACACCATCCTCGGGTGTCTTCGGTCTCTCTGTACAAGGGTTTGTCAAGACCACCTGACATGAGAATACTTTGATCTACAAGTAAACCTGACCAAATATTAAAAATAAAATAGTATTCTAAGCCCAAATAAGATCCCCCCTCAGCATGGCTATGTATCTCATAAAGAAATGAAGTGTTAGCCCCAGGAAGGGGGCCCCCTTGATTTCGGAGAACTAACTGAGCTAAATTAAAAAGAAATAAAATGGTAGTATATCAAAGTAAGTCGTATCCCACTTTACATAACCAAATGCATTCTCTATAATTCGTTTGCCCTGGCAATTCGTGTTTTTATTTCTTGACAGAGTTTTGCCCCTTTTTACTTATCTCGTTTCTAGTCACAGTTTAGATGGAACTCCCGGACAGCTAACCCTAACCCTAACCATCTGAGCATGGTACTTTACTACTGATCTCAGAATAATTCCCAGACAAAATCAAATTAAGTCATATTTACTTTAAATAACCCAATGCATTCTCTATAATTTGTTTGCCCTGGCAATACATGTTTTTATTTCTTGACAGAGTTCTGCCCCTATTTACTTATCTCGTTTCTAGTCACAGTTTAGATGGAACACCCGGACAGCTAACCCTAACCATCTGAGCATGGTACTTTACAAAAAATCTTGCTCCTTTTATTCAGCTATTTTGGACTGCGAAGAGCGCCGGTTTTGCATAATCACGACCGGTGCCTCAAAATCAAATGGTTTTAGGTTCACTCCCGCGTGCAGCCACTGTTTCCTAGCTGCGGGCGCATGCTGGTCATCGTCGCTTATCTCGTTGGTCTCTCCGCACCGTCACCACAACTATAGAACGAAAATGATTATCGCAAAGACAGGAGATGCCTATTGACCGTAGTCTTGAAAAGACCAAGACTATAGGTAGGAGGAAAACAGTCAGCAGGAAGGGAGTTTCATAAGCCTGCGGTTCTTGGAAAGAAGCTACTGGAATAGGAAGCTGTATTACAATGAGTTATTAACATAGCGAATTGATGGAGACCACTAGACCAACGAGTCAAACGAGCTGGAACAAAAGAAGCAGAGAATAGATCACACAATTCTGAAAAACACATGCAATAATAGTATTTATAGAAAAGACTGAGACTAGCAACATTACGTCTGTGAGAGAGAGAGGGTACAGAGAAAAAGAAAGGGTGTGACAAATTAAATTACAGATACGTTTCTGCACCTTATCAAGAACCCTCAAATGGGACAGAGATTCACCAGCCCAAATATGACAACGGTACTCCATACATAGTCTGATTTTAGATTTGTAGATAGAGAATAGCCTCAGGTGTGAGAAAGTGTTTGGAGCGATGGAGAGAACCGACTTTATGAGAAGCAGAAAAAGCAATGGATCTAATGTATGAACTCCAAGAAAGATTTGATGAGAGAGAAAGACCAAGAAGTTTCAGAGTCGATTTCTCCTCAAGAGCAGAGCTATCCATGAGAATCTCAGGAAGGAAAAGGGGCACGCCTATGATTGAAAGACACGAGCTGAGTCTTAACAGGATTAAACGAAACAAGCCATTTCGTACACCAATCCACAACTGAACCCAGGTCAACTGCTAGATCAACCGCATATTTAAACTGATCCGAGGGAAATGGGCGTTCTAAAGTTTGAAATTCACAATTTTAGAGTTAAAAAAGAAAACAGTGCAAAATAGACACTTTTTTTCAGCATTGCTTTACTAATAGAGTGGTCCACAAAAAAAGTAGCCCGAATACTAGTTGACCAAAAAGAATGAGGGAATGGAAGTAGGTTTTCCATTGTGTACTTGATTGGATAATTTGTATACAAAAGATACACAAAAGTTAAAAAAAAATTTAAAAAATATTTTTAAAAATCGGATAGGAAAACAACATAATAACGTTTGACACCCAAAATATCTTTGTTGGGAGATCGGGCTACTTTTAAGTGGGCAGCTCGTTTATTTTCTTTTTCTTCTCAGATGATTCTTTCAAAGCCATATTTGTCTGTTGTTACGGAAAATCACCATTTTGTTCGGTTATTTCATGCCGAAACACAATATCTGCCATAGATGATGGATTATATACGATTAACTGAACACAAGGTGCTATTTTATCCAAAGCTGATGAGAATAGAGAGTGATAGCATCAACATAGATGTTAATTTTCTGAACAATATGCTTTAGAAGATTATTTATATAGAGAAGAAACGTAGAATAGTGCCCTGAGGAACACCAGTATTGATAGGAAAAGAGAAAGAAGAGACACTGTCCACTTACAAGTTTCGATCAGAAAGAAAGACCCAATAATGTCAAGAACTTTATCACCAATACCATATTTGGAGTATTTTAAAGTGTTTTTAGGGTTCATAATGAGCACAACCTTCCATTCTTTTCTAAAGATTAAGGTCGTTTGACATGGCCGAAATATCGGTTAGCTTTAGAGATGTGTCTGTGTTATTTTATCTACTAGTCTGTATACATGCTTATCCACTATTCTATATATTGAATATTCTACATATTCATATTTAAATATTTTAACCTTCATTTTTATTTTTGTTTTAATTTCAGGTGAGTGGTCCTTTCTTTTTTTGGAGACAAACGAATTTCTATTGTGTCTTCATTTTTAAAGATTTGAAGTTCAGGTAAGCAGAGTAGTGTGTATCCTTATTTTGTTGTATAGTGTGTGTGTGCACACATATATATATATATATATATATATATATATATATATATATTTATATTTATGTGTCTTTTAAGGGAAGTGGGGTCTGATCAACTCTGCTGGGAAGCCATGAAATAAAATACTGTTTTGTTTTTAAATTCCCGAAACAGTTTTTCATGGTAAACAACTGATGATCCCTTAAATAATGTTAAGACTAGTGTAAATTCTTGGAAGCAAACTAAAATAGTAACTACAAAAAATAAATTGACTTACAAGAAAAGTGATTTTCTACTGAACGACTTGGGACTAAAATGTTTTTTTTTTCTCGTATATAGTTTTAATGGTTAAGAAACTTCCGAGACTATATATATATATATATATATATATACTGGTAAGTTGCATTCTAATGACCAAAGAAAAAAGTCAGTCCACAATCATGATGTTTTATTTTTTATTTCTTTATTTCAGCTAATGCTTATATATTTTTTCCTTTCCGTCTTACACGCGTTTCACAACCCATTAAGAAAAATATAGTCTTTGGTTTGAAATTTTATCCGGTTTAGAGATCTGAATCGAAACTTGACAATGCCAACTCTACTTACTAATTCCAAGATGGCCACTTGAGAATCGGCTTATGTTGTGTCAGATGTTTGGGGGATTTTTTTCTGATTGTCATCTTTAAAGTGAGTTGTTTGTGTTTTTGACTTGCTGTTCTTCTCATCTTCCTTGTTCACCTTCAGATTTGTTTTGTAATAGTGTGCTTGCTTTTATTATTAAATGATTGTCTCTGAAGAGCAGCCGGTTAAATTAAAGGCTATATTTTTAATAACGGGTTGTGAAACGTGCGTAAGACGTAAAGGAAAAAATATATAAGCATTCACAAAAATAGACAAATAAAAAAAATAAACTGATTTTTTTTTCTTTTGTCATTGGAATGCGACCTACCAATATATATGCTCTGAAGCCGGAAACTTAACTTTATTGAGCTTATTTGAAACAATTTGGATGATACTTACTAATATATATATATATATATATATATATATATATAATCAGGGATGTGACTTTGCATTTTATTTTTTTAAGTCCAGAAAAAGCGGATTGTTGGTAGAGCCTAAAGCTGATTTCTACCAAAGTGCTAGAGCCTTACCTCCTTATTTATTCGTCGATATTGACTGAATTTTATGGTACTTCTACAGTTTACAGACCGTGCTATATTTTAGATAGGATTTTCAAGTTAAATTTAATTTTTACAGTATCTTGAATATATATATATATATATATATAGACAAAATAAGACAATAAACTTACAAATGAATAACACCAATTTTTTAATAAGGAAATATGAAATCTTTTTGAATGGTAATTATAAAAAAATTATAAATTACAAAAAAATATTTGAGTTGAATTTTCTTTCTAAAATTAGCTTTTCTCTTCTGATGAGAAGAATTTATTTTTTAAAAAATTCACTTCTGTTTTTTTGTTCTTTTTGAATACTGATAAATTTTAAAACTAAATATGTAACTATATATATATATATATATATGCTTATTTTCACTCTCTTTTAACCATAATAGTGCTGCTCTATTCCCAAAGAAAGCATACATTTATCGTATTAGGAATTTTTTCATCCATCTGAAAATGTATTTATAAAAGTTCTCATGTTATAATGTCGTCAAACTGCTAGTCTTTGGAATTCCCTCCCTGCTCCCTGTTTCATTGAACCGTACAAACATGCAGAAATGTAATGTGAACAAACATCTCGCCGCACAACTCCCCACTTAGGATGCCCCTATAAATATGGCCTCTAATTCGAAGTAGCCTCTTACGCCTCAGTGGCAATGTGGCCCCTTGTTTGGGGTGAATATTAGTAGACAAATAAACCCACAGAAAATAACCCTAACCCAAAGCCCATATCTAACCTGAACCCTAAACCTAACCCTACCCCCTAACCCTAACCCTAACCCCCCATCCTAACCCTAAACCTAACCCCAACCATAAACCCTAACCTCAAGCCCAACTCTAACCTGAACCCCAAGCCCAACTCTAACCTGAACCCTAAACCTAACCCTACCCCTAACCCCAATCCTTAACCTAACCCTAAACCTAACCCCAACTATAACCCCTAACCCCAACCATAACCCCAACCCTAAACCTAACCCTAACCCTAATCCTTAACCTAACCCTAATCCTTAACCTAACCCTAACCTCAACCTAACCCCAACCCTAAACCTAACCCAACCCCTAATCCCAACCCCAATCCCTAATCCTTAACCTAACCCTAACCCCAACCCTAAACCTAACCCTACCCCCTAACCCCAACCCCAACCCCAATCCTTAACCCTAAACCTAACCCTAATCCTTAACCTAACCCTTACTCCTAACCCTAAAACCCTAACCCTAACCCCTTCTCTTTCACACATTCACCCCTCCCCCCTCCCTCCCTGTTTTCTACTTTCTTTCACCCTCCTACTTCTCCAACCACATCCGCATTTCTTTTGCCTTCAGTTTTCTCAGCAATCAGGCGGAGTAGACAGCACTGAGAAGCCCTCCTGAATTTAGACCCTGAACCCAACGCTCCTAGAAACAGTTAGATGCACACATTTAAAAACAATGCCGGTTCATTTCAAAACAGCTTATGACCAACACTTTAAAAGAAGGTTTCAAAAATCACAAAAATCCAAAATGGCTTCCAAACCCAAACCCGATTTTGAAAACGAAAACAACTCGTGACAGTTTCCCCTCCATCCTGTTCCCACCCGTTTACACGCATCCATTTCTATCCAGGATAAGTGTCAGTCATTGATTCATCTCTCCCCCCCTTCCCCCCCCCCCCCCTCATCTCCTTCCATGGATTATTGATGGATCAGCGGATGTTTGTCTGCTTATGTTCTTCAAAACAACTTGAGTCTTTTGTTATTTTCACTTGGGGATGAAATGAAAATATGAACGTCTTCTTGTGTTGGATCTTTCCGTTTCTCATTCCGTCTGCATCTGGAAAACACGTCTGTTTCGTACCTTGGTCTCTATACTTGACATCTGGCGATGACTGTCTTGGCCCTATTTATTTTCCTCCCTCCTTCTCCTTCTCTTCCTCCCTCACCCTTCTCTCTCTCTCTCCCACTCTTTCTCTCTCTCCCACTCTTTCTCTCTCTCCCACTCTTTCTCTCTCTCCCACTCTTTCTCTCTCTCCCACTCTTTCTCTCTCTCCCACTCTTTCTCTCTCTCCAACTCTTTCTCTCTCTCCAACTCTTTCTCTCTCTCCCACTCTTTCTCTCTCTCCCACTCTATCTCTCTCTCTCACTTTCTCTTCACATCTGGCAAACCTATCTGTTAAGTACTTTGGCATCTGTTTGGTACCTTGGTTTCTCTAGTTAACATCTGGCAATGACTATCTTAGCCTTATTTACTTCTCTCTCCTTTTCTCTCTCTCTCTCTCTCTCACACACAGACGTGATGTTGCTAGTCTCAGTCTTTTCTATAAGTACTATTATGACATGTGTTCTTCAGAATTGTGTGATCTATTCACTGCTTCTTTTGTTCCAGCTCGTTTGACTCGTTGGTCTAGTGGTCTCCATCAATTCGCTGTTTTGATACCTCATTGTAATACAGCTTCCTATTCCAGTAGCTTCTTTCCAAGAACCGCAGGCTTGTGGAACTCTCTTCCTGCTGACTGTTTTCCTCCTACCTATAGCCTTGGTCTTTTCGAGACTAAAGCCAATAGGCATCTCCTGTTTTTTGCGATAATCATCTTTCGTTTTTGTTAGCTCCTTACATCAAGTGGCTTCATGCGATTTTCATTTCTAAAAAATGTACGCCTGTAAGTCTATTCGGTTGTCCATGCCCCCCGGGCAACACTGGGTTACCATGCTGACATACATAGAAATATACAAATAAATACACATTGGTCTTTATCATAGCGTGGAAGATATACGTACATACTGTTATAAAATGTACCCCATACCCCCCTCCCCGGCCGCCCGACCCTTCCATGACATTACCCACCTGACCTTTCCCTGATCTATTTCATTTCTTACCAATGAGTCACAGGTGAGCATGTTTCTACTTTCTATGACACACCTTTAACCGACCTAACATCGACCTCCCCCCAAAAAAATAAAATAAAAACGTGGGAGGGGTTAAGAGAGTTTTTTTTTTTTTTTTTTTTTTTTTTTTTTACATAGGTGGGAGGGACTTGAGGAGGGGGGGGCGGTGTCAAGTTCATTAGAAAGATAAAAAAAAAAAAGGTAACAGATTTTGAGGCTCCTGTTTATTTATTTTATTTTATTTATGTTATTTTTTTTGTTTCTTTCTATACTTACCCCTACCCCTACCTCCCCCCCCCCCCCCGATTCAGCCCTGTCTGACCCATTATTCAAAACGTGAATAAGTTTTGCTCTGATACAAATGGGTTGAATAAAAGAAGAAGAAAAATGCTTATTGGATTTTTATTTACTCCTCGCGGAGTTAGGCACAAGGCCAGTTTTATCTTACTCCCACAAGTAAGATGTGACCCAAGATCGGGTCGAGCAAGTGGGGTTAAAAGCCAGCGCTCGAGAAGGTGAGCACTCTGGCCATTTAAAAATTGCCTGGGCAGCCCCGTCGGCATTCCCCGGTAGGGGCGCCTCAGACAGTAAGCAATAAACTTACTCCTCCCCAAAGAGGGGAGGCGAAGCCTGGGAGGGTGGACCTCCTAGAACTGCACAGAACAGGCGTGCAGTATCCATCGGAACAGATACTACACTTATTGGATTAAATAGAAATTAAAATGGTTTATTCAGATATTCGACAAGAACCTTCCCACCACCGCCATACACTGCATTTTCATCTATGTGTTTCATTTTACTTCAGTCAAAGTTCTCAGAAATCAAGGGCCCCTTTCCTGGGATTAACACTTGATATCTATGTTTATTTACCTCCTCTGCAGGAGGTTAGGCACAAGGCCAGTTTTATCTTACTCCCACAAGGTAAGATGTGACCCAAGGTCGGGTCAGGAAAGTGGGATTTGAAAAGCCAGCGCCCGAGAAGGTGAGCACTCTGGCCATTAAAAATTGCCTGAGCAGCCCCGTCGGCATTCCCCGGTAGGGGCGCCTCGGGCAGTAAGCAATAAACTTACTCCTCTCCAAAGAGGGGAGGCAAAGCCTGGGAGGGTGGACCTCCTAGAACTGCACAGGACAAGCCCACAGACCGGCGGAATCAAGCCCTAAAGGACAAGACGACACGGGGCTATAGGGTGCAGTATCCATCGGAACAGATACTACACTTTCTTCCTAGCGAAAGATAATATCGGTACGAGATACATAGATACTCGAATATTCTATTAAAGTTAATCGACCAGTTGACTATGTTATAGTACATCTTTCTTGTGATCTTTTGGTCTCACCGGATTCCAAGACAAGAATTCATCTAGTCTGGTGGAATATCCAGCTTAGTACTGTTACTTGAGGTAACATTACTTGGAGAAGGTGCACCATTCCTCGTATGAGCCAGTTTGTCCTGACAAACCCTTGTACAGCAAGACCGAAGAAACTCGAGGATAATGTCTAGTAGGTAATTCAAACTCCTCTGTTGGTAATTCAAACTCTCCTGTAGGTTATCCATTATGTTTTTTTCATTTCATTTTACTTCAGTTGAAGTTCTCAGAAATCAAGTGAACAACGTTTCTGACAAAGGGGGAAGAATTGCTGTTTTCTGAGTCCGGAATCTATCCATCTAACACTTATCGTTGGCTAGTTTTTGACCTTGAAGTAGTATCTTTTTTATTTTAGCTCCTAACATCAAGTGGCTTCATGCCTTGTCTAGAGCGACTCCAATAAAAAAAAATTTTTTTTTAAATCATCTCCTAAATAAAATTTTGAATATATATTTTAGGCAACACGGTGAATAACATAAGCATTTAGCGGGTGCATATATATAAAGTTGTGTATGTTATATATATATATATATACATATATATATATATATATATATATATATATATATGTATATAAAATGGCGTATTAGTGGGTTCCCCCACGGTTGAGTTTTGCTCTTTTCTTTGATTTTTGTTTGGTTTCACCCAAAAATGAACCACTATATAGTGTAGGTTTTTTCAAGACACTTTAATCCAAGAAATTTTTACTCTGTGAATTTTTTCTGATGATTTTGTAGTGTTGCAGAGACGATATTGACATAAAAATGATGTTTGGCACAAGACAAATGAAACGGACTGTAAAAAATATATCTTACAGAAATGTTATGTTTTTTGGAAATGTGAAAAAGTAAAAAATAATAAAATAAAAACATGGTTATTGGAATATAATATGAACCTGACTTATATATATATATATATATATATCTATATATATATATATATATATATATGTATATATATATTGCAATGTTTACATTGAGATACAACTTACATTCAGTCAGTGTCGCATGATGGCGTAGGGGTTAACATCGCCGACTGTCAGCTCGACGGTTGCGTTTCGATCCCGGCTTGAGGCACTAACTGGTCTAGCCGCACTGATGAGCTGTGAAACAGCTAAACAGTCTATATGTGGATGACTATATATATATATATATATATATATATATTATAATTTCGTTGTACAGGATAAACTCCTAAACTATTGAACTGATCATTATGAATTTTGGAATATATATTCTCGGCAACACAGTGAGTAACATGGGCACATTATTATTCCTTTTTGTAAACTTTAACATTTAGGGGGTGCATGTATATAAATTTATGTATGTTTATATATTTCTATTCATAGGATTCACTCCTAAACTAATGTACACCTCATAATGAATATTGGAACGCAGCTGCTAATTTGGGCTATATTTAATTTAACTTAGTTTCATGCACAGGGGGTAAAAGGAAGGTGAAAACCCTTTGTGAAAATTAAGATTTTTGTAAAATTTTATCAATAATTCTCAAAATTTCAGTTTCTTTGGAATATGTTAGACGTTTTTTATGAACACCAATTAAGGAAAATTCCTTAAATTTCAATTTCTTCTTAAGATCCCTTCGGCTTAAGTGTTAGATGTTAGACATTTTCTAGAGAATTTAAAACATGTAATGGATTTTGACCAAAATTAGAATAAGGATTCTAGACATAAGGTTTAGTCTTGTTATATCTTGATTTTAATCTTTGTAAGTTGTGCAAAATAGTTCTGTTTTGGGGAATGGATTTTATCCGTCTTCGGACATTTTCCTATATTGCAGAATTACCAATGGCTGCTAGATAGGGTTAGAGTTATATTTGCTGCTTTGTAGAGGAAAATTGTTTTTGTTTTGTTTATAACTTGAAATGAAATGAGGGTTTGGTTTGGTTTTAGGTTATATCAACCCTTTTCAGATTATTTAATGCCGAATCCAGTCATTTTGGTAAAAAATTGTATACTTCAAGTTCTTTATATCTTCAAATATTTATTCATGGGTTTGGTTTGGTTGTTTTGTTTTAAGGCATATCAACCCTTTTCAGGTTATTTAATGCCGAATCTGGTCATTTTGGTAAAAGTTTCTATGCTTCATGTTTTTTATATGTTCAAGTATTTATTCATGGTTTTAGGGTTGGTTGTTTTGTAGAAGAAAGTTTTTGTTTTTGGCTTTGCAGAACATGATTGAGTTTTGTAAAGCGAAAGGAAAAAACAATAACATCAATGTTTGGTGCATTTTTGGTCAGGAAGCTGGTATCTTCAGACAGCCTGAGCTGGTAGCACCAGCTTTTATGTGAGGTATGAATCGCCTACATATTAGGATCAGGTGGTCCGTGTTCATATTGGACATTATTTAGTGCTATGAGGGTGCCCGTTAACCTTTTTTCTCAACTATGCTCTGTAATCCAAAGTGTCACATAATGGATGGATGTATGTGAAGAACGATTACATCAGCTGGTATGAATTTAGTATCTAGGTGGACCAGTGTAAGTTATCTTGACACGAAAATCTGGAAAGCATTTCAGATTGTGATCCTTGATCCTTGTTCATATTGAACATTACTCTAACTATGGAGGCGTTTATGGATTATTTAGTTCTATGAAGGTACCCATTAACCTTTCTTCTCAACTACGCTCCGTAGTCCAAAGGATCTGAAGAGCTAGAAGGCCAAATGTTTGGGGCCATGTAATCATGAAAATTTTCCCCCCATCCATTTTTGCCTTCCGTGAGACTTGTGTTGTTGTTCATTTAACATTTCTGAGATAAAAAATCACCTTTACTCGTCACATAAGACTTTTATCTGATGTTTTTGTGGATAGCATTTCAGATTGTCTGTCCCGTCTGACACGCACGGTGTTCTTTTGCAATCAACCTCACGGATCTTCTAGGATTACCACCAACGGTGTGCCGTACTTGCCGAATACATTCAGATGTTCTAATGCTATCAGTGTGGCTAGAATGTCTCTTATGTTTTGATAATGGTGATACTTTTTCATCTCAGGCCTTTAACTCTTTGCGAGCGTTGTAAGCGAAATATTGTATCGAGCCACTTTTAAAAATTCAGTCTTTATAGCCACGAGAATGAAGGCCGCACTCTGACTCAATTCAGACGGCTATATTGAGTTGCTGTCCACTTTCGTCTAAATCACTATGACGTCATGTCTGGAAGTGTTACATAGTGGATGAACATATGTGAAGAACGATTACACCAGCTCGTATGGATTTAGTATCTAGGTGGACCAGTGCAAGTTAACTTGACATGAAAATCTGAAAAACAAGTTTGCTCTCGAACTAAAAGAATAAGCAAGCCTGAACTGAGGTTGGGGTTGAAGGAAAGGTCAAACATAAATGTGTTATGATAAATTCTATCCCCTTGAGCAGTGATGTCAAATGCTGGGTGGAGAGGATTGCTGTGGGAGGCCATACGGGTGGCAGCAGAACTCGGCTCCGTGTCGCACCTCCGGGAAAATCCAAAAGTTGCTGTCTGAGAACTTCCCAAACATCATCAGTCTAAACATCTGTCCCTCCCCCCCCCAACCCTAACTCCTAACCCTTACCCCCTTAACTCCATAGACTGTTATGTGTGAGACGCAGTTTAGAAATGCACCAACCGTACTGCCTGGAACGCTAAGGACGAGCTGATTTTCAGGTGGCTCTCGAAGGATACCATGAAGGAGGCTATGTGCTTCAGGTTCTTCTTTCAGCAAGCTGTATTTAGATCTTCATTTGTTGCGGAATTATAGGGACTTCATTTGTTGTGGAATTATAGGGACTTCATTTGTTGCGGAATTATAGGGACTTCATTTGTTGCGGAATTGTAGGGACTTCATTTGTTGCGGAATTGTAGGGACTTCATTTGTTGCGGAATTATAGGGACTTCATTTGTTGCGGAATTATAGGGACTTCATTTGTTGCGGAATTATAGGGACTTCATTTGTTGCGGAATTATAGGGACTTCATTTGTTGCGGAATTATAAGGACTTCATTTGTTGCGGAATTATAGGGACTGCCATTGGTTATTATAAAATATAAAAAAATATAAAGTCAAATGATATTCTTGCTAAAGTAAAACTAATCAATCTAACTCTAACCTCAAATACCTCACGCACCATATATATACATTTAGACACATTTGCCTTTATTATATACTCGCAAATGCATATAAAAACTCTTATATCCACTTAGGTATCAGAAAAAAAACTAAGTATTCTCACCAAAAATTAGTAAAAAATTATCGAGTAAAATTTTAATTAAACCTCAAAACTAACTTTGTCATATCTTGCATTGGGTAGAGCGCACTTGGGAAGATTTACGTAAAACAGGGGAGGTAACTCTCTTAAGAGGTCGTAATTCCAAGAGGTGGTACACTATTTTACACTAGAGTCCATGGATTCCGAAACATACGATAAAACTGATTTATACTTGTAGTTAAAATCTACTCGATAATTTTCCCTAATTTTTGGTGAGGATACTTATTTTTGTCTGATACGTAAGTATATACAAGAGCTTTTATTTGGAAATGCGTTTTTCATATACGCTTTCAGCTGTGTAAGCACGAAAAATATATTTATTCTTATCCTCAAAAATGTTTTGTTTTTTTTAGCAAAAAGACGTTATCTGCTTTTAAGAGACATTTTTGTGTATATATAAACCTGTCCTCAAACATACATTACACGCTCTGTCCAGTGAAAGTTAAAAATAAACAAGAATCTTTTTTCTTTTTTTTTTTTGTTCAACCTGTTGATAATTAAAAACGAATTATCTCCCTTTTAATCCATCCCAGAATGCAATTGAATTTTCTCACTGCTATGGAATGTCATTTTTTAGCAGCTGATACATATCAGTCTGACCTATATTTTTGTATATTTTATAAATGTATAAGAAAGAACTTCTTTCTTTCTCGCCCCCTCTCTTACCCCCTCCCCCCTTTCTCTCTCCTTTTCTCCCCCCTCTTCCCTCTCTCTCTTTTACTCTTCTTCCTTCTCTCTTTTTGCCTCTTCCCCTCTCCATCTTCCTCTTCCCCACCTCTCTATTTCTCTCCCTCTTCCCTTCTCTCTCTCTCTCTCTCCCTCTTCCCTTCTCTCTCTCTCTCCCTCTTCCCTTCTCTCTCTCTCTCCCTCTTCCCTTCTCTCTCTCTCCCTCTTCCCTTCTCTCTCTCTCCCTCTTCCCTTCTCTCTCTCTCTCCCTCTTCCCTTCTCTCTCTCTCTCCCTCTTCCCTTCTCTCTCTCTCTCCCTCTTCCCTTCTCTCTCTCTCTCCCTCTTCCCTTCTCTCTCTCTCCCTCTTCCCTTCTCTCTCTCTCTCCCTCTTCCCATCTCTCTTCCTCTTCCCTTCTCTCTCTCTCTTCCTCTTCCCTTCTCTCTCCCTCTCTCTCTTTATACCCTCTCTATCCCTCTCTCTTTATACCCTTTCTCTCTTTATACCCCCCTCTCTCTCTATACCCCTCTCTCGGTTTCTCTTTCTCTCTCTTCCCACCCTCTTTTTCTCCCCCCCCTCTTTCTCCCCCTCTCTTTATATCTCTCTCTTTCTATCTCTCTCTTTTTCTATCTCTCTCTTTCTATCTTCATCTCATTCTTCCTCTCTCTAAATATATATCCCCCCCCTCTCTCTCTCTCTCTCTCTCTCTCTCTCTATCCTCCCCCTCTCTCTCTCTCCCCACCCTCTCTCTAAGTTCTTGTCATAAACAATTTAGTATATCATGAAAAACACTCTAATTATAAATCTGTCAATAGCGACTTGTCCTCCGTAGATCCTACAGAATGACAACCTTTCCCCCGTTATCTATTTTATCCAATATTCATACTTGTCCAATATATTTTTATATTATAACGAACTAGCAGGGATACCCGGTGTCGCCCATGATCCTAATTTAGATTACACCAAAAAAATGATAGTAAAATAGAATAAATCAACATAATTATAATTTGAAATGTTATTTTAGAATTAAAAATACTTATCATATTCGGTTACCTTGGTGATACCATTGGAGCACAGGGTGGAGCAGGTGCTAGTATGCTTGTAATAGGAGTGGGTGGAGTAAAGTCAGTGAACTTCTGTCATTACTAACCAGCAGAGCGTTACCACTGTCGACCAAGGGAAGAGTCTATCAGGAATGTGAACGCAATGTAATGATGTGTGGAAGTGAAATCTGGCCAGTGAGGGTTGAGAACATGCGTTGCATGGAGAGAAATAATATGAGAATGATACGATAGATGTGTAATTTGAGTCTTAAAAACAAGCTTAGATCTGATGACCTCTGTGTGCAGAACGGGAGACTTCGATGGTATGGTCAAGTTGAAAGAATGGATGAGAGTTCTTGGGTGAGTAGATGTTGAACAGTTGAGGTAGCAGGTCCAGTTCATAGGGGAAGGTTAAGGAAAAGATGGGAGGAAGTGATAAGGATGGACTTGAAAGAAAGAGGGATAAATATAGACCTGGTCAGAGATAGGTTAGTTTGGAAGTCAATTTCTTTAAACTGTCCAACACATGCAAAACGAACGTCAAACTGATGATGATGACGACGACTATTACTACTACTATTACTATTACTACTACTACTATTACTACTATTACTAATACTATTACTATTATTATTATTATTATTAACAAATTCATGCAAATAAATTATTTCGAAAACTTCAGAAAGTATTTAAAAGTTTATGATGATAGTGAGTCCAAAAATATTTTGGTTGAAATAAACCAAGCAAGGGTCAAGCTCTCACCCTAACCCAAACCCAACAAGGGTCAAGCTCTCACCCTAACCCAAACCCAGCAAGGGTCAAGCTCTCACCCTAACCCAAACCCAGCAAGGGTCAAGCTTTCACCCTAACCCAAACCCAGCAAGGGTCAAACTCCTGCCAATAATGAGTATGAACAGTTCAGCACACATATTTTTCTCTCCCACAAGTTGTTTTAAGTAGTGCTTAACACTGAAGTCAAACGACGTTGAGACTGGTCAGTACGAGATGGGTGACCATTTGGGAATAGCAAGTGCTATACGAGAGAGAGCGACGACACCCCCCTGAAAGAAACTGCAAAACTAAGGTCCTTAAAAAAAGTCAACTTGCCAAAGTGGGATACGCATTCAACTGGGGATCGCCTGTGAATTTGATATTCCCTAGAAACTTACTCCTTTGAAGGCTGCCAGGTAAACCAGCCCTTGTATGTCATTCTCAATGGGGTAGTCCCTCATATTATATTGTTTGGCATGTGTATATGTTTGTACATGTGTAGGATTAACTCCTAAACTAATTAACTGATAATTATGAATTTTGTAAAATGACTGTTTGGCGTAAAGGTGGGTAATGTGGGCTATATTTAGTTGGAAGACGGCGGCACCTTCCTGCAAAAACTAATGTCTTTAAAATCATCTTTCCTGACCATGATATACATGCAGCTGGGGACCGCTTGCGAATTTAATATTCCTTAGAAACTTCCTTCTTTGTAGGAAGCTGGCTAAACCTGGCCAGAGTAAATGCCGCACCAGACAGGCAGGGTAGTGAGGGTGTTTTTTTTTTGGTTTTTTTTTCGACTGCTACAAGTTATCAATGTTGCTGTGGCGACGTTTTTTTGTTTTTTTTTCGACTGCTACAAGTTATCAATGTTGCTGTGGTGACGTTTTTTTTTTGTTTTTTTTTCGACTGCTACAAGTTATCAATGTTGCTGTGGTGACGTTTTTTTTTTTTTTTTTTTCGACTGCTACAAGTTATCAATGTTGCTGTGGTGACGTTTTTTTTTGTTTTTTTTTCGACTGCTACAAGTTATCAATGTTGCTGTGGTGACGTTTTTTTTTGTTTTTTTTTCGACTGCTACAAGTTATCAATGTTGCTGTGGTGACGTTTTTTTTTGTTTTTTTTTCGACTGCTACAAGTTATCAATGTTGCTGTGGCGACGTTTTTTTTGTTTTTTTTTCGACTGCTACAAGTTATCAATGTTGCTGTGGCGACGTTTTTTTTTTTTTTTTTTTCGACTGCTACAAGTTATCAATGTTGCTGTGGTGACGTTTTTTTTTGTTTTTTTTTCGACTGCTACAAGTTATCAATGTTGCTGTGGCGACGTTTTTTTTGTTTTTTTTTCGACTGCTACAAGTTATCAATGTTGCTGTGGCGACGTTTTTTTTTTGTTTTTGTTCGACTGCTACAAGTTATCAATGTTGCTGTGGCGACGTTTTTAAAAAAATTTTTGTTTTTTTTTCGACTGCTACAAGTTATCAATGTTGCTGTGGCGACGTTTTTAAAAAAATTTTTTTTTTTTTTTCGACTGCTACAAGTTATCAATGTTGCTGTGGCGACGTTTTTAAAAATTTTTTGTTCTTTTTTCGACTGCTACAAGTTATCAATGTTGCTGTGGCGACGTTTTTAAAAAATTTTTGTTTTTTTTTCGACTGCTACAAGTTATCAATGTTGCTGTGGCGACGTTTTTAAAAATTTTTTGTTTTTTTTTCGACTGCTACAAGTTATCAATGTTGCTGTGGCGACGTTTTTTAAAAAAATTTTGGGTACTCTTATAGATGACACACCATGTTTCCGTGACTTCGCGTCGTCAACGTTCGGGCAGGTCTCGGAAACGCCCGAGAGTTTACGAAACTATTAACCAATCTGTCAGCTCGTTGAATCTGCCGAAGGACTAATTGAGTTCTGTCAGCAAAGGTCTCTTTGCGCGAAACAAAAAAAATGCGATAAATGTCAACGTATTAGTCAAAAACAAAAAATAATTTGCTTATTCGGTGTTTATGTTATCAAGAGAAAAAAAATTGACAAAAATTGAAGAAAAAAAAATTGACAAAAAATGGAGAAAAAAAAATTGACAAAAAATGGAGAAAAAAAAATTGACAAAAAATGAAAAAAAAAAATTGACAAAAAATGAAGAAAAAATTGACAAAAAATGAAGAAAAAAAAAATTGACAAAAAATGAAAAAAAAAAAAATTGACAAAAAATGAAAAAAAAAAATGAAAAAAATTGACAAAAAATGAAGAAGAAAAAAAATTGACAAAAAATTTAAAAGAACAAACATTTGCTTAACAAATCAAAGAAAATCATCTTTTGAAACTTTCCGGTGCAAAAAACATTTTGTTTAAAATCATTTTGATTAATAATTGTTCCTTTGACAAAAATAAATAAATAAATAAACATCTAATTAATAACAGTGGTTAAGCTATGGTTTGTTCGTTCTTTATTTTTATACATGTATTTTAGTTTGATTTTCTTCGTCTTCAATTTATCGGCTGCCAATCTTCAATTTATCGTTTGGCAGTTTTTGCGTCGTCAACTCTCGGACGCTTCCGTAACCTGCCCAGAACGTTGACGACGCGAAGTCACGGAAACATGGTGCGTCAATTTATTTATTGGGTCACTAGTTATCAAAGCCAAGAACCACTCGAGGATAAACGCTAATGACGCGGAAATATGGGACCCTATTTAATTGCTACCCACTGCAACAAGATGTGACACAAGGACAGAGGGAGCATTCTAGTTGAATATAAAAATAGCCGAGAACAGAGCAATCTACATCCACTGATAGGGGCGCCTCAGACGACTGGAAATGAACTAAGTTCCATCCCAAAGGAGGAGGTTATGCCTGGGAGCATGCACCTCCTGAGACAGAGCTGGGCCATACCTCATTCTCACAAAGAAGGGTCTGGTGGTTCAAGTCAGTCCCTAGGTTGCCAGAATGATGTTAAATCGAACCTCGGCTGGTATGAAACACTAGGACCGAAGCCCAAAATCAACTGATTGATTAATTGATTGATTGATATTATACTAGTGTTGGGACGATTAATCGGAATCGGAAAAAATCGGAATTTTCCGGGAATCGGAAAAATTTCAACCTAATTTCCAATTTCCAAAAACGATTCTTTTAATTTTTTGGGTTCTTAACGTAATTTTCCATTTCTGGTACAAATTATAAATTGATAAATATTTATTGATTCTAAACTACCAGTAAAACTAAAATCTATAGATCACAATAACGAATTTAGGTGAAAATGGCACAAGTGAAAAAATAACACAGTTACAAATGGATAAATAAGAAAAAATGGCACAAGTTAAAAAATAACACAGTACAAATGGATAAATAACAAAAAATGGCACCGGAAAAAATAACACACTTACAAATGGATAAATAAGAAAAAATGGCACAAGTGAAAAAATAACAGTACAAATGGATAAATAAGAAAAAATGGCACCGGAAAAAATAACACACTTACAAATGGATAAATAAGAAAAAATGGCACAAGTGAAAAAATAACAGTGCAAATGGATAAATAACAAAAAATGGCACCGGAAAAAATAACACTTACAAATGGATAAATAACAAAAAATGGCACAAGTGAAAAAATAACACAGTACAAATGGATAAATAACAAAAAATGGCACCTGAAAAAATAACACACTTACAAATGGATAAATAACAAAAAATGGCACAAGTGAAAAAATAACACAGTACAAATAGATAAATAACAAAAAATGGCACCGGAAAAAATAACACACTTACAAATGGATAAATAACAAAAAATGGCACAAGTGAAAAAATAACACAGTACAAATGGATAAATAACAAAAATGGCACCGGAAAAAATAACACACTTACAAATGGATAAATAAGAAAAAATGGCACAAGTGAAAAAATAACACAGTACAAATGGATAAATAACAAAAAATGGTACCGGAAAAAATAACACACTTACAAATGGATAAATAAGAAAAAATGGCACAAGTGAAAAAATAACACAGTACAAATGGATAAATAACAAAAAATGGCACCGGAAAAAATAACACACTTACAAATGGATAAATAAGAAAAAATGGCACAAGTGAAAAAATAACACAGTACAAATGGATAAATAACAAAAAATGGCACCGGAAAAAATAACACACTTACAAATGGATAAATAAGAAAAAATGGCACAAGTGAAAAAATAACACAGTACAAATGGATAAATAACAAAAAATGGCACCGGAAAAAATAACACTTACAAATGGATAAATAACAAAAAATGGCACAAGTGAAAAAATAACACAGTACAAATGGATAAATGACAAAAAATGGCACTGGAAAAAACAACACTTACAAATGGATAAATAAGAAAAAATGGCACAAGTGAAAAAATAACACAGTACAAATGGATAAATAACAAAAAATGGCACCGGAAAAAATAACACTTACAAATGGATAAATAACAAAAAATGGCACCGGAAAAAATAACACACTTACAAATGGATAAATAAGAAAAAATGGCACAAGTGAAAAAATAACACAGTACAAATGGATAAATAACAAAAAATGGCACCGGAAAAAATAACACAGTTACAAATGGATAAATAACAAAAAATGGCACCGGAAAAAATAACACACTTACAAATGGATAAATAAGAAAAAATGGCACAAGTGAAAAAATAACACAGTACAAATGGATAAATAACAAAAAATGGCACCGGAAAAAATAACACACTTACAAATGGATAAATAAGAAAAAATGGCACAAGTGAAAAAATAACAGTACAAATGGATAAATAACAAAAAATGGCACCGGAAAAAATAACACACTTACAAATGGATAAATAAGAAAAAATGGCACAAGTGAAAAAATAACACAGTACAAATGGATAAATAACAAAAAATGGCACCGGAAAAAATAACACAGTTACAAATGGATAAATAACAAAAAATGGCAAAAGTGAAAAAATAACACTGTACAAATGGATAAATGACAAAAAATGGCACCGGAAAAAATAACACACTTACAAATGGATAAATAAGAAAAAATGGCACAAGTGAAAAAATAACACAGTACAAATGGATAAATAAGAAAAAATGGCACAAGTTAAAAAATAACACAGTACAAATGGATAAATAACAAAAAATGGCACTGGAAAAAATAACAGTTACAAATGGATAAATAAGAAAAAATGGCACAAGTGAAAAAATAACACAGTACAAATGGATAAATAACAAAAAATGGCACCGGAAAAAATAACACACTTACAAATGGATAAATAAGAAAAAATGGCACAAGTGAAAAAATAACACAGTACAAATGGATAAATAACAAAAAATGGCACCGGAAAAAAAACCACACTTACAAATGGATAAATAAGAAAAAATGGCACAAGTGAAAAAATAACACAGTACAAATGGATAAATAACAAAAAATAGCACCGGAAAAAATAACACACTTACAAATGGATAAATAAGAAAAAATGGCACAAGTGAAAAATATGTGTTAAAATCTCACAATCAGTTCATCAAAATCTTGGATACAATACGTAAAGGGAAAACATTAAGAAGTTTATCAAAAGTAAAAAAAGAAAATTATATCAACATTTAAAAGAAGATGAGGATTCTCTGCTAAATCCGTTCCCTCAATGAATTTCTGCTTTTTTATTATGCGATTTTTAGAATCGGAATCGGTAATTGTATCGGAATCAGGGAAAAATATTGAAATCGTTCCGTCACTGCTGATAATCTGTGTCCCTTTCTTTTATAGTGTGAGAAAAGGGTCCCAACAGCTTGGCACCTATTTTTAACCGATTCTTTTCATGGTTTTGATGAAGATATCTTTTAACTCTTTTTATTGGCTGAAAAATATCATCATCATCATCATCATCATCATCATCATCATCATCATCGGTATGGTTAGGTTTGGTCCAAGTTTCGCCTGCAAATATCTTGGCGGCTGAGGTTCGTGCAAACACTAAAAAAAATATTGATACTTCTGCAGTTTACAAACCGTGCCTTTTTTTTTAGATAGGATGGTCAAGTTAAATTCAATTTTCACGGTATCTTTTGTTTATTAAATTGTTAGGTGAAAGTACAGAATAGTTAACAAAGCCCCCCCCCCCTTCCCGATGTTAAGAATGGGTTTCTAAATAATAACGTTATTATTTCAGCCCGGTTGGTAAACTGCAGAAGTAACAAAATATTATTTTTTTTAAATTGCATATTATTTCTGTGCAAGAGTCGGCTCCAAATTCAAATAAAATAAATAGAGAAGAGAAACTGATTTTTATAGGCCAGATGCACTTCCTGAGGCTACCCAGTGAGGTGATGGGGACCAGTGCTTTCTATTGAGACACCATCTCCAGGTGATGGTCTACCAAGACTAAAGAGCGCTTTCACTGTCGACCAATCTAGCCAGTGAGGGTTGAGGTCATGCGTTGCATGGAGAGAAATGATATGAGAATGATACGATGAGTGTGTAATGTGAGTGTTAAAAACAGGCTTACTGGTGATACCAGATCAGGCTGCCCTGTGGCTCCCTGAGACGAAATTCACCTACATTGACGTTTTTTTTTTTTTTTTTTTTTTTTTCTTTGTAAAACTTAATTATGTTCTACAAAACCAAAAACAAAAACAACAGCCCCTCTCCCTTTCTCCCTCCCCTTTTTTATTTTATTTTTAGAACTTGAAGCATAAATCTTTTACTATAATGACCAGATTCGGCATTAAATAACCCAAAAAGGGTTGATATGCCGTAAAACAAAACTACCAAATCAAACCAAACCAAAAACAGGCTTAGATCTGATGACCTCAGAGGAAGATCAAATCTGAACAGCATAGGGAGATGTGTGCAGAATAGGAGACTTTTATGGTATGGGCACGTTGAAAGGATGGATGAGTGTTTTTTTTTCTTTAGGTCATCAGAAATGATAATATTAATTAACTTGTGTTAGTAGATGTAGAACACTTAAGGTAGAAGAGTCTGTTGGCAGGAAAAGACGAAGGAAGATATGGGGGGAAATGATGAGGATGGATTTGAGAGAAAGAGGGATACATAAAGACTTGGTCAGAGATAGGTTAGTTTGGAAGTCAATTTCTTAAAGACGTCCAACACATGCCAGCATGCAAGATGGATGTTATGATGATGATGATGATGATCACGATGATGATGGATATTCTCTCTTTCGTCTCGATTTCAATTATTCTGTAATCAATATCTAAAACGCTCACTTTTTGACGAGTCTCATTTTCACAAAGACAAAGGATTTCAGAATACATTGTGATGTCATAATAGATCCCCCTCTCTCTCTCTTTCCCCTTTCTCTCCTTTTTTTCTATCTTTTAATTTTTTTTACATCATTCCATTTCTCTCACCACTTCTTTTACCATTTCACCCTCTATTCACCCTTCCTCCCACCATCTAAAACATTCATGTACAGATTCAAAGGATTTCAGAATACATTGTGCTGTCATAATAAACCCCCTCTCACACTCTTCCCCATTTCTCTCCGTTTTCCTATTTACATCATTCCATCTCTCTCACCACTTCTCTTATCATTCACGCTCTATTTGCGTCATTTGCTCTTCGTCCCACCATCTAAAACATTCATGTAGATTGAAAGGATTTCAAAATACGAACCTCTCTCTCACTCTCTCTCACTCTCTCTCTCTCTCACTCTCTCTCACTCTCTCTCACTCTCTCTCTCTCTCACACTCTCTCTCTCACACTCTCTCTCTCTCTCACACTCTCTCTTTCTCTTTCTCTCTCTTTCTCTTTCTCTCACTCTCTCACTCTCTCACTCTCTCACTCTCTCTCTCACTCTCTCACTCTCACACACTCACACACTCTCTCACTCTCTCTCACTCTCTCTCTCTTCTCCTTCCTTCTATTTCTTTTTTTCTCTCTCTTTCCAGTTTCTATCTCTCTCTTTTAATTATTTACATCATTCCATCTCTCTCACCACTTCTCTTATGAATCACCCTTTATTTGTGTTATTCGCCATTCCTCCTACCATCTAAAACATTCATGTACAGATTCAAAGGATTTCAGAATACATTGTGATGTCATAATAGATACCGTCACTCTCTTCCCCATTTCTCTCCTCTTTCCTCTCTTTTACTTATTTACATCATTCCATTTCTCTTTTCATTTTACCTTTATTTGCTCCCCCTCCCCCAAAGGAAAGGGTACGCTAATCGACGAAGAAGAAGAAATTTAAGATTGAACGCCATTTTTTTTTTTTTTTTTTTTACTATTTAAGCAAATATTGGTTAATTCCTTTCTGGGATTCCGAGAACTCTTTTAGCAGAGCTAAAATTAAATAAAGGTCATTCTGTTTCAGCCTCTCGAGGTGGGTGTGTCGAAGAATATTTAAAAGATTTTTTTCCACTAAGAAGAAAAAAAATAGAAGAGTGGTTTGCGTGAAACCCAAATGTGTGGCTTGATAAAATGCTATAAATGGCGCGTGTTGTTGTCACGCAAGAAAACAAAGAATGTAGTTGTGTTCAATTTTAAACTGCGTTGTGTTTAACATTTGGCGTATACCGACAGACCCACCCACCGAGGGAGGCGCGGACGAATACGTATATCTAGTTTGTGTTTATAGCGATAAATGTAGATATTAACTTTTTATGAGTTTATAAATCTGATATTTTTTATTTAATGAAAATTTTCAAAACTAGGAAGACCTCCCTCTCCATTTTTTTTTTTTACATATATAGTTTATCCATTACCCCTCCCCCCCCCCCCAAAAAAAAATATTCTGGTGGTACCAGATGAGGCTGTCTAAAGATACCAGCTTCCTGACCTAAAATGCACCAAACATTGATGTTATTGTTTTTTTTTCCTTTCTCTTTGCAAAACTCAATCATGTTCTGCAAAGCTAAAAACAAAAAACGACATTTTTCCTCTACAAAACAACCAAACCAAACGACATGAATAAATATTTGAACTTGAAGCATAAAAACTTTCACCAAAATGACCAGAGTCGACATTAAATAACCCGAAAAGGGTTGATATGCCGTAAAACAAAACAACCAAACCAAAAACCACGAATAAATATTTGAACATATAAAGAACTTGAAGCATAAAAGCTTTTACCAAAATGACCAGATTCGGCATTAAATAACCCGAAAAGGGTTGATATGCCGTAAAACAAAACAACCAAACCAAACACCACGAATAAATATTTGAACATATAAAGAACTTGAAGCATAAAAACTTTTACCAAAATGACCGGATTCGGCATTAAATAACCTGAAAAGGGTTAAACCCCCCCCCCCCCCCCCCCTCCCAAATAATGCTACCCATAGAATTCACAATCCTTTCTGTAATTCAACAATATTTTGTTCAAATAGATTTCACTCTATGACTGACTTGTCAACGATTGGTGGTATTTTTTTTGGGGGGGGGGGGGGGTCTTCCTGTAGGATAGATAAATGACATGCTCATATACTCGAAATGTTAGCAAATTTCGATCTCTCTAAGACCTCCTAATTTACACGATAAAATTAAAACTATGCAACTTGTTGCTAAAATGAAGTATTGCTGCCATATCTGGGGAGGTATTGCTGCCACATCTGGGGAGGTATTGCTGCCACATCTGGGGAGGTACTGCTGCCACATATGGAGAGGTATTGCTGCCACATCTGGGGAGGTACTGCTGCCACATCTGGGGAGGTACTGCTGCCACATCTGGGGAGGTATTGCTGCCACATCTGGGGAGGTGCTGTTCAGAACACCCTAACCCTAACACTCTTTCGTGCCTTGACAGAGTACAAAATCGATTTTGTAATCTAGTGGGGGGGGGGGTGATCTCTTCTGTTCTTTCCAGCCCCGTTTCTTGTAGAAGTGACGTTGCTAGTCTTTCTCTGCTCTATTATTTACATAGAATGTGCTTGACTGAGCTCCATTCTCTGGTTCATCCTTGAAAGACATTCGTCCCCGTAAGTAATCAAACTTTGTCCATTCCATTCATCATTTTACAATCCTCTCATGATATTCTTCTTCATCATTCAATTGACATTCTATTCATCTCATTAACCCTTATCCTCGGGTGGCTTTTGGCCTTGATAAGGAGTGAAAACAAATTAGTAAAACAATCTTTCCCTCTCCTTTCCTTTCTTTCCCTCTCTCTTCTTCTCTTTCCCCCCTCCTACCTTCCTACCTCCCTTTCTCTTTCTCTCTTTCCCCCTACCTCCCTTTCTCTTTCTCTCTTTCCCCCTCCCTTCCACTTTCTTCCTCTCTTTCCCCCCTCCCTTCCACTCTCATCCTCTCTTCCTTTCACTCCCCCCCCCCTCCCTTCCACTCTCTTCCTCTCCCCCCTTCCACTCTCTTCCTCTCTTTCCCCTTCCCTTCCCCCTTCCTCTCTTTCCTCCTTCCCTTCCCCTCTCTCCTCCCTCCCCTTTTTCCATCTCTCTTCTTTTCATTCTTATATTTCTCTCTTTTAAAAATGTATGCATCCTGTTTGATTCCCCCAAACACATTTTCACCCCTTTGCCACCCAGCCCTCTCCAACCCCGAATCTCCCCACCACTTCCACGTATTTTCCTGAACCCGACCCCAGCATTTCCGATCAGTTTTAAATGCCTGTCGCAAAGTGTTATCGATTTTCCTATATAAACATTGATTTCTATAAACAAACTCCATGTTTGTTTATTTTCGTTATTTTCTTTGTTGGCGTCTTATTTCAGTGGAAACGCCAAATGAATAGAAAATCAAGGAAAGAATGAAGGAATATGAATAGGAATGAAGGAATACGAATTGGAATGAAGGAATACAAATTGGAAATGGAAGAAAAGAAAATAGGAATGAAGGAATATGAATTGGAAATGGACGAATAGAGAAAAGGAATTAAGGAATACGTATTGGAAATGGAAGAATAAAGAATAGGAATGAAGGAATACGAATTGGAAATGGAAGAATAGAGAATTGGAATGAAGGAATACGAATTGGAAATGGAAGAATAGAGAATTGGAATGAAGGAATACGAATTGGAAATGGAAGAAAAGAAAATAGGAATGAAGGAATATGAATTGGAAATGGAAGAATAGAGAATAGGAATGAAGGAATACGAATTGGAAATGGAAGAATAGAGAATAGGAATGAAGGAATACGAATTGGAAATGGAAGAATAAAGAATAGGAATGAAGGAATACGAATTGGAAATGGAAGAATAGAGAATAGGAATGAAGGAATACGAATTGGAAATGGAAGAATAGAGAATAGGAATGAAGGAATACAAATTGGAAATGGAAGAATAGAGAATAGGAATGAAGGAATACGAATTGGAAATGGAAGAATAGAGAATAGGAATGAAGGAATACGAATTGGAAATGGAAGAATAGAGAATAGGAATAAAGGAATACGAATTGGAAATGGAAGAATAGGAATTAAGGAATACGAATTTGAAATGGAAGAATAGAGAATAGGAATGAAGGAATACGAATTGGAAATGGAAGAATAGAGAATAGGAATGAAGGAATACGAATTGGAAATGGAAGAATAGAGAATAGGAATTAAGGAATACGAATTGGAAATGGAAGAATAGGAATTAAGGAATACGAATTGGAAATGGACGAATAGAGAATAGGAATGAAGGAATACGAATTGGAAATGGAAGAATAGAGAATAGGAATGAAGGAATACGAATTGGAAATGGAAGAATAGGAATTAAGGAATACGAATTGGAAATGGAAGAATAGAGAATAGGAATAAAGGAATACGAATTGGAAATGGAAGAATAGAGAATAGGAATTAAGGAATACGAATTGGAAATGGAAGAATAGGAATTAAGGAATACGAATTGGAAATGGACGAATAGAGAATAGGAATGAAGGAATACGAATTGGAAATTGAAGAATAGAGAATAGGAATGAAGGAATACGAATTGGAAATGGAAGAATAGAGAAAAGGAATTAAGGAATACGAATTGGAAATGGCAGAATAGAGAATAAGAATGAAGGAATACGAATTGGAATGAAGGAATACGAATTGGAAATGGAAGAATAGAGAATAGGAATGAAAGAATACGAATTGGAAATGGAAGAATAGAGAATAGGAATGAAGGAATACGAATTCGAAATGGAAGAATTGAGAATAGGAATGAAGGAAACTCAACCCATTTCAATTTCCAAGAGTAGTTTAATGTATTCTGAGAGCAATGTATTCTAGGAATATAAATAATTATCCTACCCATAGAATTATATTTGACAACTTTATTCGGTATTAAATAATCCATAGATGGTTGATATGCCGTAAAACAAACAAAACCAAAAACAGACAAAAAGGAAAGTAAAGAGGATGAGTGAGACAGAAAGAAAAAAGTAAAGAAAAAAGAGGGTAGAAAAGAAAGAGAATAAGAAAGAAACAGAGAGAGAAACGAGGTATGAATTACAGACAGAACGAAAGAAAAGAACGTGAGAGAGAGACAGAGAGAGAGAAAAGAAAGAAAAGAGAGGGTAAGCCGGAAAGGTAGCAAGAAATAAAGAGATAATTAGATAGAAAGAAAAACAGTAAGAAAGGAAAAAAAGTAAAATAGAAAGAAAGAAAACAGAAAGTAAACGAGAAAAAGTCAAAAGAGAAAGGAAAGAAAAAAAAGAGTAAGAAATATAGAAAGTATGGAGAATGGAGATTGGAGCAAAAATTAAGAGTGAAAGAAAGTGACAAGTAAAAGAAAGGGCCTAAGCAAAAAGAAGAATAAACGGGCGAAATAAAAAAGGAAAGAAAAAAGAGAGTAAGAAATATAGAAAGCATGGAGATTAAATAAAAAAGGGGAGCAAAAAAAAAAAAAAAAGAGATAAAGAAAGTGAAAAGTGAAAGAAAGGGCCTAAGCAAAAAGAACAACAAACGGGCGAAATAAAAAAGGAAAAAAAAATTAAAGACAGTAAAATTAAAGAAAGGGCCATGGATTTCAGTACGAGTCCTAGTACTGTTAAACAGATACGTGGGTGCTTTATTATTTTTTGATATCGTACATTAAAACAAGACTACGTAACAGAATAACGAAGGGACGAGGTTGAAAAAAAAGCCGCGCGAGCGTGGTCCCCCTCTCGATGTGGCGAGTGTAAAATACAATAAATTTGGGCAATTTGGGGCATTTTTGACCCCCCTTCGACCCACTGGGGGCGCGAACCAGAATTTTTCTGAGGTCAAGGATGCTCATTTTATATCCAGAACAATTGCCTCTACATTTTGGTCAAGTTTCAGAAAAATTGAATTGATAGATCAAACGTTATGGGAGAAAAGGGTCATTTTTTGCCATTTTGGGGGCTTTTGACCCCCTGGGGGCGCGAACCAGATTGTTTCCAAGGTCAGCGATACTTATTTTCTATTAGGAACAATTGCCTCCACATTTTGGCCAAGTTTCAGAGAAATTGAATGGATGGATCTAAAGTTATGGGGCAAAAAATGTCATATTTTGCCATTTCGGGGCCTTTTGACCCCCTGGGGGGCTAACCAGATTTTTTTTCAAAAATCGGAGAATGTCACTTTCTAACCTGACCAAAGTTACAACTTCATGCAAAATTTCAGAGAAATTCAATGGATGGTTGCGGAGAAAAATCCAGACGGACGAACGGACATGCCTCAAAACATAAATCGGGGGGGGGGGGGGCAATAATAATGATGCAATGATCCAAAAAAATTGAATAAAAGTCAAACATTTTATTTATTCATTTTTTTTAGATATTAAACAAAGCTAAGTAAATATCTACATTAATTTCTTGACTCCTTCGGTTGAAGAGTTCCAATTTAGCGTTAATAAGAGAAAAAGACAGAACAAAATGCCAAAGAGCAAGTTTAAATTGGAATATAAAAAAAAAGGGGAGAACGATGAGTCTAATGAGATCTTGGAGATCAATTAGTTTGGTCTTGGATGTTGGTGCCGACTACCCAAGATTAACCATTTTCTAAAGAAATTATAGACAATTTGTCTCCCCAAAAAAACGAGCCTCATTCTGTAGCTTAAACTGTTGGATAGACTACAGATACATGCATCTGATATGTAAAGAAAAGTCAGACGGATTTTAATAGTTGAACCTATATATAGCAGTTGAGCTGAACCTTCAGACTTTGCATCTGACTAGCCAATTTTCATGTTATTGACAATATAATAATGTACTCTACCACAATTTATTTTAAAATATACTTGGTCCGGCCCGGACAACCGAATGAAACATTTTAAAAATAATCACCTAAAATAAAAATCAGCTCACGTCAAGGGGGGTTAACTCCTGTTTTAAATTGAAGAATATGACAGGAGTTGTATTTAGATTATTCGGACTACTGTTCTTGGATGTTATTCTCTGGGTGTGTAATGTGAGTCTTAAAGACAGGCTTAGATCTGAGGACCTCAGAGGAAGCTTAAATCTGGACAGTATCGGGAGATGTGTGCAGAAGAGTAGACTTTGATGGTATTGGTCACGTTGAAAGAATGGATGAAAGTTTTGGGGAAGGTCAAGGAAAACATGGGAGGAAGTGATGAGCATTAATTTGAGAGAAAGAGCGATAAATAAAGACTTGGTCAGAGATAGGTTAGTTTGGAAGTCAATTTCTAAAAGCTGCCCAATACATGCCAACGGATGTTAAACCGAATATGATGATGGACGTTATTTATCTACCTCCCACAAGGTAAGATGTGACACAAGGTCGGGAAAGTGGGATTTGAAAAGCCAGCGCCCGGGAGGGTGGACATCCTAGAACTGCACAAGACAGACCCATAGACCGGCGTAAATCAAGCCCTGAAGGCCAAGATGATACCAGTCTATGGGGTGCAGTATCCATCGAAACAGATACTACACTTTGATCTTGGTCAAAATGATGATGATGATGATGATGGACTGTTTCTTTATCATTACTTTCCTTTTTTTTCTTTTTTTTTTTTGACCCTCGTAGAAAACACATATGCAAAATAGTGGTGCTTGCGTCGGAAATGTCTAAGAAAACAAAGAAAAGAAAGGCATGAACGCAACAGTCCCTGGTTGAGTTCTCGATAAGGGAAGAAAACTAGGCTGATCCTTTGCAAGTTATCACCCCCACCCCCCTTCTCTATCGGCAACCCGAACTTTATAAGACCTGGTTCCATTTTGAGGCTATAACGAATGGTACAATAAGTTCTCTGTTCGGATTCAACATTTTGGGAATAGCTAGCTCTTTGTGCAGAAGTTGTGTATTTTGGGATGGCGCAGCGAGGAGTGTTGGGAATTATGGCAGAGATTTGTTTTTATTTTTTATTTTTTATTTAAAAAAAAAAATTTTCTTTATTTTTTTTTTCTTTATTTTTTTTTTTTTTATTTTTTTTTCTTTATTTTTTTTTTTCTTTATTTTTTTTCTTTCTTTTTTTTTTTCTTTATTTTTTTTTTCTTTCTTTTTATTTTCTTTATTTTTTTCTTTCTTTCTTTTTTTTCTTTCTTTTTTTTTTCTTTATTTATTTTTTTTCTTTATTTTTTCTTTTTTCTTTATTTTTTTTTCTTCTAGCCAATTCGGCACCGATCCAAAGTTGGTGTTATCACAATTAACTTTCAAGAGTCTAGCTGGAATCATTACTTTGGATGGGTTAAAAAATCTGAGATAGGCTTTATGCCTTCAAACTGCACCCCTTCCCTTTGCCCCCTAACTAAAATCACCACCGATTCCAGATAAAAACGTGGAGGGTATAATTGAGAGAGAGAGAGAGAGGGGGGGGGGAATAAGAGAGGAAGAGGGAGGATGATGGAGGGGGGAGAATAGGAGAGATAGAGAGGATGATGGAGGGGGAGAATAAGAAAGAGGGTGGGAGATAGAGAGGATGGTGGAGAGGGGGGGATAAAAGATGAAGAAAGAATGAGAAGAGGAGCGAAGAGGGGGAGAGGGTGATGGAAGAGGATGTGGGAGAGGGGTTTCATAGAGTGAACGAGGGAGAGGATGATGGAGGGGAGGATGTTTTAAGAAACACCTAAAAAACTACTTTTTAACCAGTTAACTGAATACAAAAAGAAATGAAAAAGAAAATACTAAAAAATTATTTATTAACAGTTTTGTTGAAAAATTAAAATAGAAATGATTAAAAACAGTTTTGTTAAAAAATTTAAAAAAAAATTATTTATTAACAGTTTTGTTGAAAAATTTAAAAAAAGAAATTAAGTTTTGTTAAAAAAATTTGAAAAAGAAATTAAGTTTTGTTAAAAAAATTTGAAAAAGAAATTATTAAGTTTTGTTAAAAAATTTAAAAAAAGAAATTATTTATTAAGTTTTTTTAAAAAATTAAAAAAAGAAATTAAAAACAGTTTTGTTAAAAAATTAAAAAATAAATTATTTGTTAACAGTGATTTCACTGTTTCGTTCGTTTTTTTTTTGTTATTTGTTATCTTTCTTGAAAATAAAACTGAAAAATGTCTTCCTCGTCCCTTTGGCTGAGATCAAAGTGTAGTATTTGTTCCGATGGATGCTACACTCCTTAGAATCTTGGTCTACGGTTTTGATTCCACCGATCTGAGGGATTGTCCTGTGCAGTTCTAGGAGCCCCCCCCCCCCGGATTTGCCTTCTCACCCTTTGAGAAGGGGTTAGTTTATTGCTAATCACGTGAGGGGTCATTGGAATTTAGCATTCTATTGTTATATATATATATATATATATATATATATATGTGTCTAAAGAAGTTTTCAGTCATTTTAAACAAAGAAAGAAAATTCAGTTTAAATTCCCAGAGAAACTAACTAAATCCAAGATATCGCAGACTTAGCCCCTGCATAAGCCGACCCACCGTTGGAAAATTCATAAATAAAAAAAAAAGGGGGGGGGGATTCAAGTATCTAACAGTGAAACAAAAACAGGGGACCTTAACTTGAGCGTGAAATATTAAAATAGGGATCATCAGCTGTTTATCATATATATATATATATATATATATATATATATATATATATATATATATATATATGATAATTTTATTTACACAGACATGTACAAAATCTGCGACACTGGCATGTCGATGTTATCGATCAACAGTTACTATAAACTGATATCTCATCAGACAGAGTTAGAATCCGATCTTAATCTCAGATCATATATATATATATATATATATATATATTGGTGCAGAAAAATTAGTACAACATTAGTACCGTCGGTTTCAAGCTCAGAAAGACTTAACCATCCGGTTCTCTTCAGCTTATGTTGTCACATTCTATACAAATCTTGTGAGTCAAATGACTCACGGGATTTATATAGAAATTTTTTTTTAATTATTTTTTTTAATATTTTTCGATTTTTTTTAATTTTTAAACTTCAGCTGTTGCATTTCACCCCCACCCCTTTTTTGAAAACCTTATTAAACCTCCTTAACACTAAATTTAAACAAACATACGTGAACACTCTAAGCAAATAACGCGTCCAAACGAGAGTGACACGTGACTTCACATTTCCGAAACGGATGACAACAGAAGCTGAAGAGAGCCGGATGGCTAAGTCCTTCTGTGCTTTAAAAACAGGACA
>OY744554.1:43756677-43766677 GCA_963556195.1 Sepiola atlantica
ACGAACTCGGCTCCACAATTGAGGATCAGCCATTATGTTATCTTAATCTTATATCTTTTCCTATATCTTTTTTTTTTAATTTTTTTTTTTAACATAGTTCACCCCAAACAAGGCAGGACGCCACTGTAGACGTAAGGGCTACTGAGAAAAAAGAGGGGAGAAGGTAGGGGGCAGTCAACCTAGATTGGGATCTGCGCAGCGAGATGTCTGTTTACATTAGTTTTAAACTTCTGCATGTCTGTAGTGTCGGGGAAACAGGGGGCAGGGAGGGAGTTCCAGAGGCCAGCAACACGAGGAAAGAAGCTATTTGAGTAGAAAGCTCTCCGACATCTGGGGACCTCCACAGTGAATGAATACCATTTAGTTGATTGTCGAGTTAGTTTAGTGAATTTACGTCGAGGGGGCACCAGAGTAGCCAGTTCATCGGAGCACAATCCATTGAAGTATTTGTAAAACAAGCACAAGGATGCTACATTGCGGCGATGGGACAAGGACTGGAGCTTGGTTGACAGTGAGGGACCCATTAGGTTGGCGATTCTTTTTTGGACCCTGTCAAGGAGGGAGAGACTAGTAGATGATGCACCAGCCCAGATGTGACAACAATACTCCATGCATGGGCGGATGGTGGCTTTGTAGAGATACAGGATAATGTCAGATGTGAGGAGTTTACTAGCACGGTAGAGGGAGCCAACCTTCTTTGCGGCAGCCTTGGCAATGTCTTCGAGGGCAGTTGTGTGTGTCTGTCTGTCTGTCTGTCTGTCTGTCTGTCCGTCTGGCTAAAAGTAAAAGAAAACTACAAAACAAAACCCACACAGTTGGTATATTCTTGATCAGCGTTGCCTCGGATAAATAATATTTAAATCTAAAAGAAAAAAAACATTCATTCTTTGGGGGTTATAACTGGGCCAGGTTTCGTCGGGGGGGGGGGGTCAGTTTTTCAGCCATTTTATGTACTAATTTAAAATATATAGAAATATAATATAGTAGAGTCAGTTTATGTAATGTAAGTTACACATTTAAAACGAATACTTTGAGCTAGATTAATAGCTGCCGGATGGCGGGTAGTTTTTTGCTTGTTATTATAGGTAGGAGGAAAACAGTCAGCAGGAAGAGAGTTCCACAAGCTTGCGGTTCTTGGAAAGAAGCTACTGAATAGGAAGTTGTATTACAATTGGGTATCAAAACAGCGAATTGATGGAGACCACTAGACCAACGAGTTAAACGAGCTGGAACAAAAGAAGCAGGGAATAGATCAGACAATTCTGAAGAACACATGCCATAATAGTATTTATAGAAAAGACTGAGACTAGCAAGATCACTTCTGTGAGAGAGGGTGCAGAGAAGAAGAAAAGGGTAGGGCCAATCAAATTACAGATACGTTTCTGCACCTTATCAACAACCCTCAAATGGAACAGAGATTCACCAGCCCAAATATGACAACAGTGCTCCATACATGGTCTGATTGTGGATTTGTAGATATAGAGAAAAGCCTCAGGTGTGAGAAAGTGTTTGGGGCGATAGAGAGAACCGACTTTACGAGAAGCAGAAACGGCAATAGATCTAATGTATGAACTCCAAGATAGATTTGATGAGAGAGACAAACCAAGAAGTTTCAGAGTCGATTTCTCCTCAAGAGCAGAGCCATCCATGAAAATCTCAGGAAGAAAAGGGGCACGCCTACAATTGAAAGACACGAGCTGAGTCGTAAGTGGATTAAACGAAACATGAGAAGTGAATAGACCCAAATGGATTCGAACCCGGCTCAGCTGATCCTATAGCTGAATCAGTATCCAGTACACCATTACCCCCCCCCCCTCTTCACACACACACACACACAACGGTTTTGAGATTCGGAGGTGGGGGGGGGGGGCTATGTTCACACAGATAACAATTGTTACTGACTCACAGATTGGCAAAAGTCGGTTTTTGTTTTTATGCAGACCAAACCGATAAAAGCTTGATTTGTTTACCATTGTAATGAAAGGTTTCGAAATGAACAGAGCAGACGTGAGAAAAAGAGGGATGGGTGGGTGGGTGGGTGGGTGTGTGGGTGGTAGAGAAAGAGGAGGGGGGAGATAAAGAGAGTAAGAGAGAAGTAAAAAAAAAAAAGAGGGGGAGGAGAGGGGAGAAAGAGAAAAAAAGAAGTATATACGTAGAGAAAACAAACTTAGTGAGAAATAGAGGGAGATAAAGAAAAGAGAAAACTGTTTGAGTCTTTGCTCTCTACTATATATACAGTATTTTGTATTGATTTAAATAACAGTAACCCGTTTTGATGGTAATATAGGAGTAATAAGTGGAAAAACACTTTAACATTCATTTATATATATATATATATATATATATATATATATATATATTTATATATATATATATATATACACACAATGAATCGCCGCTATTCACAAACTCACCATTTGTGAAACCACGAATGGTGAGTTCGCGAATAGCGGGGATTCATTGTGTGTGTGTATATATATATATATATATATATATATATATACACAAACATTGTTTCCATGGTAACGTGTATTTGTTTTTTAAAGGCATCTTTATCTACCAAGCGGAAATACTTTCATGGCTCAGTGGTGAGATATTGGCTTTTCCCATCTCCGAAGAAGAAGAAAAATAATACCTGTTTTCACTTTCACCTGTGGAGTGTATAAATTTGGAAGTCTTATACCCTTTTCCCAAACGACCCATTTGCCTTCACTTTGTCCCCCTCTCCGTCCCTTTCTTAATCTCCACACCCCCTTTTTTTTTTTTGTAACCTTTTAAATATGAGGGGCCCCCCTCCCTGTCCCATGTTAACCTTTTCATCTTTCTCACCCTCCCTCTCTCTGTCTCTGTCTCTCTCTTTCCTGTCTGTCTGTCTCTCTCTCTCTCTTTCCTGTCTGTCTGTCTGTCTGTCTCTCTCTCTCTGTCTGTCTGTCTGTCTCTCTCTCTCTCTCTGTCTCTGTCTATCTCTCTGTCTCTGTCTCTCTCTTTCTTTCTCTCTCTCTCTTTCTTTCTCTCTCTCTCTCTCTCTTTCTTTCTCTCTCTCTTTCTTTCTCTCTCTCTCTCTCTCTCAAAAAGAAAAGAAAAAAACAAAAACGCTGGACTCCCAGAGGGTCTTTTGTTGTAAGATAGAAAGGTTATCATTACTATTACCGACATAAATTATTTTAAGGGAAATACAGCCGGGAGTTGGCCTTTTGGCTAAGATCAAAGTGTAGTATCTGTTCCGATGGATACTGCACCCCATAGACTGATGTTGTCTTGGCCTTCGGGTCTTGATTTACGCTGGTTAATGTGTCTGTCCTGTGCAGTTCTGGGAGGTCCACCTTCCCAGGCTTCGCCTCTCCTCTTTGGGGAGGAGTAAGTTTATTGCTTACTGCCTGAGGCGCCCCTACCGGGGAATGTCGACGGGGCTGCCCAGGCAATTTTTAAACCCCACTTTTCGCGACCCGACCTTAAGTCACATCTTACTTGTGGGAGTAAGATAAAAACTGGCCTTGTGCCTAACTCCTGGAGAGGAGACAATCAATACTCATTTGTGACCTATTTGCGTTATAAAATAATATTTAATATTGAATATGAGCATTCTAAGTTGTCGTAAATATGGGTTCTGAGCAAAGTAGCCATTTTCTTCAGACAGCTGTTTACGTTACGGACCTTATTTCCTGTGGGTGAAGAAAATGGCTTCTATGCTCAGAACCCATATTTACGACAACTTAAAATGCTTATATCCTATATTAAATATCATTTTTAACGCAAATATGTCACAAATGAGTAGGTAAACTCAAATAAATTGTTTTTGATTATTTTCATAACTGTATTTCCGGTGCTTCTGTATTAAAGGGCCGAAAAAAAAAATGTCTGTTTCATTTTGAAAAGTCAAATGACGGGGGAGATAATTCGAAGTGTTTCCCCCCAGGATTTATCTAAAAATAGATTTTACCGCTATGTAAAGTAAATATATATATATATAATCACCTCGTTAGTACAAATAGTTGTTCTGACAAGTATTCCGATGGGTGGTTTTCTGTTTTACACAGTGCCAGGTCGAACTACCATCTCAATATTATTGAGGTGTTAGTCATTAACAACTCTCGACCTAGCCTGTGTAGACAAAAGATTTTGAAACATCAGTTGGAGATCTTTAATGATTCAAAGCCACCATAACGTTGAGAGATTTACCCTTTTTTTTTTTTTTTTCTCCTCTCAATCGTTTCCTCCAACTAAATAAGTTTTTTCCCCTCATATCTCATTCGACTTTTAGTTTTTAATTTACCATTCTGACGTTTCCTCTCAGAGGGTCAGACGATAAGGCCTTAAGGTAATTTTAACAATTTTCCTTTTATTTTTTTTTCCACTCGTCTGTTTCATTGATTTTAATAATGCTTCCTCTAAAATTAATCCTACGATTCTGTTGTACACGAAATTTATTTACACATATATATATATATATATATATATATATATGGGGAATAAAAGAAACAATGTTCCAGATAAAATGTAAAAATATAAATGGAATAAAGGATAAGCAAATCAACAACTAGCAAAAATAAACTCAAAAACACATATTGAAAAGTTCTACTAAAATATTTCGATTGTTAAAATACAATCATCATCAGTTGGTAGCAGAACTTTAATTAAAAACAAAAGTTTTCAAATTTATACAAAGAACGCAATTTTGGAAAAAAAAAGTCACGTGTAATAAACAGTAGAAAGGGAGAAAGAAAGAAATGTTAAAAAAGAAGAAGAAAAAGGAAAGAAAAAATCGGCAGTTGGTGAATGATTTCTTTTGGTCATCACTTCAATGCACAGAGGGCGATTTTAATAAAACATATACACGACACTAAACTCCGTCGTCTCATAGAATCATGCTTAATCCTACGTCATAATAACACAATTATTCAAAGACCAGGATTCTATAACATTTCTACTTCTTCTGCCAGATCGATTCTAATCGAAATAAACCTAAACCAATATGATAACGGATAACTTTTTTAGTGTTTCCTCCTCCTCCTCCTTTGTTGTTTAATTCCTTGTCGTCATTAATATTTAATTACTACTTACCCACTGCATTAACTTACAGCGTTTCCAATCGGCGTTCATTCACCAACTGCCGATTTTTTCTTTCCTTCTTTTTCTTCTTCTCCTTCTTCTTCTTCTTTTTTAACATTTCTTTCTTTCTTTCTTTCTCCCTTTCTACTGTTTATTACACGTGACTATTTTTTTTTTCCAAATTGCGTTCTTTGTATAAATTTGAAAACTTTTCTATTTTTAATTAAAGTTCTGTTTCCAATCGATGATGATTTTATGTTGACAATCGAAATATTTCGGTAGAACTATTCAATGTGTTTTTGAGTTTATTTTTGCTAGTGTTGATTTGCCTATCCTTTATTCCATTTTTATTTTTACATGTATATATATATATATATATATATATAGCAAAATCCATTTTTCGAGAACAGTCAATTGACATGTACATTTTTATTTTTACACATATATATATATATATATATATATAGCAAAATCCATTTTTCGAGAACAGTCAATTGACATGTACATTTTTATTTTTACACATATATATATATATATATATATATATATAGCAAAATCCATTTTTCGAGAACAGTCAATTGACATGTACATTTTTATTTTTACATATATATATATATATAGCAAAATCCATTTTTCGAGAACAGTCAATTGACATGTACATTTTTATTTTTACATATATATATATATATATATATAGCAAAATCCATTTTTCGAGAACAGTCAATTGACATGTACATTTTTATTTTTACATGTATATATATATATATATAGCAAAATCTTTTGTTGTTGTCCCACTCCCTATCTTTCTCCAATGAAATTCTAAATATCTTTTGTAAAATAATTGGATACATTTTTAGTAGGATAGTCGATAGAGTAAATGTGGTATTGTGGTGATTGCTTGTGTCTAATTTGTAAAAATTTGTTTACGTTTTTTTTTCTTTTTTTTTTTTTCAAATAAATAATTCAAAGTGTAAT
This sequence comes from Sepiola atlantica, assembly GCA_963556195.1. NCBI lineage: Eukaryota > Metazoa > Mollusca > Cephalopoda > Sepiida > Sepiolidae > Sepiola > Sepiola atlantica. Next base: position 43,762,702 of record OY744554.1, read on the forward strand.
ATCTGTTATGTCTAAAAAGGCTATCCTCCCAGGCATTACTTCCTCTTTTGGGAGAGCAGATGGGTTTATTGCATTTCACCTGTGGTACCCCCATTCGTGAGGGAGCGACGATGGGTATTTCTGTTTCTTTCTAGAATCCACCTTTTGGGGAGCTAGATTTTTCTCCTATATAAAATCGATTTTGTCTAACTTTGCCCTCGTGAGGCGACAAGTAATTAATACTTTATTTAGGTCTGAAAATAATGATTTTGTAAGGGTCATATTGGTTACATAGATGCGAGAGTTTTTTTTTTTTAAATTGTTGCTGTATCCGCCCCCACCTCGTTCGTGTTTTCTTCTCTTTGTCTCCTCTTCCCACAATCATCTTCCACCCTTCTTTTTTTCTTTCATCTTTTTTATTTCATCTTTTTTTCTTTCATCTTTTTGTTTTCATCTTTTTGTTTTCATCTTTGTTTTCATCTTTGTTTTCCATCTTTTTTTTTCCATCTTTTTTGCTTTCATCTTTTTTGCTTTCATCTTTTTTGCTTTCATCTTTTTTGCTTTCATCTTTTTTCTTTCGTCTTTCTTTCATCTTTTTTCTTTCATCTATTTTTTTTCCATCTTTTTTTTCCATCTTTTTTTTCCATCTTTTTTTTCCATCTTTTTTGCTTTCATCTATTTTCTTTCATCTATTTGCTTTCATCTTTTTTTCATCTTTTTTATTTCATCTTTTTTATTTCATCTTATTTCTTTCATGTTATTTCTTTAATCTGTTTACTTTTTTCTTTTCATCTTTTATCTTTTCTTTTCCAGCTTTTTCTTTTTTCTTTCATCTTTTTTCTTTCATCTTTGTTTCTTTTCCCTTTCCCATTCTATTTTATTTTTCCTTTTAAAAGAAAATAAAAATGTTTTCTTTATTATTTATTTATTTCTTAATTTTGTTTATTTTTTCTTTATATTTGTTCCTTACCCCCTCTTCCACACAGATTCATTTTTATTTTCATTTAATTTTTCTTTCATCTTTTTCATCTTTTTTTCTTCATTTTTCTTTCATCTTTTCATTCCATCTTTCCTTTCATTTTTATTTCATTTTCTGTTTTCGCTTTTTTTTCCTTCTAGGAGACAAAATAAATCCATTTTCTTTATTTTTATTTTTATTTAATTTTTCTCATTTCCTCCTCGTTTTTCTTTTTCCTTAACCCTAACCCTCCACAGGAAACATTCTAAATTTCTCACGCCTAAATAACTAAGTAAACAGTCATTATTTTACTGTCTACTGACCACTGGTCACTCCTAAACCATTACTAACAACTACTTTGTTTTTTGCTTTTTGTTTTGTTTGCATAGGAATTCAAACGCTCCACTCCCTTCTACCTCCCAATGCCATACAAACGAAAGCATATATATATATATATAGAGAGAGAGAGATGTTAGTCTGACTATTCATTAAGTGGTCATTAACCTGACCATTATCGGCCACACCTGTGATTTCAAAATACTTTTATACTTATATCATTAAATAGCGATGTAATTCACTACAATCCAGCAAGTCAACATTCCTGTTAATTTGTCAAACTCTTTTTTAGTCTACATAGAGGGTCACCCCACCTTTATCTAAACTTTTTTTTTTGATCTTACCCATGTGATCGTTAATCTAAATGAATAAATGTGAAAGTTGGGCCATTTTTTTGCATTAACGATAAAGTAAATGGAATAACTCTATTTAATGGGTAATTTAACAAGGGAATAACTCTATTTAATGGGTAATTTAACATGGGAATAACTATTTAATGGGTAATTTAACCATGGAACAACTATTTAATGGGTACTTTAACAAGGGAATAACTCTATTTAATGGGTAATTTACCAAGGGAATAACTCTATTTAATGGGTAATTTACCAAGGGAATAACTCTATTTAATGGGTAATTTAACAAGGGAATAACTCTATTTAATGGGTAATTTAACAAGGGAATAGCCCTATTTAATGGGTAATTTAACAAGAAATAACTCTATTTAATGGGTAATTTAACAGGGAATAACTCTATTTAATGGGTAATTTAACAAGGGAATAACTCTATTTAATGGGTAATTTAACAAGGGAATAGCTCTATTTAATGGGTAATTTAACAAGGGAATAGCTCTATTTAATGGGTAATTTAACAAGGGAATAACTCTATTTAATGGGTACTTTAACAAGGGAATAACTCTATTTAATGGGTACTTTAACAAGGGAATAACTCTATTTAATGGGTAATTTAACAAGGGAATAACTCTATTTAATGGGTAATTTAACAAGGGAATAACTATTTAATGGGTAATTTAACAAGGGAATACCTCTATTTAATGGGTAATTTAACAAGGGAATAGCTCTATTTAATGGGTAATTTAACACGGGAATAGCTCTATCTAATGGGTAATTTAACAAGGGAATAACTCTATCTAATGGGTAATTTAACAAGGGAATAACTCTATCTAATGGGTAATTTAACAAGGGAATAACTCTATCTAATGGGTAATTTAACAAGGATATAACTCTATCTAATGGGTAATTTAACAAGGGAATAACTCTATCTAATGGGTAATTTAACAAGGGAATAACTCTATTTAATGGGTAATTTAACAAGGGAATAGCTCTATTTAATGGGTAATGTAACAAGGGAATAGCTCTATTTAATGGGTTATTTAACAAGGGAATAGCTCTATTTAATGGGTAATTTAACACGGGAATAACTCTATTTAATGGGTTATTTAACACGGGAACAACTCTATTTAATGGGTTATTTAACACATGAATAGCTCTATTTAATGGGTAATTTAACACGGGAATAGCTCTATTTAATGGGTAAGTTAACAAGGGAATAGCTCTATTTGATGGGTAATTTAACACGGGAATAGCTCTATTTAATGGGTAATTTAACAAGGGAATAGCTCTATTTAATGGGTAATTTAACAAGGGAATAGCTCTATTTGATGGGTAATTTAACACGGGAATAGCTCTATTTAATGGGTAATTTAACACGGGAATAGCTCTATTTAATGGGTAATTTAACAAGGGAATAACTCTATTTAATGGGTAATTTAACAAGGGAATAACTATTTAATGGGTAATTTAACAAGGAAATAACTCTATCTAATGGGTAATTTAACAAGGGAATAACTCTATTTAATGGGTAATTTAACACGGGAATAACTCTATTTAATGGGTAATTTAACACGGGAATAACTCTATTTAATGGGTAATTTAACACAGGAATAACTCTATTTAGTGAGTAATAGTACAAGAAATAACTATTTTATATGTAAATCAACTATTAATTAGGTTAATTGCTGTATAAAATTCAACCAGGGGTATTTTTACCCCACCTAATAGACCAGTATCGTCCTGGCCTTTCGGTCTGGATTTACGCCGGTTCTGTGCAGTTCTAGGAGGTGCACCCTCCCAGGCTTTGCCTCCACTTATTGGGGAGGAGTAAGTTTATTGCTTACTGTCTGAGGCGCCCCTACCGGGGAATGCTGACGGGGCTGCCCAGGCAATTTTTAAATGGCCAGATTGCTCACCTCTCGAGCGCTGGCTTATCTAATCCCACTTTCCCGACCTTGTGTCACATTTTACCTTGTGGGAGGTAAATAAATAGTAATTGCTGTATAAAACCAAGGTTTTTAATAGTTCAATTAACAAGAGAAATAACTCTTTCATGCTAATTTAACGAGGGAATAACTATTTTATATGTAAATCAACTAGGTTAATTGCTGTATAAAACCAAGGTTTTTAATAGTTCAATTAACAAGAGAAATAACTCTTTCATGCTAATTCAACTTGACACAATAGACGCGCCATCTTTTTTATATACTGCTTATGTATATACAATATCAGTCGAAGTGAACAAACGTCCTTTTTGAGGTCCACCTGTGAACCGGTATGCATGCATTTACTGCACTGGTCGTTATCGTCCCCACTCGTTGTGCCGGTCCAAGGATGTTGCGTGATCTTAGTC
>OY744554.1:43771677-43782285 GCA_963556195.1 Sepiola atlantica
ATCAAATTCAAAAGAGGAAGAATAGGGTTTTTTTTTTAATTCAGCTCGCTAAACCAAGTGTTTGTTGATTGGTCAAGGAGAATCGTCCTGGCCAATCAAAATACGGCTTTCAGAAAAGGAGTGGGGTCATAAGGATTATGTAGGGGAGCAAAGGGAGGTAACTACTTATTTTAATATATCCTTACTAGGAGTCGGACAATGAACGCCGTTTCTCTTTCTAATTCTCAGTAGCCCCTTACGTCTACAGTGGCGTCCTGCCTTGTTTGGGGTGAAATATCATTAAAAAAAAAAAAAAATCGGGAATATAGAACACAATCGGTAATTGCACCGGAATCGGGGGAAAATATTAGAATCGTCCCATCACTAGTCGTTACCACAGTAATCTCTCAATCCCCCCCAAGCTCTTCAGTGTGGCTAGATATATTTGTTAATTATTTTCGTTTTTTATTAAAAAAAAATAGTGTTATGAAACCGGTTGGATTCGAACGTAGCACGCCCTCGTCATCAGCCTATGTCGTTATCAACTTCACCACGACCGCTTTCCAATCCCTCAAGCCGTATCATGGCTCTTCAGTGTGGCTAGATATATTTGTTAATTATTTTCGTTTTTTATTAAAAAAAAATAGTGTTCTGAAACCGGTTGGATTCGAACGTAGCACGCCCTCGTCATCAGCCTATGTCGTTATCAACTTCACCACGACCGCTTTCCAATCCCTCAAGCCGTATCATGGCTCTTCAGTGTGGCTAGATATATTTGTTAATTATTTTCGTTTTTTATTAAAAAAAAATAGTGTTCTGAAACCGGTTGGATTCGAACGTAGCACGCCCTCGTCATCAGCCTATGTCGTTATCAACTTCACCACGACCGCTTTCCAATCCCTCAAGCCGTATCATGGCTCTTCAGTGTGGCTAGATATATTTGTTAATTATTTTCGTTTTTTATTAAAAAAAAATAGTGTTCTGAAACCGGTTGGATTCGAACGTAGCACGCCCTCGTCATCAGCCTATGTCGTTATCAACTTCACCACGACCGCTTTCCAATCCCTCAAGCCGTATCATGGCTCTTCAGTGTGGCTAGATATATTTGTTAATTATTTTCGTTTTTTATTAAAAAAAAATAGTGTTCTGAAACCGGTTGGATTCGAACGTAGCACGCCCTCGTCATCAGCCTATGTCGTTATCAACTTCACCACGACCGCTTTCCAATCCCTCAAGCCGTATCATGGCTCTTCAGTGTGGCTAGATATATTTGTTAATTATTTTCGTTTTTTATTAAAAAAAAATAGTGTTCTGAAACCGGTTGGATTCGAACGTAGCACGCCCTCGTCATCAGCCTATGTCGTTATCAACTTCACCACGACCGCTTTCCAATCCCTCAAGCCGTATCATGGCTCTTCAGTGTGGCTAGATATATTTGTTAATTATTTTCGTTTTTTATTAAAAAAAAATAGTGTTCTGAAACCGGTTGGATTCGAACGTAGCACGCCCTCGTCATCAGCCTATGCCGTTATCAACTTCACCACGACCGCTTTCCAATCCCTCAAGCTGTATCATGGCTCTTCAGTGTGGCTAGATGTATTTGTTAATTATTTTCGTTTTTTATTAAAAAAAAATAGTGTTCTGAAACCGGTTGGATTCGAACGTAGCACGCCCTCGTCATCAGCCTATGTCGTTATCAACTTCACCACGACCGCTTTCCAATCCCTCAAGCCGTATCATGGCTCTTCAGTGTGGCTAGATGTATTTGTTAATTATTTTCGTTTTTTATTAAAAAAAAATAGTGTTCTGAAACCGGTTGGATTCGAACGTAGCACGCCCTCGTCATCAGCCTATGTCGTTATCAACTTCACCACGACCGCTTTCCAATCCCTCAAGCCGTATCATGGCTCTTCAGTGTGGCTAGATGTATTTGTTAATTATTTTCGTTTTTTATTAAAAAAAAATAGTGTTCTGAAACCGGTTGGATTCGAACGTAGCACGCCCTCGTCATCAGCCTATGTCGTTATCAACTTCACCACGACCGCTTTCCAATCCCTCAAGCCGTATCATGGCTCTTCAGTGTGGCTAGATGTATTTGTTAATTATTTTCGTTTTTTATTAAAAAAAAATAGTGTTCTGAAACCGGTTGGATTCGAACGTAGCACGCCCTCGTCATCAGCCTATGTCGTTATCAACTTCACCACGACCGCTTTCCAATCCCTCAAGCTGTATCATGGCTCTTCAGTGTGGCTAGATATATTTTGTTAATTGTTTGCCTTTTTGTTATCCAAGATGGAAAAATACTGCAATTAAAAACGTAAGCTCGTATGAATCCGCATGATACAACATTTTTGACCGGCTCGATTTTGTTATTTGCATTGGTTTCCTCAGTTCTTTCTAGAATCGCTACTCACAAGAGGAGCCACGTGAAGGTTGCCCACATCCATAAGTGAAAGTGGTGCTATAGAACCGACTGGATTTGAACTTGGCAAACCCACGCCATTAGTCCACGTCATTACCCACTTCGCCACTGCCGCCTCTCAATACTCCAAGCCGTATCATGACTCTTCAGTGTGGCTAGATATATTCGTAAATTAACTTGCTTTTATCCATGACCAATTTTTTATATACTAATGAGTTACCAGATGAAGGTTGCCAACATCCGTAAGTGAAAAGGAGTTCTATGGAACCGAGTGGATTTGAACTTGGCACACCTAGGTCTTCAGTCCGCGTCATTACCCACTTAGCCTCGTTATACCCTAAGCCGTACGTGGCTCTTCAGTGTGGCTAGCTGTATTTGTCAATTATTTGCCTTTGTTATCCAAGACGGAAAAATAGTTCAATTGAGATTACCACTTGGACAAATTCTTTCACATTAACCTCCGCCATTCATGGATCCTCTTTTGTTATCGAGGATAATAGCGTCCGAATTGGACTTGATTCATTCTTTGCAACAGAACATTTTTCTTTCTTTTGTTCGGATTCTTTGCGTCTCGTTGGCCGAATGCCATATCGCTCGTCTTTGGAATCCGCTTCTCCTTGTCGTCGCTTCTTGGGAAAGCTCTCTCATTGGTACGATGACAGAAAACGGCAAAGATCAAGATAGACTTTAACTCTGTCACCGAAGAGGTGAAGCCGTTCTCACCGGATTTTTTACTTATACGGACTACGCAGGCTACACGGTCAGGTTAGACGGGCAATTATCTTGGCTTTCTGTCATTTAAAAACTTCTTTTTTTTTCTTTTTTTTTACTTTTGTTTTTTTTATAGTTTGGGATTTGCTTTTTTTTTCTTTTTTTTTTTGCTTTTGTAAAAAAAAATTTTATTTCATTTTTTTTTAATTTTTGTTTTTTCTTTGTCATTAAAAAAGAAATTATATATATAATATATATGGTTCCAAAATGGCGAACAATGAATTGTCTGCATTTTTCCGATCTCACAATTAAGTAAGTAAACCCAAATAAATTGTTTTGGACCAATTTCAAATTTATCTTAAATTATTTTAAAGGAAATACAGTTGAGAAATTAGTCCCATGCAATTTATTTGGGTTTACTTACTAATTTGTGTTGTCGGAAAAAAATCAGAAAAATGCAGACGATTCATTGTCCGCCATTTTAGGTAAGAAACGCCAAATTAACCATATATATATATTTATTAATGTCTGCATTACAGAAAATCAGAACAACATCGATACCATCGGTTTCAAATCCTAACAAAGGGGGCCTCTTCGCCGGACTTTCTTCAGCCTCTGTTTATGTCTGTCCCCCCGGAAGATGGCTGTTCATACGTTATCTTAATTGTCTCGCGAGATTTCGATTCTTTGCTTAAATTTAATTTTCATCATTTTTACCAATTCCGAATTTCTACCTGAAAATTATGCCGGTATTTTAGTCACAAACGAGCAAAAACATTTCTTTTATTATTTTAGTATTTGAAAAATTATGTCATGTTGACCTCAGATCCCGGAAAAAAATTTTTTTTTTTTTCAAAACTCTATAATACATTTAAAAATAAAGATTTAAAATCTCGATGTAAGAATTAAGACAAGATTTAAAAATAAGATTTTAAATACATAAAGAAATATCCACCATCGAACGGGTGAGGGGGGAGGAAGGGGGAGCACATTCCATGGAAGTACTTGAAAAACTACCACAGGGATGCAACATTGCGGCGACGGGATAAGATTTTTGGCCGTCCTAATTCTATTGTTGGTATTGCCCTCAGTTCCATCCGACTCTTTCGAGAATCGGTTATTTATAGTTTTTATTCAAGACGCTAAAAAACTCTGATTTAAAAAGGGTAAATTCGAGCGAATCAGCTCGGTACGACTTTTCGACCGATTCTGTTGTTGACATTGGTTTCCCCGATTGTTTCTAGAATTGAGATACTTACAGGAGGGACCACGTGAAGGTTGCCAGCATCCATACTTGAAAGTGGTGCTGTGTAACCGAGTGGATTTGAACTTGTCAAATCCAGGTCGTCGGTCAACGTCATTACCCACTAACGCCACAGCCGCCTCCCAATGCTCCAAGCCGTATCATGACTCTTCGGTGTGGCTAGATATATTCGTAAATACTTTGCCTCAATCGTAAACCGCTTTTTTTTATACACTAATGAGTTACCAGGTGACGGTTGCCAACATCCATAAGTAAAATGGGGTGCTATGGATCCGACAGGTCGCCAGTGCCCGTCATTAACCACTTCAGAACTGCCACCTCCCATTGTAAACGAAAATTTGTGTGAATCGGCAGCGTACAACTTTTTGGACCATCTCAATTCTATTGTTGGCATTAGTTTTTCCCCATTCTCTCCTCCCCCTCTCTTTCCTGTACTCCTCTTTCTCTTTCCTGTACTCCTCCTCCTCTCTCTCTTTCCTGTACTCCTCCTCCTCTCTCTCTTTCCTGTACTCCTTCTCTCTCTCTCTCTTTCCTGTACTTCTCCTCTCTCTCTTTCCTGTACTTCTCTTCTCTCTCTTTCCCGTACTCCTCCCTCTCTCTCTTTCCTGTACTCCTCCCTCTCTCTCTTTCCTGTACTCCTCCCTCTCTCTCTTTCCTGTACTCCTCCCTCTCTCTCTTTCCTGTACTCCTCCCTCTCTCTCTCTTTCCTGTACTCCTCCTCTCTCTCTCTTTCCTGTACTCCTCCCTCTCTCTCTCTTTCCTGTACTCCTCCCTCTCTCTCTTTCCTGTACTTCTCCCTCTCTCTCTTTCCTGTACTCCTCCCTCTCTCTCTTTCCTGTACTCCTCCCTCTCTCTTTCCTGTACTCCTCCCTCTCTCTTTCCTATACTCCTCCCTCTCTCTCTTTCCTGTACTCCTCCCTCTCTCTCTTTCCTGTACTCCTCCCTCTCTCTCTTTCCTGTACTCCTCCCTCTCTCTCTTTCCTGTACTCCTCCCTCTCTCTCTTTCCTGTACTCCTCCTCTCTCTCTCTTTCCTGTACTCCTCCTCTCTCCCTCTTTCCTGTACTCCTCCCTCTCTCTCTTTCCTGTACTTCTCCCTCTCTCTCTTTCCTGTACTCCTCCCTCTCTCTCTTTCCTGTACTCCTCCCTCTCTCTCTTTCCTGTACTCCTCCCTCTCTCTCTTTCCTGTACTCCTCCCTCTCTCTTTCCTGTACTCCTCCCTCTCTCTTTCCTATACTCCTCCCTCTCTCTCTATCCTATACTCCTCCCTCTCTCTCTTTCCTGTACTCCTCCCTCTCTCTCTTTCCTGTACTCCTCCCTCTCTCTTTCCTGTACTCCTCCCTCTCTCTTTCCTGTACTCCTCCCTCTCTCTCTATCCTGTACTCCTCCCTCTCTCTCTCTCTCTTTCCTGTGCTCTTCCCTCTCTCTCTTTCCTGTGCTCTTCCCTCTCTCTCTTTCCTGTGCTCTTCCCTCTCTCTCTTTCCTGTGCTCCTCCCTCTCTCTCTTTCCTGTGCTCCTTCCTCTCTCTCTTTTCTGTACTCCTCCCTCTCTCTCTTTCCTGTACTCCTCCCTCTCTCTCTTTCCTGTACTCTTCCCTCTCTCTCTTTCCTGTACTCTTCCCTCTCTCTCTCTCTTTCCTGTACTCTTCCCTCTCTCTCTTTCCTGTACTCCTCCTCCCTCTCTCTCTCTTTCCTGTACTCCTCCCTCTCTCTCTTTCCTGTACTCCTCCCTCTCTCTCTTTCCTGTACTCCTCCCTCTCTCTCTTTCCTGTACTCCTCCCTCTCTCTCTTTCCTGTGCTCCTCCCTCTCTCTCTTTCCTGTACTCCTCCCTCTCTCTCTTTCCTGTACTCCTCCTCTCTCTCTTTCCTGTACTCCTCCCTCTCTCTCTTTCCTGTACTCCCCCCTCTCTCTCTTTCCTGTACTCCTCCCTCTCTCTCTTTCCTGTACTCCATCTCTCTCTCTCTTTCCTGTACTCCATCTCTCTCTCTCTTTCCTGTACTCCTCCCTCTCTCTCTTTCCTGTACTCCTCCCTCTCTCTCTTTCCTGTGCTCCTCCCTCTCTCTCTTTCCTGTACTCCTCCTCTCTCTCTTTCCTGTACTCCTCCTCTCTCTCTTTCCTGTACTCCTCCCTCTCTCTCTTTCCTGTACTCCCCCCTCTCTCTCTTTCCTGTACTCCCCCCTCTCTCTCTTTCCTGTACTCCTCCCTCTCTCTCTTTCCTGTACTCCATCTCTCTCTCTTTCCTGTACTCCTCCCTCTCTCTCTTTCCTGTACTCTCTCTCTCTTTCCAATACTTCCCCCTCTCTATTTCCCGCACTCCTCTCTCTCTCTCTTTCCATACCCTGTCCCTTCCCCCTTTTTTCTCAACTCTCTCTCTCTCTTCAATATTCCTGCAACATTTTTCTTTTCCCGTTGAAGTTTTTCCTTAATTTCAAAACTGTCGTCCACTTATGACCACAACAACATTTCAAGAAATGAAGTTTGTCCTAAATAGTTTTTGACAATTGCTGCTCAGTTGTTGTCCGACATTCTCCCAACCCTGGGACAGGGGAACAGGGAGGGCGGGTAGTCATTAGGCCACTTAATCTGTGAGCTAAAGAGAGGGTGGCAAACTAACATTCTGACCCGGACCGATTATTTACAGGGAAAGGGGGGGGCGTCGTTTTGAACAATTTTCCCATTTTCTTTTTCTTTCTTTCTTTTTTTCGTACCCTCTCTCTCTTTCTCTCTCTCTCTCTTTTTCTCTCTCTCTCTTTTTCTCTCTCTTTTGTATTCTATCCTCTCTTTCTTCTTTCGGACTCTCGACCCCCCTCTCTCTCTGACTCCCGTCTGCCTCTCCTCCTCTCTCTCTCTTTCTTTCCACACTATCTCTTTCTCTCTCTTTTTTGTACTCTCTCTTTTCTACTCTCTCCCTTTCTTTCTCTCTCTTTTTACTTTTCAATACCCTCTTTTTTCCATACTCATTCTTTTCTCTCTCTTTTTCTCTCTCTCTTTTACTCTCTGTTTCTCTCTCTTTCTCTTTCTCTCTCTCTCTCTCTCTCTCTCTTTCTCTCTCTCTTTCTCTCTCTTTTTCTCTCTATCTTTCTCTCTCTTTCTCTCTCTCTTTCTCCCTCTCTTTCTCTCTCTTTCTCCCTCTCTTTTTCTCTCTTTTTCTCTCTTTTTCTCTCTATCTTTCTCTCTCTCTTTCTCTCTATCTTTCTCTCTCTCTTTCTCTCTCTCTTTCTCTCTCTCTCTTTCTATCTCTCTCTTTCTCTCTCTCTCTCTCTTTCTCTCTCTCTTTTTCTCTCTCTCTCTTTTTCTCTCTCTCTCTCTTTCTCTCTCTTGCTTTCTCTCTCTCTCTTTCTCGTTCTCTCTCTTTCTCTCTCTAAAATTTCAAATTCAAAAAATGAATATTTAACTTGTATTTTTCCTATTCGATTAAACTCTCATCTAAAATTCGAACATTTAAAAATTAAAAAAAAATTTCAACGAACAAATCAACTGTTGAACTTACGTTTCAATTTTCATCGTGATGATAAAATATTTTTTCTTTTTTTCAGGTGGGATGATTAAAAGGACATTGGAGAAACATTTAGATCTGAAAGTGTTCGACTTGAAAGACCCCAGTGCTCTGCTTGACGGTGGCGACGTCTTATTTACTGGTAAGAAATATTTTATTTATATTCTTTTGGGGAGGGGGGAGTATCACTCATGATCGCTTTTTGCTACAAACAATCCTCAAGGTACGAGCAATGGGGAAGTGGTTTGTAATTGGCATCTGGAAAGCGTGAAAAAAAGATCAATTTTTTTTACCGTAATGAATGAATGAATGTTACAATAAATTGTTTACTAAAACCTGACCGAGGTGATACTGAATTAGAATACAGGGTGTTTCAAAAGTCTTGGGAACATAACGATTTTTAATAACTCAAAAACTATTAGGAGTTGAAAAATGAAATTGGTACCGTTGGAAAGGTTAAAGTTTCAAGTTTTGTGGGGAATCTTCAAAGTTGCTCAATATGAGCACCATTCGTCACACGGCAGACATCTAGTCGATAGTCCATTTCCTGCCAAACGCGTTCCAGCATCTTGACGTCAATGGTTCCCACAACTGCCGTTACTCGAGCCTTTAGTTCGTCAATATCTCTTGGAAGGGGCGGCACATAGACTTGTTGCTTGACAAAGCCCCAAAGGAAAAAGTCACACGGGTAAGATCTGGAGACCTAGGAGGCCAGGGCATGAGAACGTCATCACCTCGCCCAGATCTCCCAATCCATCTACCAGGCAGCCTTGTGTTAAGAAACTGCCTTACTCTAAGACTCCAGTGTGGTGGTGCACCATCTTGTTGAAAAATGAAGTCATCAGATTCTGCTTGTTCCAACTGAGCCATTAACCAGTCTTCCAGCATGTTGAGATAGGATTCACCAGTGATAGTTGCCTCTTCAAAGAAGAACGGTCCATAGACACCTTTCTTGGAAATTGCACAAAACACGTTCACTTTTGGTGAATCTCGCTCGTGCTCAAGAAGTTCATGAGGATTCTCAGTACCCCATATGCGAGTGTTATGCTTGTTAACTTTGCCATTCAGATGGAAGGTCGCCTCATCGCTAAAAACAAGCCGGTCATCAAAGCCGTTATCTTCCAACTTCTCTTGCATTGCAATGCAAAAGTCACGGCGAAGTGGCTTATCAGTGTCCTTCAACTTTTGGACCAACTTGAGCTTGTAAGGTACCATTTGCAGTCGTTTCCTTAAGACACGCCAGACAGTTGCTGGAGCAAGCTGAAGTTCCCTGCTGGCTCTTCTCACTGATTTACGGGGGCTCCGCTGAAAGGCTGTCCGAACTTGCTCAACTGCATCTTCTGAAGTTGAAGGGCGACCTGTTCGCTTACTTGGGCACAAACACCCATCTTTCACAAATTTAGCATGCCATCTGACAATGGATTTCCTTTCAGGGGCTTCTTTTTTAAATTTCCTGCGAAATGCACGCTGAACACATGTCCACGATTCAGTCTTTGCAAATTGGAGGACGCAAAATGCCTTGTCTTGTTTAGAGAACGCCATTACTGCACCTGGAAAGATAACACGAAAATCATTAGTATGACCAAAAACTTGATTAAGCAAGCTTTAAAATGGCACTAGTTTCATTTTTCTACCTGGAATAGTTCATGAGATATACGCATTTGTAATGTTCCCAAGACTTTTGAAACACCCTGTATTATTAGTTAGCGTACCCGGGCTGAGACCCCTAATGAACGAATAAATTGTTTACTAAAACCTAACTGAGGTGATATTGAAACCTGACCGAGGTGATACTGAATTAGAATATTATTAGTTAGCGTATCTTTGGTAGTTTTTGAGTTTAAGACAGACAGACAGACAACTGCACTTTACATAATAAACTAGATTGCCTGGGTGGAGATATATTGCCAGGTGGCGGATTTAGAGAAAGATAATTTAAAATATAGTCACGTTTGCAATTATTTTTTTTTTAAATAGGAATTTTAAAATTTCGTTTCAACTTTTGCCTTATTTTATTTTTGATTTCAATAAACATTGCATTCGATATGCGTCTGCTGCGGAGCGGAGATCACGTGATGTTGGTCGCACCGTTTTTTGCGTCCCCATCCAAAAACATACCGGCGGTTCGTATTTTTTTTTTTTTTAATTGAAATCGTTGAAATACAAACAGACGAGTGATTGTCGAAAAAAATGTAATTCATTAAAGAAAGTTTTTTTTAAACAGAAATTGTAACAAATGTGATTTTTTTTTTCTTTTTCCTTTTGGGTTTAAAAATTGAATAAATGTATTTACAAAAATGGAAATTAAATGGTTGTCCGGTCCCTTTTTTTTTTTTTTTTGTAAGGGACGGGGGGGGGGGGGGGCGATCGGTGTCACGTGATCTCTGCTTTGCAGTCGGTACTATACTCGTACGCATTCACCGCTGGATTTTACCCCACATAAAAAACTGACCTTGTGCCTAACTCTGCCCTCATGGAAAGGCAAGTAAATAGGGACACGGAGCGGGGTGGGTGTTTGAGGGTGTGTGTGTGTGGGGGGGGGGGTATAAGAATATTTCCGAATTTCATAAAAATGTTCTCTGCCTGTAGGAATTAACGAAGCCGTGCCATCTGTTTCGTCACATGTTGATTACCTGCTAATGCGTGTAAGGGTTAGAAATTTATGAAATGGGTGGAGGGGAATCGGCTTAGACTCAAAAATATACGGTAGACTGATTACGTGCTTAGGATTCGTTATG
>OY744554.1:43782485-43802485 GCA_963556195.1 Sepiola atlantica
ACAAATGCAGCAAGTTCACCGGAGCACATTCCATTAAAGCACTTGTAAAACAAATACAGGGATGCAACATTGCGGCGATGGGACAGGGGCTGGAGCTTGGTTGACTATGCGGGATCTATTAGATTAGACGCTCAATGAACATCTAAAATAAAAAAATCTGTTCAAACTTGAATAATAATTTTGTTTGTTTTCATATATTTTTTATTATTATATATATATATTATATATATATATATATATATATATACTAGCGGGACCCGTGTAAATTACACGAAATGATGTAGAAATAAAATCTTGGAGGTTGGTCGGGATCGAACTATAAACCAGTCGGGCCGACGTCAAAAACGGACGTCAAGATCCTACGTCGCTAACCGTTGCGTCAAAGGGAAATACTTAAAAATATTACGAAAATTAGGTGACTTGAATGCTTTTCCAAATCTAGGTGCGGCACGCATGCGCAGAGCTTTTGATGTAAGCGTGACACATGAACACACACGCTATCGTATTAATATATATATATATATATATATAAGTTGTTGTCCTTGGTTAGAAAGCATTGTTTATATGGAAATATTAATTATTAAAAATAATAATAAGCAATTAGAACGCCATACAATGCATTTTAGTTTTATTAACTTTTTTTCAATTTAATTTTCGAAGATATACTTCCTCCTCAGAATCACTGAAAAGAAAAAAAAAAAAAAAAAAAAAGGTATTTTTATATATCTTTATTTGAAATTCAGTGATTCTGAGGAGGAAGTATATCTTAGAAAATTAAATTGAAAAAAAGTTAATAAAACTAAAATGCATTGTCTGGCGTTCTAATTGCTTATTATTATTTTTAATAATTAATATTTCCATATATATATATATATTTTATACTACATAAATGTTTTTTTAAAAAATGTTATTTTTAGATTTACACCAAATCTGTTTTTTTTGCGTACAACTGATTTCACAAAGAAATAAGTGGGATGGAACGTTCTGGAATTAAGGTCAAAGGGATAATTGGGGAGTCTGGAAGAAAGGGGGATGAGGTTTAAAAGTGGGGATGGTGTTGGTAAACGAAGAGGGAGAGGAACGGTTGAGGGGGAGGGGGGTGGCAATAAGAAATGGAGCAGAGTTCTTGAACAGTTGCAGGATTTTCTGCAGGAAACGGTGCATAATAACCACTTACGCGGCACACTCTATGACTCACATAAAAGCCGTTCGGGGAGTGCATACGGTCGAATGCGTTTTTAGTGCAGGAACAAAGTGCACATTCTTTTTTTAATTTGGAGTTGCATTTTTTTTTTTTTTTTTTTTTTTTTTTTTTTTTTTCCAATTTTTTTTTTTATCATAGTTCACCCCAAACAAGGCAGGCCGCCACTGTAGACGTAAGGGGCTACTGAGAAAAAGGGTGTAAGTTTTTTTGGGGGCTCATCCTAAGTTGGGAGCTGTGCAGCGAGATGTCTGTTTACATTAGTTTTTAAATTTCTGCATGTCGGTACAGTCGGGAAACGGGGAGCACGGAGGGAGTTCCAGAGGCCCGGCAGCACGAGGAAAGAAGTTATTGGAGTAGAAGGCTCTCCGGCATCTGGGGACCTCCACGGTTATATATATATATATATATACCCATCCCAGGACGAGTAAAATTAATCCCCCAAACGGAACAGTTTTGCACCACTTTTATGTCCCCTTACGAAGATTAAACTCAACATATAATGATATTAAATCTTCTGTTAAAAATCCATTATATGATTTTCATTCTAGAAAATGTCTCAAATTTAAAGGCTTAAGATTAAGTAGTCTTAAGAAGAAATTTAAATTCAGGGAAACTTTGCTTAATTCGTGTCGAATGATTATAGATCAAATTCAAATCGACAAGGCTAATCTGATTTATTATTGAACATAAAAATTTTCTGACCTGGGGTGTGGGGGGGGGGGGGTTTGAGCCGACGTTAATTTTTCTAGTACTCAATTGTTCACAATCATATATCGAAGAAGACGTTACTATTTCAAAGACTCCAACCCATTTCTTGGGTGGTCTCTTTTCTCTTTAGCGAAATATTTCTCCCATTGCAGGTCTGCCCGTCTGAATCTATGAATCTCACTAAACATGCAACATTGTACATGTTTCAAGTGAATATAACAACTTATCCATCGTACACATCTTAACTATTGCTTTCTATCTCTTTCTCTCTCTCTCTCTCTCTTTCTTTCTCTCTCTCTCTTTCTTTTTCTTTCTTTCTCTCTCTCTTTCTTTTTCTTTCTCTCTCTTTCTTTTCTTTCTCTCTCTTTCTTTTTCTTTCTCTCTTTCTTTTTCTCTCTCTTCCTCTCTTCCTCTCTTTCTCTCTTCCTCTCTTCCTCTCTTCCTCTCTTTCTTTATTTCTCTCTTCCTCTCTGTCTTTCTTCTCTCTTTCTTTATCTCTCTCCCTTTCTTTCTCTCTCCCTTTCTTTCTCTCTCTCTCTTTCTCTTTCTTTCTCTCTCCCTTTCTTTCTCTCTCTCTCTTTCTCTCTCCTTTTCTTTCTCTCTCTCTCTCTTTCTCTCTCTCTCTCTTTCTCTCTCTTTTTTCTCTTTCTCTCTCTTTTTTTCTCTCTTTCTATCTTTTACTTTTATATATTGCTTTCTATCTTTCTCTCTTTCTTTTCTCTCTCTCTCTCTCTCCCTCATCATCGTACACATCTTATCTATTGCCGGTGCTAAAGATTATTGGTAAAAGATATTAAGAGATTTATATTCTGATATACTTCTTTGGTGAATCGCACATTTTTTTTTACCAATAATCTATTTCCATATATATATATATGTATGTATGTATATGTATATAAATATATATATTACTTTCCCCTCCATTTATCTTATTTTCTTTCTCTCCCCCTCCCTCCTAAACCATTTCCTTATGCGACCATAATATTTACATCCCCCCTCTCTCCTGACCTCAATACACACTCTCTGCTCTTCCTCCTCTCTAATGGTTTTAATAACTCCGACTGCTACCAATTTTTACCCCCACACCTTTCACAGTTAGCTTATTTCTCCCAGTGCTACCATCTATTTGAGCGCATAATTTATCTTTTCATCAGCGGCCTTTTGGGCTTGATTCCCCCTACTGCTACTTTACGTCACAAACGGACTAAACTGTTTCAAATATTTGTACTTGTGTGTTTATTTCTTCAGCCCAATTATCCCGAGGAAGTCTTGAAATAAAGACGAAACGTTAATGAATACATAAATAATATTGTTGATTTTCTTTTTTCATTTTCCATATATATATATATATATATATATATATACATTATATATATGGGAAAATGAAAAAGGAAAACCAAAAAATGGATGTTTTTTATGTGTACATCAACGTTTCGTCTTTATTTATAAGACTTCATCAGGATGATAATATATATAAAAAAAAATGTCATGCAAGTACAAATACATGTAGGGTAGACATATTGGGAGGAAAAATAAAATAAAATAATGGCCACTACTGGGTGGACGTCCGTACTTGTTGGAGAATAAAAAAAATATATATATATATATATATATGAAGATGTAGATAACATGCATAATAAGAGATGAGACGGAGCGAAAGTCTTTTGATCGATCTGATGTTGTGCGCAGACAAAATGTAAATATGTTATATATGCACGTGCATTGTTTTTGTGATGTCACCTAGCCGACATCTTTTAAATGATGGAGTGTTATAAACAGGGTTGGTTGGTTGGAGTCGGAGCAAATTCGTAGCTTTAGGAGTCAGAGTCGATGTTGCAGCTTTCAAAATTTTCTCTTCCTTCTCTATCGATCGATCTCTGTCTGTCTGTCTGTCTTTTCTCATTTTCTCTCTCTTTTCCCTTCGTGTGTCCATTACCAATGAGTGATCGCTCCTCCTCTCTCTTGATCTCTATGTATCTCTCTCTTTCTTTCTCCTCTTTTTCTTCTTCTCTTCCCTCTCTCTATCTCCTCACTCTCTCTCTCCCTCTTTCTTCCCCTCTCTATTCCTCACATTGACGCTCTATCCCCCCTCTCTATCTCTTTCGATTTATTTCTGCCTTTTCTCTCTCTCTCTCTCTCTCTCTCTTTCCGTGTGTACATCCATACTGCTAATTACCAACGAGTGACCGCTCCCCCTCTCTCTCTCTTTGTATCTATCTATTTTCCCTCTCTCTTTTCTCTCTCTCTTCTCTATCTCTTTCTCTTTTTCCCCTCTGTATATCTCTACCCCCTCTCTCTCCCTCCCACTGACTCTCTTTCTCTCTCTTTGTATCTATCTCTCTCTTTCTGTCTCTTTCTCTTTTCGCATTTTCTCTCTCTTTTTCCTTTCGTGTGTCCATCCTTACTGCTAATTACCAAAGAGTGACCGCCCCTCCTCTCACTCTCTCACTCTCTATGTATCTCTCTCTTTCTTTCGCCTCTTTTTCTTCTCTTCCCTCTCTCCCTCACACTGACTCTCTATCCTACCTCTGTATCTCTTTTTGTCTTTTCTCTCTCTCTTTCTTTCCGTGTGTCCATCCATACTGCTAATTACCAACGAGTGACCGCTCCCCTCTCTCTTTGTATCTCTCTCTCCCCTCTCTCTCTATCTCTTTCTCTTTTTTCCCCTCTGTATAGCTCTTCCCTCTCTATATCCCTCTCTCTTTCTTCCCCTCCCTTCCTTCCTCTCTATCTCTTCCCCCTCTCTCTCCCTCCTACTGACTCTCTCTCTCTTTGTATCTATCTCTTTCTTTCTGTCTCTTTCTTTTTTTTTCATCTTGTATATCTCTTCCCTCTCTATATCTCCTCACTCTCTCTTTCCCCCTCCCTTCCTTCTTCTCTACTCCCTCTATTTCTTCCCCCTCTCTCTTCCCGTCTCTCTCCTCCCACTGACTCTCTCTCTTTGTATCTCTCTCTCTCTCTTTCTCTCTCTCTCTTTTTTCCTTCTCTATATCTCTTCCCTCTCTATATCTCCTCCCTCTCTCTTTCTCCTCCCGCCCTTCCTCTCTACTCCCCCTCTCTCTTCCTTCCTCTCTACTCCCCCTCTCTCTTCCTTCCTCTCTACTCCCCTCTCTCTTCCCCCTCCCTTCCTTCCTCACTACTCCCCCTCTCTCTTCCTCCCCCCCCCACCTCCCTTCCTTCCTCACTACTCCCCCTCTCTCTTCCTCAACCCCCCTCCCTTCCTTCCTCACTACTCCCCTTCTCTCTTTCTCCCCCCTCCCTTCCTTCCTCTCTACTCCCCCTCTCTCTTCCTCAACCCCCTCCCTTCCTTCCTCACTACTTCCCCTTCTCTCTTCCTCAACCCCCCTCCCTTCCTTCCTCACTACTCCCCTTCTCTCTTTCTCCTCCCACCCTTCCTTCCTCTCTACTCCCCCTCTCTCATCCTCACACTGACTCCAATCTCCCGCTCACCAATTAGTCATATTTCCATTATTGTCTCGCTTCATCCAACAAACAAAACCCGATACATTAACTGATTAATATGATTCTTTAAAATGGCGCCAAATCGCATAATTTTACTAAAATGCATCAATTGATGATTGGCCGATTCAAATACGCAATAACTGGACATTTGTCCTTGGACATTTTGCTGACCAACTAACCTCTCTCTATCTCGTCCCCCTCTCTCTCCCTCACACTGACTCCAATCTTCCGCTTGCCAATTAGTAATATTTCCATTGTTGGTAATTGGTCGATTCAAATACGCAAAAGACATTTTGCTGACCAACTAACCTTGTTGTTATTAGACTTTGTCCAGGCCTTCGGGTCTGGATTTACGCCGGTCTATCGGTTGTCCGTCCTGTGCAGTTCTAGGAGATCCACCCTCCCAGGCTTTGCCTTCTCACCCTTTGAGAGGGGGTTAGTTTATTGCTAATCGCCTGAGGCGCCCCTACCGAGGAATTCCCGATGGGGCTGCCCAGGCAATTTTTAAACAGCCAGAGTGCTCAAATTCTCAAGCGCTGGTTTTTTTCCCCCACTTTCCCGACCTTGTGTCACATCTTACCTTGTGGGAGGAAGATAAATAGTATTAGACTTTAGTTGCTATTTCCATGGAAGGTGTTCAATTGAGCTCCCAGCTAGAAGGATTTCTCCTCCCCTGACTGGGGAGAGAGCAGATTTCTTGACCTCTTACAGTGACAAGATTAGACACAAGGTCAGTTTATAGTAGGGGAATCCAGCTCCCTAAAAAGGGACACCCTGCTCTAGCTGAAAAAAATGGCCAGGTCTGTCCTATCGGCATTCTCTCGTAGATGAAAGTGTTTCAGGCGACAGACAATTAACCCTGTTTCTCCCCCCCCCCCCCCCCAAAAAAAGGGGGACGAAAGGCGAAACCCGTTTTTTTGCCATTGGCCACTCACATCTCTGCAATATTCTGAATAATCCAAATATATACGTGCAATTCTGGAATAAAATGACCCGACAGGGGTTGACATGTCAACCCTAACCCTACCCCCCCCCCCCCCAAAAAAAAAGTTGTTGTTACATTTCCTTTAATCGGAGAGTAGAAAGTGACTAACTTTGGTTTACTTTCGGTAACCTCGTAACTCTCGCTTCCCTTATTTTGTCCTTTAGTCCTCATATTTCCTGAGCGATGTTTCTGACATAGGAGGAAGAATTACCGTTTTCTGGGTTGGAATCGATTCATCTAACACTTATCGTTGGCTAGTTTTTGACCTTAAAGTGGTATTTATTTATTTATTTTTTTTAGCTCCTTACATAAACTGGCTTCATGCCTTGTCTGGAGTGATTTCCCATGAAAAAGCAAATCATCTTTTATAATTACTTTTAATAATTAATGATTTTAATTATTTTGACGAATTAGAGATGGGTGTATTGTTTCATGGAAATATGGAAGATAAAAACTGCGCAAAGATAAAAGCTCCTTTCCTTCAACAACTACAAGAAACCTCTTCAACCACTGATTGTCATGGCAAATAGCATCCTGCCTGAGAGTTCATCATTCAAACTCCTCGGCCTAACCTTCACACATAACATGAATTGGAATAAATACATTGAAAACATTGCCAAGGCTGCTGCAAAGAAGGTGGGCTCCCTCTACCGTGTCAGTAAACTTCTCACACCTGACATTATCTTATATCTCTACAAAGCCACCATCCACCCATGCATGGAGTATTGTTGCCACGTCTGGGCTGGTGCATCATCCGCTAGTCTCTCCCTCTTAGACAAGGTCCAAAAAAGAGTCGCCAATTTGATAGGTCCTTCACTATCTACCAAGCTCCAGCCCCTGTTCCATCGCCGCAATGTTGTTTACTTGTGCCTGTTTCACAAGTATTTCAATGGATTGTGCTCTGATGAACTTGCTGCTCTGGTGCCCCCACGACGTAAATTCATTAGACCAACCCGACAATCTGCCAAATCCCATCCATACACTTGAGGTCCCCCAGATGCCAAAGAGCTTTCTACTCCAAAAGCTTCTTTCCTCGTGCTGCTGGACTCTGGAACTCCCTCCCTGCTCCCTGTTCCTGACGTTACTGACATGCAGAAATTTAAAACTAATGTAAACAGACATCTCGCTACGCAGTTCCCAAATTAGGTTGACCCCCCCCCCCCCCCCCCCAAAAAAAAACCTTCTCCCTTTTTTTTTCTCAGTAGCCCCTTACGTCTACAGTGGCGGCCTGTCTTGTTTGGGGTGAACTATGTTTAAAAAAAAAAAAATAAATAATTGCGTAGAATAGGAATTACTCCTTAAGCAATGTTGAGTCTGATCACCTTTGAGTTGGGTGACCACTTTGAAAAAATACCAGGTGATCTAAACTAGCTTTTACTAAAAGAATAGCGTTGTCCACTTATTTGCAGAAATTCACAAAAAAGTTTTAATTTAGAAAAAGCAGATTTCCACTTAAATCGATAGAACCTCCCATGAATGTGAGTTGTCCGCTTTTTGGTCGAAATGCGTTTTTTTTTTTTTTTGTAAATAAGAGAAAAAAGCTGATTTCTATCAAATCGCTAAAGCCATACCTCCTTATTTTTTTGTTGCTATTTGGCTGGATCTTATTTCTCTTTCACTCTTCTCTCTCGCACTTTATCTTTATCTTTCTCTTTTCCCTCTCTTTCTCTCACCGTCCATTCTTTCCTTGCCTTCCTTTACCCTCTTATGCCGGTGCTACCAGATCCGGCTGTCTGAAGACATCGGTTTCAAAATGCACCAAACATTGATGTTTTAGGGTTTTTTTTTCTCTTTGCAAAACTCAATCATGTTCTGCAAAACCCCCCTCTCTCCCTCCTTTCCCCTCTTCCTCCCCCCCCCCTCCATTTCACTCAACCAAACACCATAAATAAATACTTGAACATAGAAAGAACTCCTCCCACATTCTCACTCTGTTTCTTTCTTTTCATTGTTGTTTACCAAAATTGATATTTCACAGAATTAAACATTTTTCAAATTATTTTTAATAAACGTGTTTTTACCCCTTATCACGAGCACATCATTCAGGTTGGTTTTAGTTGTTGTTGGTTTTTGTGCTGCTCCCCCCCCCCTCACTCTCTCTCTCTCTCTCTTATATATATATATGATTTTTTGAAGGCTTACCAATACACGGAAATGGACAAATTGGTAAATTCATCTCGATTTCAGCTTTTTTTTTTTTCATTCTAACCCTAACCCAAACTCGCTATCCGTCACTCAAAGCCAATCACATAACCCTAACCCTAACTTCACATCCCTGGAAGTTAATATTTAGGATAAAACCTACGTTTACCTGTGAAGAGAGACAGATGGAATCTGGTCTGATAACTTCGTATCTAGATAAGGAACTACGAGCCAGCCAAGAAGGGGTCAATTTTCTTTCGTCTTTCCCCCCCCCCCCCCTCCCCCCTGTCTCCCTCTCTCTCCCCCCGTCTCCCTTCCCTCTCTCCTTCCCCCACGTCTCCCTCCTTCTCTCTCTCCCCCACGTCTCCCTCCCTCTCTCTCCCCCACGTCTCCCTCCCTCTCTCTCCCCCACGTCTCCCTCCCTCTCTCTCCCCCACGTCTCCCTCCCTCTCTCTCTCCCCCACGTTTCCCTCCCTCTCTCTCTCCCCCACGTTTCCCTCCCTCTCTCTTTCACCTTCCTCCCTCCCTCTCTCTTTCACCTCCCCCCCTCTCTCTCTCTTACTCTCCCTTCCTCTCTCTCTTCCTCTTCCCCTCTCTCTCTCTTCCCTCTCTCACCCCCTCCCTCTCTTCCCCTCGTCTCCATCCCTCGTCTCTCCCTCCCTCTTCTACCTCCTCCCTTCTGTCCCCCCTCTCTTCCCCCTAACCTCTTCACCCTCCATCTTCCCCCTCTCTCATCCCCTCTCTTCCCCCCTCTTTCCCCTCTCTCTCCCCCCTCTCTCATCTCCCTTTCTCTCATCCCCCCTCTCTCATCTCCCTCTCTCTCATCTCCCTCTCTCTCATCTCCCTCCCTCTCATCTCCCTCCCTCTCATCTCCCTCCCTCTCATCTCCCTCCCTCTCATCTCCCTCCCTCTCATCTCCCTCCCTCTCATCCCCCTCTCTCTCATCCCCCTCTCTCTCATCCCCCTCTCTCTCATCCCCCTCTCTCTCTTCCCCCACTCTCCCCCTCCCTCTTTCCCTTTCTCTCATCCCCTTCTCTCCCCCCTTCTCTCCCCCTCTCTCTCATCCCCCTCCCCCTTCCCCTCTCTCTTCCCCCACTCTCCCCCTCCCTCTTTCCCTTTCTCTCATCCCCTTCTCTCCCCCCTTCTCTCCCCCCTTCTCCCCCCCTCTCTCTCATCCCCCTCCCATTCCCCCCTCTCTCTCTTCCACCCTCTCTCCCCCTCTCTCTTTCCCTTTCTCTCCTCTTCTCTTTTTCATAAATACATTCATACAAACATTCGTTATATTTTTTCTTACTAGTTTTTTTTTTTCAAGATTAATCAAATCTGTTTTTCTTTATTTCCAGGCAAAGAAATATTTGTCGGAATTGGTCAGAATACAAACGAAGCCGGTGCCATCGCTGTGGCCAAACTATTTGAAGATTACTCTGTCATTTCCCTCACTCTGCCTGGCAGTCTGCATTTGAAGAACCTCATTTCTATGGCCGGTAAAGGCGTCATTGTTATTGGCAACAGCTCGGAATCTAAGCTTCTCGTCCAGGTAAGAGAATTATTTACATATCATTAGCACCTGGATACAAATAGGTGGTGCTAAGGACACCAGTACAGATCCGATACAGAGTCACCACTGAGAGACGACTACCTAATGTGGAATATTGGGTCTGTGATACCGGAAATGGCACCTGGCCAGTTGACATACACACACACCTGGCTGGAAGGAACTAGATCCGGCTGATTGACACAGAGACACAGCTGTAACGTGATTTGATGCAAAGTGGATACACCCATCGCTAAATGTACAATAAAATGAATTGAAGCCATGTCTCATAGAGGGGGGGGGGGCATTAACAGCGTAGGCGAAATCCCAGAATGGGCATTACAGTTGTGGATAGATAAACCAGCCCAAATTGAGATCTAACAAAGTCTGCCGCCTTTGAGAGATCAGCCGTCGGCAATCTCCATGCTTCCTCCACCCATATCATTCTCCCCACTCGTTTGCTGCCACCGACGATAAAAGTATATTATTATATTTTTATAAATCAGTGTTTGTCGTCATTCTTTTAAACACAGCAGTAATTAAAAATATTAAAAATAATGTACGTAAGGTAAAATAAGGAAAAAATGAATTTTTAGTAAAATTTCTTATGGACTTACATAGCTTAGCCAAATATATAATAAAATTGAAAATTTAGAAGAATAATAAAAATTAAGAATAATAAAGAATAAAAATAAAGAATAATAACAATTAAGAATAAAAAAATAAGAATAATAATAAATAAAAAGTAAGAAAAATAAAAAAAATAATAATTAAAACTAATAAAAGATAATAATACTAATAAACCATAAAATAAAAGTAAGTAAGAAAAATAAAAAATTATTATAATAAAAATAATAAAATAAAAATGATTAGAATAAAAATAATAAAAATAAAAATAAAAATGATTATAATAAAAATAAAAATGATTATAATAAAAATAAAGAATAAAAATAATATAAATAAAAATTTATTATAATTAAAATAAAGAATAAAAATAAAAATAAAAAATAAAAATTAATTATAATAAAAATAAAAAATAAAGAATAAAAATCAAAAATAATAAAAATAAAAATTTATAATAAAAATAAAGAATAAAAATAATAAAAATAAAAAAATAATAAAAATAAAAATTTATTATAATAAAAATAAAGAATAAAAATAATAAAAATAAAAAAATAATAAAAATAAAAATTTATTATAATAAAAATAAAGAATAAAAATAAAAATAAAAAATAAAAATTAATTATAATAAAAAAAATAAAGAATAAAAATAAAAAATAATAAAAATAAAAATTTATAATAAAAATAAAGAATAAAAATAATAAAAATAAAAATAAAAAATAATAAAAATAAAAATTTATTATAATAAAAATAAAGAATATAAATAATAAAAATAAAAATGATTATTATAAAAACAATCAATAAATAAAAAATTTATTTAAATTTTATTATAATGATGGTTAATTAGAAATTCTTTTTTTTTTTTTTATGGAAATCGCTCCAGACAAGGCATGAAGCCACTTGATGTAAGAAGTTAAAAAAAAAAAATACTACTACTTCAAGGTCAAAAGCTAGCTAACGACAAGTGTTAGATGGATAGATTCCGACCCAGAAAACAGCAATTCTTCCCCCTTTGTCAGAAACATCGCTCATGGAATGTGAGGACTAAAGGACAAAATAAGGGAAGCGAGTGTTACGAGGCTATGCATGGAGTATTGTTGCCACATCTGGGCTGGAGCACCAATCTCTAGTCTATGCATAGAATATACATCCAAGTCTGCTGCAGAGAAGGTGGGCTCTCTTAAGTGGGCTAGAAAACTTCTCATACCTACCAGTATCCTATATGTCTACATTTGGGCTGGAGCACCAACCTCTAGTCTCTCTCTCTCGTAGACAGAGTTAGGGTTAGGGTTAGTCCCCGAAAAGCCTCTAACCTAATAGGGTCCATACTGTCTACCAAGCTCCAGCCCTGTCCCATCGCCACAATGTTGCATCCCTGTGCTTGTTTTACTTCAACGTAAATATCCCTGACAAAGGTGACAAGCAGCAAAATCGCACCTCTTCCCTGTAGAGGTCGCCAGCTTTTGACTCTAATAGCTTTTTTCCTCAAAACACTTACCTTTGGAATTCCCTCCCTGTTCCCACGACTGTACCAACAGGCAAAAATTTAAATGTAATGTGAACAAACATTTTTTTTTTATTGAAATCGCTCCAGACGAGGCATGAAGCCACTTGATGTAAGGAGCTAAAAAAAAAAAACGCTACTTCAAGGTTAAAAACTATTCTAAGCAAGAAAACAGCAATTCTTCCTCCTTTGTCAGAAAAATCGCTCATGGAATGTGAAGACCAAAGGACAAAATAAGGGAAGCGAGAGTTACGAGACTGCCGAAAGTAAACCCAAATTAGTCACTTTCTACTCTACGACTATTATTGTTTTGATTTTTATTCTTGGGTTTCTTTCGTAAATAACTAGGTTTCCCCCTCATTTCATTTCAGCAAATAAAGGAGAAATCCAGTTGCAATTATTTCAAGATAGAATTTGACAGTGATGTTCCCGCGAATATGCTTTACGTGAACGGACGTCTGATCCATCGGACCCGAGATGAAATTGGAGGCACCAACTGCAGTGTAAGTATACGAAAAACAAAATAACTTTCAATGTCTATATGTATCAATAGCCATTCCTTTGTGTGTAATATATGACATATTGTGAAAAGCCATAATCGTTCATTAACCTGATTATGGATCCATTTCCTTAACTCTGAGTTGTTTCTGGCTGGATTATCCCACAAGGGTCTAAATGCTCCTATCTAGCCGGATCTTAAATAACATGTCTTCTCTAAAGACCTCCACCCACACCATGACAAATTTACAACACAGCGATGAAAGTGTTTTCAGCTTCTTTTAGCAAAAATATAGGGTGCTTCTGCAGAGACGGGGGCCACTGTTTCGATCGATGGCGGCAGAAACTGCCGACTCCTATTCGGGAGAAATCGTGATCGACGGAAAGAAATTTGATTTTAGGGGAGATAACTAATATTGGGTTAATTACTTTTTCATGAAATGGACGTAAACCGATTAAACTTTGAAGAGTTCTTGCATTTACTCGGGGATAATTGCAAAAGAAATACAGACGTATTGAAGTTGGAAGTATTTTTGAACTGATCGCAGAATTGTACCCTGTTTAAAACTTTTTTCCCCCACATTTATCATTCAGTCAATACCCTGTAAAAAACTTGTTTTTTTTCCACATTTATCGTTCAGTCAATTTTTTACTTTTTTTTTTTTCAAATCAAAGTTTTACTTAGTTTTACTTATTACGTTTTTTTTTTTATTTCAATAAAAAGTTTGCTATTTATTTGATGTACATGATGTTTATCAAAGATTTATTTAATTCGTTTTTTGTTAAATTTCAAATGTTTATCAAAGTTTTATTTATTTATTTGCTGTACATAATGTTTAATTTGTTTCAATAAATAAATGTTCATAATTTTAACTTATCCTCAATTGTCAATTCAACAGTTATCTTCCCCAAAATCAAATTTCTTTCCGTCACTCACGTTTTCGCACGATTTCTCCCAAAGAGGAGTCGGCAGTTTCCGCCGCCATCGATCGAAACAGTGGCCCCCGTCTCTGCAGAAGCACCCCTATTTTTTCTTCTTTTTATATCAGAAAGTCGTGTTTTTCCTTTGTCGCGGAAGATTTTCTTTAATTGTTTTTGTTGATTTTCGTTGTTATTTTTTTTACTCTTTCTCTGATTTCTTGAGTTCGTTTGAAGAAAGTTGAAATTTCATTGAGTTATTTTGGGTTAGGGTTAGTTATTTTAGGCGTTGCTGTTGTTTTGTTTACTTTTGAAAAGCTGGTGTGTTTTTTATCGTTTCGCTGTTGAAATACTTCGAAGGTTTTTTATTAACAGTGGCCCCCGTCTCTGCAGAAACACCAAATATAGTTTTGTTACTAAAAAGAAAATTTCTGAATTTTTGAGATGAGGATTGATAATTTGTATAATTTTGGTTATTCGGACTACATTTCTCATCTTGAGTGTTATCATCACAACGTTTCGGACGCTGTAAGCTCCGGCCTTCTTCAGGTGTAGCTCTTTGAACTCGGGAATCTGGACGGAATTTCGAACGGAACCCTTTATTTAATCTAGCATGCTCTTGTTCCGTCAGCCATGACTGGGAAAAGTCTTCAGTAATTCGCAATTCTTTGTATCGCTGAATTACTGAAGACTTTTCCCAGTCATGGCTGACGGAACGAGAGCATGCTATCTCCGTGGATTAAATAAAGAGTTCCATTCAAAATTCCGTCCAGATTCCCGAGTTCGGCAGAAATATTCCTGAGTTCGATGATGTGATAAGAAATATAGTCCGAATAACCAAAATTATACAAAATGAAAATTGTTTTTCCAATTTAAATTTATGCAAAATTTGAAAATCCCACAACAGCCTTCTATTTTATGTCAAATTTTTCCCGGAGGGAGAGGGGGAGGTCTTATTTTCAAATGACATCCATTTTTTAAAAAAGGGAAGTAACTCTTAATTCGAGTTACTTCCCTTTGATTGAAAAAAAAACTTAGGATAGTTTTAAAAGGAAAAAGCCAAACAAATTGGTGTTAAATACTTTATCGGACAATGCCGGGTTAGGTAGGTCGGCTCATTGTTCCTATTCGGTGTAATGGCTCTTTTACATGCTGGCTTTAAGAAATTGACTTCCAAACTAACCTATCTCTGGCCAGGTTTTTATTTATCCCTCTTTCTCTCATGCTCATTCTTGTGTTTCTTGGCTTTCCCCTGCCAACTGAACCTGCTCCCTCAACTGCCCTACATTTACTAACCCAAGCACTGTCATCCATTCTTTCATCATCATATTTGGTTCAACGTCCGTTTTACATGCTGGTAAGCGTTGGACTTGCAAACTAACCTATCTCTGGCCAGGTCTTTATTTATCCCTGGTTCTCTTAAGTTCATCCTTATCACTTTCTCCCATGTTTTCTTGTGAACTGGACCTGCTACCTCAACTGTTCTACATCTACTAACTATACTGTCCAGATTTAATCTTCCTCTGAGGTCATCAGATCTAAGCCTGTCTTTAAGACTCACATTACACATCCATCGTATAATTCTCATATCATTTCTCTCCATGCAACGCATGTCCTCAACCCTCACTAGCAAGGTTGTGATGAGAAATATAGTCCGAATAACCAAAATTATACAAAAAGAAAATTGTTTTTCCAATTTAAATTTATGTAAAATTTGAAAATCCCACAACAGCCTTCTATTTTATGTAAAAAAATTTCCGGGGTTGGAGGATAAGGGTCTTATTTTTAAATGACAGCCATTTTTTTTAAAAAGGGACGTAACTCTTTATTCGAATTACTTCCCTTTGATTAAAAAAAAAAACTTTGGATACAGCATCTTAAAAATTCCAAAACATCTAAATAATACAAATTATCAATCCTCATCTAAAAAAACTTTTGAAATATAAAGAACAAAATGATTTATTTAAAATCGTCTCCAATATGTTTAATTAATTGTAGTTTTATTTATATTTTGAGGCATTTCCGTCCGTCCGGATTTTTCTCCGCAACCATCCATTGAATTTCTCTGAAATTTTGCATGAAGTTGTAACTTTTGTCAGGTTAGAAAGTGACATTCTCCGATTTTTGAAAAAAAAATTTGTTATCCCCCCAGGGGGTCAAAAGGCCTTGAAATGACAAAAAATGACATTTTTTGCCCCATAACTTTTCATCCATCCATTCAATTTCTCTGAAACTTGGCCAAAATGTGGAGGCAATTGTTCCTAATAGAAAATAAGTATCGCTGACCTTGGAAAAAATCTGGTTCGCGCCCCCAGGGGGTCAAAAGCCCCCATAAATAGCAAAAAATGACCCTTTTCTCCCATAACGTTTGATCCATCCATTCAATTTTTCTGAAACTTGGCCAAAATGTAGAGGCAATTGTTCTGGATATAAAATGAGCATCCTTGACCACAAAAACATTCTGGTTCTCGTCCCCAGGGGGTCAAAAGCCCCCATAAATAGCAAAAAATGACCCTTTTCTCCCATAACGTTTGATCCATCCATTCAATTTTTCTGAAACTTGGCCAAAATGTAGAGGCAATTGTTCTGGATATAAAATGAGCATCCTTGACCTCAGAAAAATTCTGGTTCTCGCCCCCAGGGGGTCAAAAATGCCCCAAATTGCCCAAATTTATTGTATTTTACACTCTCCACATCAAGTCACATACAGAGAGGGACCACGCATGCGCGGCTTATTGCTATTGTTGATTAATTTTTCTGTTTTTTTTTCTGTTTAGATCCTCGACGAGAAGATTATGTACACACGCCACGAGGTAGACTTTCACGAGATCGATAAGTTGAACCGCACGCTGAGCAGCATGTGTCTGCTGGTAAATCGCATGAAGTTTCAACGACAGATCATCTCGGACATCACCGAAGACGACATCAATAACTATTCCACGCTAACAAGGAAGAACAAGTCTTATTATTAATAGTTGCCTCCCCTTGTTAAGAAAAAAAAAAAAATTTCGTTTGTCTTGCTCTTTATTCCTACCCCCCCACCCACCCCCTCTTAAATTTAAAAAAAATTTTTTTTTTTTTTTTTTTTTTTTTTTTTTTCGCTAATGCTGCACACGTGTAATCTTTTCTCGTTCTGTCGGACTTTGCCGCTTGCTCCTCACCTTGTCTGATCCAGGGTTTTTTCTTTTTTTTGTCTCTCTCTTTCTTCTTCTCTCGCCATTTTATATTTGAAGCTTCGTCTTTTTTTCTTTTCTTTTTTTTTCTCAATCTGTTGCAACCCGTTGATAGTAATTCAGACTTAATAGGAATAATTAAAAATACGAAAAAAAAAAAGAAAAAAAAAAAAATACAGTTACCGACGCGAACGGAGACCCGATGACATTATAGTACCATCTCTGGACAGAACAGAGACTACACTTTCATCGTAGCCGGAAGGCCTGAGTTCGCCTTAATACAAATAATTTAAAAGACAAAAAACAAAATAAAGTTACCAATCCATTCGGTAACGGACCATATCTTTAAAAATCTGTAATCATAAGTGACGTAGACTAACGTGATTGATATATCCACCTAACATATAAAATTATATTGTTGGATTTTTTAAAGTCAGACCTAAATAGGATTTTTGTTGACGAATTAAACTTTCCTTCTGACTAGTCAATTTTCATTTGTTATTGTTGTACCGTGTTATTGCCAATACTAACGGGACACGTTGGGTATCGGAATTCAGCGTAATACCCGTCGGTTATTGACATCTGGCGTAATAACTATCAGTTATCACCATCTAGAAAAATATTGTCGCCATTTAGTGTAATAACAATCGGTTATCACCTTTTAGTGTGATAAGTCAGTTATTGCGTGATAACTGCCGGTTGTTGGCGTTATAACTGTCGGTTATTGCCGTTTGGCATAATAACCGTTGGTTATTGGCATGATAACTGCCATTTGATGCAATAAACGTCAGTTATAGCCGTTTGGCGTGTTAACGTCGTTTGGCATAATAACTGTCGGTTAGCATCGTTTAATGTAATAACCGTTGGTTATATGCATTGCCGTTTGGCGTAATAACTATCGGTTATTGACATTTTACGTGATAAACGTCGGTTATTGTCGTTTCGCATGATAACCGTCGGTTATTGTCGTTTCGCATGATAAGCGTCGGTTATTGTCGTTTCGCGTCATAACTGTTGGTTATTGTCATTTTGCGTCATAACTGTTGGTTATTGTCGTTTCGCGTGATAACCGTCGGTTATTGTCGTTTCGCGTGATAACCGTCGGTTATTGTCGTTTCGCGTCATAACTGTTGGTTATTGTCGTTTCATGTGATAACCATCCGTTATTGCCATTTGTCATGATAACTGCTGGTTATTACCGTAATAACCTTGTTTGGCTTAATAACTATTAGTTAGCATCATTTAATGTAATAACCGTCAATTATATCTATTGCTAAGTTTTACAGATTGATTACCGACAGATTGATTACCGCCCGTTTAACAAAAACGAGTTTACGACTCTTCCTTTTTCTTCCAATACTTTCTTTTCAAAGATTTTATTCTACTCTTAAAAATATTAAAATAAAACTTAAATTAAAAAATATATCTTTTACTGAAATCTAATAAATATATTTCATAATAAATTGAGCGGAAAAATTGAAAATTCCTTTTTCTTTTCGTTTATTTTTTCTTCGTTATTTTTTATTTTATTTTATTTTTTTTGGATAAAATTTTGTAAAATAAAATAAGTAAAAAAAAATATTTTCTTTCTTTTTCATTTATTGAATATAAAATTTATTTTTTTTAGAACTTTGTTTCATTTATTATATTTTTTTTTTTACAAATATTCGTAAAGGAATTCGAAATTTAACTGCGCCTTTTAACTAAAATGTTAAGGGAATGATAATAATAATTTTTAAAGATTCTTTAAATAATAAGAATGTTTTGTGTCGAGGTTTAAATACATAACGCCGAATAATTTAGAGTAAAACATCTTTTCAAAATTTAAATTTAGAGTAAAACATCTTTTCAAAATTTAAATTTAAAGTAAAACATCTTTTCAAAATTTCAATTTAGAGTAAAACATTTTTTCAAAATTTAAATTTAGAGTAAAACATCTTTTCAAAATTTAAATTTAGAGTAAAACATCTTTTCAAAATTTAAATTTAGAATAAAACATCTTTTCAAAATTTAAATTTACAGTAAAACATCTTTTCAAAAATTAAATTTAGAATAAAACATCTTTTCAAAATTTAAATTTAGAATAAAACATCTTTTCAAAATTTAAATTTAGAGTAAAACATTTTTTCAAAATTTAAATTTAGAGTAAAACATCTTTTCAAAATTTAAATTTAGAGTAAAACATCTTTTCAAAATTTAAATTTAGAGTAAAACATCTTTTCAAAATTTAAATTTAGAGTAAAACATCTTTTCAAAATTTAAATTTAGAGTAAAACATCTTTTCAAAATTTAAATTTAGAGTAAAACATCTTTTCAAAATTTAAATTAAGAGTAAAACATCTTTTCAAAATTTAAATTAAGAGTAAAACATCTTTTCAAAATTTAAATTTAGAGTAAAACATCTTTTCAAAATTTAAATATTTTGAAAGAAAAGAAGACGAGAAAAATAACTTTTCCCTCTTCTTTCCCCTGTTTTCCTGATTAATTACATTATCGAAATACAATTTCTTCTTCTTCTTCATTATTATTATTATTATCAATATTATCACTACTATTACAAACAATTTTTTTACATCACCAAAATAACAAGTGTAATTCCATATTTTACATTTACGGAAAAATAAAGTTAATTTTCTTTTTTGTTAAAAACAATTTCTGTGCTTTTTTGTTAATTTTACTTTTTAAAATTTTATTTTTATACCTTGAATTTATTTTCAAATTCAATTTTGCTATTCATTAAAAAAAGATAGAAACTTGTTTCTTTTTAATGAATAGCAAAATTTAATTTATTTTTAAATTCAATTTTGCTATTAAAAAAAAATAGAAACTTTTCTTTTTAATGAATAGCAAAATTTAATTTATTTTCAAATTCAATTTTGCTATTAAAAAAAAATTGAATAGCAAAATTTAATTTATTTTTAAATTCAATTTTGTAATTAAAAAAAAAATAGAAACTTTTCTTTTTTTTTTTGCTCTGGCTTACGCTTTGCACAATTATAATTAACGATCTGAAAATTAATTGAAATATTAAAAACAATTATTGATAAAAATAATTATTTATAAAAATAATAATTATTTTTAAATAGAGCTGTTTCACCAAATCATCATGGCGGACATTTTTTTAGGAGCCGACGTATTCATTTTATTCTATTATTTGTTCTTTTTCCTTGGTGTTTTCTTTTTTATTAAGATAGTTTTTCAGCTGGCGATCTCGCGTGGCTTCTTTCGGAAATTCCTTAAAAAAGAAGATG
>OY744554.1:43807485-43992485 GCA_963556195.1 Sepiola atlantica
TCTCTACAAAGCCACCATCCGCCCATGCATGGAGTATTGTTGCCACATCTGGGCTGGTGCATCATCTACTAGTCTCTCCCTCCTTGACAAGGTCCAAAAAAGAATCGCCAACCTAATAGGTCCCTCACTGTAAACCAAGCTCCAGTCCCTGTCCCATCGCCGCAATGTAACATCCTTGTGCTTGTTTTACAAATACTTCAATGAATTATGCTCTGATGAGTTGGCTACTCTGGTGCCCCCTCGACGTAAATTCACTAGACTAACTCGACATTCTACTAAATCTCATTCATTCACTGTGGAGGTCCCCAGATGCCGGAGAGCATTCTACTCAAATAGCTTCTTTCCTCGTGCTGCTGGCCTCTGGAACTCCCTCCCTGCCCCCTGTTTCCCCCGACAGTACTGACATGCAGAAATTTAAAACTAATTTCGCTGCTCAGATCCCAATTTAAGCTGAACCACCAATCCTTCTCCCCTTTTCCTTTTTCTCAGTAGCCCCTTACGTTTACAGTGGCAGCCTGCCTTGTTTGGGGTGAATCATGTTTAAAAAAAAAAAAAAAAGCAGTGATTACCAGTACTAATCTTCAAAATCTGTTGAACTTAGATTTGTTTTCCACCTAATTTTGCACATCAATGCACTTGTACATGCATTAGGATACTAAATTTGTTGGTACTCTAAATCCTCCTCCTCATTTTCCTCCCTAAAACATACAGAAGCATCTACGCTATCACTAAATATGTCAAGAAAACATACCCCAAAGCCGTGCACATGCTCATACAACTAAGTACCACCAGCCAGTCTTGTTCAAGCCATTGCCGACGTAAAAGGTGGTCGAGTAAGTCAGCAAGAAGCGTGCAAACAGTATGGCATCGGCCGGTCATCACTGCAGAACTATCTCAAAGCTGACCAGAGTGGAAAACCAATAAAGAAACCGGGTGGTCAAACCGTGCTATCTGCTCAGGTGGAAAGTGTGTTGGTGCAACATTTGGTCCACCTATCTGATTGGGGATTCCCTTTTGATCCTATGGACCTCGGGATGGCTGTTAAGAGAATTCTAGATAAGGAGGGGAGATCCATACCCTTGTTCAAAGATAATCTTTCGGGGCAGGATTGGCTCTGCAGTTTTATGGACAGACACAAAAGCATGATCAAAAAACAGACTGTGTCAGAACATTTGTCGCAAGAAAGCAGAAGTGAATAAAGATAGCATAGAAGTCTACTCCGAAGAGCTGGGTCGTAATCTTGAAGGAATACCATAGACACCTCAATGCAAGTATTCCTTTAGTTACAATAGAGCTGGTATAGTGTGGCCAAAGTCACACCATGCCAGCGAGACTTTGGCCACCCCTTATTATGGCTTCTCTTTCCTCATATTGTAATAATCTGGTTCCAAATTCCACCTAAACCGATAGTCAACCATGGTCCCACTAAAATACAACACAAAACTAATGAAAACTTACGATATATTTACTTGAATTTTACAAATATATTTCAAAAGTGGACCAAAGTCACCCCGTATTATGATAAATAAATAGTGACTCCTTTGAGAAATCCTCTTTCTCTTAGGTTCAAGAGTTGGATTGTCTTATTCGAAGCCAAAATTTAATTCTAGTCTGAAATGACTCCCTAGCCACTAATTTAAAAGAAAATAAGATTCTACTTTTCAGGGCAATTTGCGCGTGAGCACCCTGGAAAACTTTGTGGAAAATAAAATAATTTAGAGTAAATTTGATGTAAATTGATCCTCCATTTTTAAGTCATTCTAATCTTTTAAGGTAGTTACCCCCCCCCTATTTTTTATATTTTTTTAGTAAAAAAATTATAATATCTTACCTTACCACTATTCTTAGGTTTAGGTGGCAAGCCCCCCCCCCCCGCCTAAAAAAAAAGCTTCTCAGTGACGAGGAGAGGAGAAAGTGGACCTTGGGTTTACTTTCGGTTCCTTTATTTTGTCCTCTAGTCCTCATGTTCTATTGCCGATCTTTCTGATAGAGGGGAAGAATTGCTGTTTTCTGGGTCGGCATATATCCACAAACCACTTATCATTGGCTAGTTTTTTAGCTTGAAGTAGTATTTACTTACATCAAGTAGCTTCATACCTTCTCTGTAGCGATTTCCATAAAAAAGACAAGGTGTCTATAATTCGACTTAACAAATCATTTGTTTTTTTATCATCCCATCAATAATGTTTATACAAGAATAACCTTGCTTTCAGCGTCATTAATTATCTTCATATTTAGCGTCCTAAATTATCTTTCTAACGAGTCCTCCGATACAATCGTTTATATAAGAATTACATTGCTTTCAGCGTCCTAAGTTATCTTCATATTTAGCGTCCTAAATTATCTTTACTATCATGTATATATATGTAAAAATTACATTGCTTTCAGCGTCCTAAACTACCTTCATATTTAGCGTCCTAAATTATCTTTCTAACGAGTCCTTAAATACAATCGTTTATATAAGAATTACATTGCTTTCAGCGTCCTAAACTACCTTCATATTTAGCGTCCTAAATTATCTTTCTAACGAGTCCTTAAATACAATCGTTCATATAAGAATTACATTGCTTTCAGCGTCCTAAACTACCTTCATATTTAGCGTCCTAAATTATCTTTCTAACGAGTCCTTAAATACAATCGTTCATATAAGAATTACATTGCTTTCAGCGTCCTAAACTACCTTCATATTTAGCGTCCTAAATTATCTTTCTAACGAGTCCTTAAATACAATCGTTTATATAAGAATTACATTGCTTTCAGCGTCCTAAACTACCTTCATATTTAGCGTCCTAAATTATCTTTCTAACGAGTCCTTAAATACAATCGTTTATATAAGAATTACATTGCTTTCAGCGTCCTAAACTACCTTCATATTTAGCGTCCTAAATTATCTTTCTAACGAGTCCTTAAATACAATCGTTTATATAAGAATTACATTGCTTTCAGCGTCCTAAACTACCTTCATATTTAGCGTCCTAAATTATCTTTCTAACGAGTCCTTAAATACAATCGTTTATATAAGAATTACATTGCTTTCAGCGTCCTAAACTACCTTCATATTTAGCGTCCTAAATTATCTTTCTAACGAGTCCTTAAATACAATCGTTTATATAAGAATTACATTGCTTTCAGCGTCCTAAACTACCTTCATATTTAGCGTCCTAAATTATCTTTCTAACGAGTCCTTAAATACAATCGTTTATATAAGAATTACATTGCTTTCAGCGTCCTAAACTACCTTCATATTTAGCGTCCTAAATTATCTTTCTAACGAGTCCTTAAATACAATCGTTCATATAAGAATTACATTGCTTTCAGCGTCCTAAACTACCTTCATATTTAGCGTCCTAAATTATCTTTCTAACGAGTCCTTAAATACAATCGTTTATATAAGAATTACATTGCTTTCAGCGTCCTAAACTACCTTCATATTTAGCGTCCTAAATTATCTTTCTAACGAGTCCTTAAACACAATCGTTCATATAAGAATTACATTGCTTTCAGCGTCCTAAACTACCTTCATATTTAGCGTCCTAAATTATCTTTCTAACGAGTCCTTAAATACAATCGTTTATATAAGAATTACATTGCTTTCAGCGTCCTAAACTACCTTCATATTTAGCGTCCTAAATTATCTTTCTAACGAGTCCTTAAATACAATCGTTTATATAAGAATTACATTGCTTTCAGCGTCCTAAACTACCTTCATATTTAGCGTCCTAAATTATCTTTCTAACGAGTCCTTAAATACAATCGTTCATATAAGAATTACATTGCTTTCAGCGTCCTAAATTATCTTCATATTTAGCGTCCGAAATTATCTTTCTAACGAGACTTCCAATAAAATCGTTTATATAAGAATTACATTGCTTTCAGCGTCCTAAATTATCTTAATATTTAGCGTGCTAAATTATCTTTCTAAGGAGCCATCCGATACAATCGTTTATATAAGAATTACATTCCTTTCAGCGTCCTAAATTATCTTAATATTTAGCGTCCTAAATTATCTTTCTAACGAGTCCTCCAATAAAATCGTTTATATAAGAATTACATTGCTTTCAGCGTCCTAAATTATCTTAATATTTAGCGTCCTAAATTATCTTTCTAACGAGTCCTCCAATAAAATCGTTTATATAAGAATTACATTGCTTTCAGCGTCCTAAATTATCTTAATATTTAGTGTCCTAAATTATCTTTCTAACGCGTCCTGTGATACAATCGTTTATATAAGGATTACATTGCTTTCAGCGTCCTAAATTATCTTAATATTTAGCGTCCTAAATTATCTTTCTAACGTGTCCTCCGATACAATCGTTTATATAAGGATGACATTGCTTTCAGCGCCATAAATTATCTTAATATTTAGCGTCCTAAATTATCTTTCTAACGAGTCCTCAAATACAATTGTTTATATAAGAATTACATTGCTTTCAGCGTCCTAAATTATCTTAATATTTAGCGTCCTAAATTATCTTTCTAACGAGTCCTCCAATAAAATCGTTTATATAAGAATTACATTGCTTTCAGCGTCCTAAATTATCTTAATATTTAGCGTCCTAAATTATCTTTCTAACGAGTCCTCCAATAAAATCGTTTATATAAGAATTACATTGCTTTCAGCGTCCTAAATTATCTTAATATTTAGCGTCCTAAATTATTTTTCTAACGAGTCCTCCAATAAAATCGTTTATATAAGAATTACATTGCTTTCAGCGTCCTAAACTACCTTCATATTTAGCGTCCTAAATTATCTTTCTAACGAGTCCTTAAATACAATCGTTTATATAAGAATTACATTGCTTTCAGCGTCCTAAACTACCTTCATATTTAGCGTCCTAAATTATCTTTCTAACGAGTCCTCCGATACAATCGTTTATATAAGAATTACATTGCTTTCAGCGTCCTAAGTTATCTTCATATTTAGCGTCCTAAATTATCTTTCTAACGAGTCCTCCGATACAATCGTTTATATAAGAATTACATTGCTTTCAGCGTCCTAAATTATCTTCATATTTAGCGTCCTAAATTATCTTTACTATCATGTATATATATGTAAAAATTACATTGCTTTCAGCGTCCTAAACTACCTTCATATTTAGCGTCCTAAATTATCTTTCTAACGAGTCCTTAAATACAATCGTTTATATAAGAATTACATTGCTTTCAGCGTCCTAAACTACCTTCATATTTAGCGTCCTAAATTATCTTTCTAACGAGTCCTTAAATACAATCGTTCATATAAGAATTACATTGCTTTCAGCGTCCTAAACTACCTTCATATTTAGCGTCCTAAATTATCTTTCTAACGAGTCCTTAAATACAATCGTTCATATAAGAATTACATTGCTTTCAGCGTCCTAAACTACCTTCATATTTAGCGTCCTAAATTATCTTTCTAACGAGTCCTTAAATACAATCGTTTATATAAGAATTACATTGCTTTCAGCGTCCTTAATTATCTTCATATTTAGCGTCCTAAATTATCTTTCTAACGAGTCCTCCGATACAATCGTTTATATAAGAATTACATTGCTTTCAGCGTCCTAAGTTATCTTCATATTTAGCGTCCTAAATTATCTTTCTAACGAGTCCTCCGATACAATCGTTTATATAAGAATTACATTGCTTTCAGCGTCCTAAGTTATCTTCATATTTAGCGTCCTAAATTATCTTTACTATCATGTATATATATGTAAAAATTACATTGCTTTCAGCGTCCTAAACTACCTTATTATTTAGCGTCCTAAATTATCTTTCTAACGAGTCCTTAAATACAATCGTTTATATAAGAATTACATTGCTTTCAGCGTCCTAAACTACCTTCATATTTAGCGTCCTAAATTATATTTCTAACGAGTCCTTAAATACAATCGTTCATATAAGAATTACATTGCTTTCAGCGTCCTAAACTACCTTCATATTTAGCGTCCTAAATTATCTTTCTAACGAGTCCTTAAATACAATCGTTCATATAAGAATTACATTGCTTTCAGCGTCCTTAATTATCTTCATATTTAGCGTCCTAAATTATCTTTCTAACGAGTCCTCCGATACAATCGTTTATATAAGAATTACATTGCTTTCAGCGTCCTCAGTTATCTTCATATTTAGCGTCCTAAATTATCTTTACTATCATGTATATATATGTAAAAATTACATTGCTTTCAGCGTCCTAAACTACCTTCATATTTAGCGTCCTAAATTATCTTTCTAACGAGTCCTTAAATACAATCGTTTATATAAGAATTACATTGCTTTCAGCGTCCTAAACTACCTTCATATTTAGCGTCCTAAATTATCTTTCTAACGAGTCCTTAAATACAATCGTTCATATAAGAATTACATTGCTTTCAGCGTCCTAAACTACCTTCATATTTAGCGTCCTAAATTATCTTTCTAACGAGTCTTCAAATACAATCGTTCATATAAGAATTACATTGCTTTCAGCGTCCTAAACTACCTTCATATTTAGCGTCTTAAATTATCTTTCTAACGAGTCCTTAAATACAATCGTTTATATAAGAATTACATTGCTTTCAGCGTCCTTAATTATTTTCATATTTAGCGTCCTAAATTATCTTTCTAACGAGTCCTCCGATACAATCGTTTATATAAGAATTACATTGCTTTCAGCGTCCTAAACTACCTTCATATTTAGCGTCCTAAATTATCTTTCTAACGAGTCCTTAAATACAATCGTTTATATAAGAATTACATTGCTTTCAGCGTCCTAAACTACCTTCATATTTAGCGTCCTAAATTATCTTTCTAACGAGTCCTTAAATACAATCGTTTATATAAGAATTACATTGCTTTCAGCGTCCTAAACTACCTTCATATTTAGCGTCCTAAATTATCTTTCTAACGAGTCCTTAAATACAATCGTTTATATAAGAATTACATTGCTTTCAGCGTCCTAAACTACCTTCATATTTAGCGTCCTAAATTATCTTTCTAACGAGTCCTTAAATACAATCGTTTATATAAGAATTACATTGCTTTCAGCGTCCTTAATTATCTTCATATTTAGCGTCCTAAATTATCTTTCTAACGAGTCCTCCGATACAATCGTTTATATAAGAATTACATTGCTTTCAGCGTCCTAAGTTATCTTCATATTTAGCGTCCTAAATTATCTTTACTATCATGTATATATATGTAAAAATTACATTGCTTTCAGCGTCCTAAACTACCTTCATATTTAGCGTCCTAAATTATCTTTCTAACGAGTCCTTAAATACAATCGTTTATATAAGAATTACATTGCTTTCAGCGTCCTAAACTACCTTCATATTTAGCGTCCTAAATTATCTTTCTAACGAGTCCTTAAATACAATCGTTCATATAAGAATTACATTGCTTTCAGCGTCCTAAACTACCTTCATATTTAGCGTCCTAAATTATCTTTCTAACGAGTCCTTAAATACAATCGTTCATATAAGAATTACATTGCTTTCAGCGTCCTAAACTACCTTCATATTTAGCGTCCTAAATTATCTTTCTAACGAGTCCTTAAATACAATCGTTTATATAAGAATTACATTGCTTTCAGCGTCCTTAATTATCTTCATATTTAGCGTCCTAAATTATCTTTCTAACGAGTCCTCCGATACAATCGTTTATATAAGAATTACATTGCTTTTAGCGTCCTAAGTTATCTTCATATTTAGCGTCCTAAATTATCTTTCTAACGAGTCCTCCGATACAATCGTTTATATAAGAATTACATTGCTTTCAGCGTCCTTAATTATCTTCATATTTAGCGTCCTAAATTATCTTTCTAACGAGTCCTCCGATACAATCGTTTATATAAGAATTACATTGCTTTCAGCGTCCTAAGTTATCTTCATATTTAGCGTCCTAAATTATCTTTACTATCATGTATATATATGTAAAAATTACATTGCTTTCAGCGTCCTAAACTACCTTCATATTTAGCGTCCTAAATTATCTTTCTAACGAGTCCTTAAATACAATCGTTTATATAAGAATTACATTGCTTTCAGCGTCCTAAACTACCTTCATATTTAGCGTCCTAAATTATCTTTCTAACGAGTCCTTAAATACAATCGTTTATATAAGAATTACATTGCTTTCAGCGTCCTAAACTACCTTCATATTTAGCGTCCTAAATTATCTTTCTAACGAGTCCTTAAATACAATCGTTCATATAAGAATTACATTGCTTTCAGCGTCCTAAACTACCTTCATATTTAGCGTCCTAAATTATCTTTCTAACGAGTCCTTAAATACAATCGTTTATATAAGAATTACATTGCTTTCAGCGTCCTTAATTATCTTCATATTTAGCGTCCTAAATTATCTTTCTAACGAGTCCTCCGATACAATGGTTTATATAAGAATTACATTGCTTTTAGCGTCCTAAGTTATCTTTATATTTAGCGTCCTAAATTATCTTTCTAACGAGTCTTCCAATACAATCGTTTATATAAGAATTACATTGCTTTCAGCGTCCTAAGTTATCTTCATATTTAGCGTCCTAAATTATCTTTACTATCATGTATATATATGTAAAAATTACATTGCTTTCAGCGTCCTAAACTACCTTCATATTTAGCGTCCTAAATTATCTTTCTAACGAGTCCTTAAATACAATCGTTTATATAAGAATTACATTGCTTTCAGCGTCCTAAACTACCTTCATATTTAGCGTCCTAAATTATCTTTCTAACGAGTCCTTAAATACAATCGTTTATATAAGAATTACATTGCTTTCAGCGTCCTTAATTATCTTCATATTTAGCGTCCTAAATTATCTTTCTAACGAGTCCTCCGATACAATCGTTTATATAAGAATTACATTGCTTTCAGCGTCCTAAGTTATCTTCATATTTAGCGTCCTAAATTATCTTTCTAACGAGTCCTCCGATACAATCGTTTATATAAGAATTACATTGCTTTCAGCGTCCTAAGTTATCTTCATATTTAGCGTCCTAAATTATCTTTACTATCATGTATATATATGTAAAAATTACATTGCTTTCAGCGTCCTAAACTACCTTCATATTTAGCGTCCTAAATTATCTTTCTAACGAGTCCTTAAATACAATCGTTTATATAAGAATTACATTGCTTTCAGCGTACTAAACTACCTTCATATTTAGCGTCCTAAATTATCTTTCTAACGAGTCCTTAAATACAATCGTTCATATAAGAATTACATTGCTTTCAGCGTCCTAAACTACCTTCATATTTAGCGTCCTAAATTATCTTTCTAACGAGTGCTTAAATACAATCGTTCATATAAGAATTACATTGCTTTCAGCGTCCTAAACTACCTTCATATTTAGCGTCCTAAATTATCTTTCTAACGAGTCCTTAAATACAATCGTTTATATAAGAATTACATTGCTTTCAGCGTCCTTAATTATCTTCATATTTAGCGTCCTAAATTATCTTTCTAACGAGTCCTCCGATACAATCGTTTATATAAGAATTACATTGCTTTCAGCGTCCTAAGTTATCTTCATATTTAGCGTCCTAAATTATCTTTCTAACAAATCCTCCGATACAATCGTTTATATAAGAATTACATTGCTTTCAGCGTCCTAAGTTATCTTCATATTTAGCGTCCTAAATTATCTTTACTATCATGTATATATATATGTAAAAATTACATTGCTTTCAGCGTCCTAAACTACCTTCATATTTAGCGTCCTAAATTAT
The DNA here is from genome assembly GCA_963556195.1 of Sepiola atlantica. Lineage (NCBI taxonomy): Eukaryota > Metazoa > Mollusca > Cephalopoda > Sepiida > Sepiolidae > Sepiola > Sepiola atlantica. The sequence goes on from OY744554.1 coordinate 43,817,173, forward strand.
CTTTCTAACGAGTCCTTAAATACAATCGTTTATATAAGAATTACATTGCTTTCAGCGTCCTAAACTACCTTCATATTTAGCGTCCTAAATTATCTTTCTAACGAGTCCTTAAATACAATCGTTCATATAAGAATTACATTGCTTTCAGCGTCCTAAACTACCTTCATATTTAGCGTCCTAAATTATCTTTCTAACGAGTCCTTAAATACAATCGTTTATATAAGAATTACATTGCTTTCAGCGTCCTTAATTATCTTCATATTTAGCGTCCTAAATTATCTTTCTAACGAGTCCTCCGATACAATCGTTTATATAAGAATTACATTGCTTTCAGCGTCCTAAGTTATCTTCATATTTAGCGTCCTAAATTATCTTTACTATCATGTATATATATGTAAAAATTACATTGCTTTCAGCGTCCTAAACTACCTTCATATTTAGCGTCCTAAATTATCTTTCTAACGAGTCCTTAAATACAATCGTTTATATAAGAATTACATTGCTTTCAGCGTCCTAAACTACCTTCATATTTAGCGTCCTAAATTATCTTTCTAACGAGTCCTTAAATACAATCGTTCATATAAGAATTACATTGCTTTCAGCGTCCTAAACTACCTTCATATTTAGCGTCCTAAATTATCTTTCTAACGAGTCCTTAAATACAATCGTTTATATAAGAATTACATTGCTTTCAGCGTCCTTAATTATCTTCATATTTAGCGTCCTAAATTATCTTTCTAACGAGTCCTCCGATACAATCGTTTATATAAGAATTACATTGCTTTCAGCGTCCTAAACTACCTTCATATTTAGCGTCCTAAATTATCTTTCTAACGAGTCCTTAAATACAATCGTTTATATAAGAATTACATTGCTTTCAGCGTCCTAAACAACCTTCATATTTAGCGTCTTAACTTATCTTTCTAACGAGTCCTTAAATACAATCGTTTATATAAGAATTACATTGCTTTCAGCGTCCTAAACTACCTTCATATTTAGCGTCCTAAATTATCTTTCTAACGAGTCCTTAAATACAATCTTTATATAAGAATTACATTGCTTTCAGCGTCCTAAACTACCTTCATATTTAGCGTCCTAAATTATCTTTCTAACGAGTCCTTAAATACAATCGTTCATATAAGAATTACATTGCTTTCAGCGTCCTAAACTACCTTCATATTTAGCGTCCTAAATTATCTTTCTAACGAGTCCTTAAATACAATCGGTTATATAAGAATTACATTGCTTTCAGCGTCCTAAACTACCTTCATATTTAGCGTCCTAAATTATCTTTCTAACGAGTCCTTAAATACAATCGTTTATATAAGAATTACATTGCTTTCAGCGTCCTAAACTACCTTCATATTTAGCGTCCTAAATTATCTTTCTAACGAGTCCTTAAATACAATCGTTCATATAAGAATTACATTGCTTTCAGCGTCCTAAACTACCTTCATATTTAGCGTCCTAAATTATCTTTCTAACGAGTCCTTAAATACAATCGTTTATATAAGAATTACATTGCTTTCAGCGTCCTAAACTACCTTCATATTTAGCGTCCTAAATTATCTTTCTAACGAGTCCTTAAATACAATCGTTTATATAAGAATTACATTGCTTTCAGCGTCCTAAACTACCTTCATATTTAGCGTCCTAAATTATCTTTCTAACGAGTCCTTAAATACAATCTTTATATAAGAATTACATTGCTTTCAGCGTCCTAAACTACCTTCATATTTAGCGTCCTAAATTATCTTTCTAACGAGTCCTTAAATACAATCGTTCATATAAGAATTACATTGCTTTCAGCGTCCTAAACTACCTTCATATTTAGCGTCCTAAATTATCTTTCTAACGAGTCCTTAAATACAATCGGTTATATAAGAATTACATTGCTTTCAGCGTCCTAAACTACCTTCATATTTAGCGTCCTAAATTATCTTTCTAACGAGTCCTTAAATACAATCGTTTATATAAGAATTACATTGCTTTCAGCGTCCTAAACTACCTTCATATTTAGCGTCCTAAATTATCTTTCTAACGAGTCCTTAAATACAATCGTTTATATAAGAATTACATTGCTTTCAGCGTCCTAAACTACCTTCATATTTAGCGTCCTAAATTATCTTTCTAACGAGTCCTTAAATACAATCGTTTATATAAGAATTACATTGCTTTCAGCGTCCTAAACTACCTTCATATTTAGCGTCCTAAATTATCTTTCTAACGAGTCCTTAAATACAATCGTTTATATAAGAATTACATTGCTTTCAGCGTCCTAAATTACCTTCATATTTAGCGTCCTAAATTATCTTTCTAACGAGTCCTTAAATACAATCGTTTATATAAGAATTACATTGCTTTCAGCGTCTTAAACTACCTTCATATTTAGCGTCCTAAATTATCTTTCTAACGAGTCCTTAAATACAATCGTTTATATCAGAATTACATTGCTTTCAGCGTCCTAAACTACCTTCATATTTAGCGTCCTAAATTATCTTTCTAACGAGTCCTTAAATACAATCGTTTATATAAGAATTACATTGCTTTCAGCGTCCTAAACTACCTTCATATTTAGCGTCCTAAATTATCTTTCTAACGAGTCCTTAAATACAATCGTTCATATAAGAATTACATTGCTTTCAGCGTCCTAAACTACCTTCATATTTAGCGTCCTAAGTTATCTTTCTAACGAGTCCTTAAATACAATCGTTTATATAAGAATTACATTGCTTTCAGCGTCCTAAACTACCTTCATATTTAGCGTCCTAAGTTATCTTTCTAACGAGTCCTTAAATACAATCGTTTATATAAGAATTACATTGCTTTCAGCGTCCTAAACTACCTTCATATTTAGCGTCCTAAATTATCTTTCTAACGAGTCCTTAAATACAATCGTTTATATAAGAATTACATTGCTTTCAGCGTCCTAAACTACCTTCATATTTAGCGTCCTAAATTATCTTTCTAACGAGTCCTTAAATACAATCGTTCATATAAGAATTACATTGCTTTCAGCGTCCTAAATTATCTTCATATTTAGCGTCCGAAATTATCTTTCTAACGAGTCTTCCAATAAAATCGTTTATATAAGAATTACATTGCTTTCAGCGTCCTAAATTATCTTAATATTTAGCGTGCTAAATTATCTTTCTAAGGAGCCATCCGATACAATCGTTTATATAAGAATTACATTGCTTTCAGCGTCCTAAATTATCTTAATATTTAGCGTCCTAAATTATCTTTCTAACGAGTCCTCCATTAAAATCGTTTATATAAGAATTACATTGCTTTCAGCGTCCTAAATTATCTTAATATTTAGCGTCCTAAATTATCTTTCTAACGAGTCCTCCAATAAAATCGTTTATATAAGAATTACATTGCTTTCAGCGTCCTAAACTACCTTCATATTTAGCGTCCTAAATTATCTTTCTAACGAGTCCTTAAATACAATCGTTTATATAAGAATTACATTGCTTTCAGCGTCCTAAACTACCTTCATATTTAGCGTCCTAAATTATCTTTCTAACGAGTCCTTAAATACAATCGTTTATATAAGAATTACATTGCTTTCAGCGTCCTAAACTACCTTCATATTTAGCGTCCTAAATTATCTTTCTAACGAGTCGTTAAATACAATCGTTTATATAAGAATTACATTGCTTTCAGCGTCCTAAACTACCTTCATATTTAGCGTCCTAAATTATCTTTCTAACGAGTCCTTAAATACAATCGTTTATATAAGAATTACATTGCTTTCAGCGTCCTAAACTACCTTCATATTTAGCGTCCTAAATTATCTTTCTAACGAGTCCTTAAATACAATCGTTTATATAAGAATTACATTGCTTTCAGCGTCCTAAACTACCTTCATATTTAGCGTCCTAAATTATCTTTCTAACGAGTCCTCCGATACAATCGTTTATATAAGAATTACATTGCTTTCAGCGTCCTAAGTTATCTTCATATTTAGCGTCCTAAATTATCTTTCTAACGAGTCCTCCGATACAATCGTTTATATAAGAATTACATTGCTTTCAGCGTCCTAAGTTATCTTCATATTTAGCGTCCTAAATTATCTTTACTATCATGTATATATATGTAAAAATTACATTGCTTTCAGCGTCCTAAACTACCTTCATATTTAGCGTCCTAAATTATCTTTCTAACGAGTCCTTAAATACAATCGTTTATATAAGAATTACATTGCTTTCAGCGTACTAAACTACCTTCATATTTAGCGTCCTAAATTATCTTTCTAACGAGTCCTTAAATACAATCGTTCATATAAGAATTACATTGCTTTCAGCGTCCTAAACTACCTTCATATTTAGCGTCCTAAATTATCTTTCTAACGAGTGCTTAAATACAATCGTTCATATAAGAATTACATTGCTTTCAGCGTCCTAAACTACCTTCATATTTAGCGTCCTAAATTATCTTTCTAACGAGTCCTTAAATACAATCGTTTATATAAGAATTACATTGCTTTCAGCGTCCTTAATTATCTTCATATTTAGCGTCCTAAATTATCTTTCTAACGAGTCCTCCGATACAATCGTTTATATAAGAATTACATTGCTTTCAGCGTCCTAAGTTATCTTCATATTTAGCGTCCTAAATTATCTTTCTAACAAATCCTCCGATACAATCGTTTATATAAGAATTACATTGCTTTCAGCGTCCTAAGTTATCTTCATATTTAGCGTCCTAAATTATCTTTACTATAATGTATATATATATGTAAAAATTACATTGCTTTCAGCGTCCTAAACTACCTTCATATTTAGCGTCCTAAATTATCTTTCTAACGAGTCCTTAAATACAATCGTTTATATAAGAATTACATTGCTTTCAGCGTCCTAAACTACCTTCATATTTAGCGTCCTAAATTATCTTTCTAACGAGTCCTTAAATACAATCGTTTATATAAGAATTACATTGCTTTCAGCGTCCTAAACTACCTTCATATTTAGCGTCCTAAATTATCTTTCTAACGAGTCCTTAAATACAATCGTTTATATAAGAATTACATTGCTTTCAGCGTCCTTAATTATCTTCATATTTAGCGTCCTAAATTATCTTTCTAACGAGTCCTCCGATACAATCGTTTATATAAGAATTACATTGCTTTCAGCGTCCTAAGTTATCTTCATATTTAGCGTCCTAAATTATCTTTACTATCATGTATATATATGTAAAAATTACATTGCTTTCAGCGTCCTAAACTACCTTCATATTTAGCGTCCTAAATTATCTTTCTAACGAGTCCTTAAATACAATCGTTTATATAAGAATTACATTGCTTTCAGCGTCCTAAACTACCTTCATATTTAGCGTCCTAAATTATCTTTCTAACGAGTCCTTAAATACAATCGGTTATATAAGAATTACATTGCTTTCAGCGTCCTAAACTACCTTCATATTTAGCGTCCTAAATTATCTTTCTAACGAGTCCTTAAATACAATCGTTTATATAAGAATTACATTGCTTTCAGCGTCCTTAATTATCTTCATATTTAGCGTCCTAAATTATCTTTCTAACGAGTCCTCCGATACAATCGTTTATATAAGAATTACATTGCTTTCAGCGTCCTAAACTACCTTCATATTTAGCGTCCTAAATTATCTTTCTAACGAGTCCTTAAATACAATCGTTTATATAAGAATTACATTGCTTTCAGCGTCCTAAACTACCTTCATATTTAGCGTCTTAACTTATCTTTCTAACGAGTCCTTAAATACAATCGTTTATATAAGAATTACATTGCTTTCAGCGTCCTAAACTACCTTCATATTTAGCGTCCTAAATTATCTTTCTAACGAGTCCTTAAATACAATCGTTTATATAAGAATTACATTGCTTTCAGCGTCCTAAACTACCTTCATATTTAGCGTCCTAAATTATCTTTCTAACGAGTCCTTAAATACAATCGTTCATATAAGAATTACATTGCTTTCAGCGTCCTAAACTACCTTCATATTTAGCGTCCTAAATTATCTTTCTAACGAGTCCTTAAATACAATCGGTTATATAAGAATTACATTGCTTTCAGCGTCCTAAACTACCTTCATATTTAGCGTCCTAAATTATCTTTCTAACGAGTCCTTAAATACAATCGTTTATATAAGAATTACATTGCTTTCAGCGTCCTAAACTACCTTCATATTTAGCGTCCTAAATTATCTTTCTAACGAGTCCTAAAATACAATCGTTTATATAAGAATTACATTGCTTTCAGCGTCCTAAACTACCTTCATATTTAGCGTCCTAAATTATCTTTCTAACGAGTCCTTAAATACAATCGTTTATATAAGAATTACATTGCTTTCAGCGTCCTAAACTACCTTCATATTTAGCGTCCTAAATTATCTTTCTAACGAGTCCTTAAATACAATCGTTTATATAAGAATTACATTGCTTTCAGCGTCCTAAACTACCTTCATATTTAGCGTCCTAAATTATCTTTCTAACGAGTCCTTAAATACAATCTTTATATAAGAATTACATTGCTTTCAGCGTCCTAAACTACCTTCATATTTAGCGTCCTAAATTATCTTTCTAACGAGTCCTTAAATACAATCGTTCATATAAGAATTACATTGCTTTCAGCGTCCTAAACTACCTTCATATTTAGCGTCCTAAATTATCTTTCTAACGAGTCCTTAAATACAATCGTTTATATAAGAATTACATTGCTTTCAGCGTCCTAAACTACCTTCATATTTAGCGTCCTAAATTATCTTTCTAACGAGTCCTTAAATACAATCGTTTATATAAGAATTACATTGCTTTCAGCGTCCTAAACTACCTTCATATTTAGCGTCCTAAATTATCTTTCTAACGAGTCCTTAAATACAATCGTTTATATAAGAATTACATTGCTTTCAGCGTCCTAAACTACCTTCATATTTAGCGTCCTAAATTATCTTTCTAACGAGTCCTTAAATACAATCGTTTATATAAGAATTACATTGCTTTCAGCGTCCTAAACTACCTTCATATTTAGCGTCCTAAATTATCTTTCTAACGAGTCCTTAAATACAATCGTTTATATCAGAATTACATTGCTTTCAGCGTCCTAAACTACCTTCATATTTAGCGTCCTAAATTATCTTTCTAACGAGTCCTTAAATACAATCGTTTATATAAGAATTACATTGCTTTCAGCGTCCTAAACTACCTTCATATTTAGCGTCCTAAATTATCTTTCTAACGAGTCCTTAAATACAATCGTTCATATAAGAATTACATTGCTTTCAGCGTCCTAAACTACCTTCATATTTAGCGTCCTAAATTATCTTTCTAACGAGTCCTTAAATACAATCGTTTATATAAGAATTACATTGCTTTCAGCGTCCTAAACTACCTTCATATTTAGCGTCCTAAGTTATCTTTCTAACGAGTCCTTAAATACAATCGTTTATATAAGAATTACATTGCTTTCAGCGTCCTAAACTACCTTCATATTTAGCGTCCTAAATTATCTTTCTAACGAGTCCTTAAATACAATCGTTTATATAAGAATTACATTGCTTTCAGCGTCCTAAACTACCTTCATATTTAGCGTCCTAAATTATCTTTCTAACGAGTCCTTAAATACAATCGTTCATATAAGAATTACATTGCTTTCAGCGTCCTAAATTATCTTCATATTTAGCGTCCGAAATTATCTTTCTAACGAGTCTTCCAATAAAATCGTTTATATAAGAATTACATTGCTTTCAGCGTCCTAAATTATCTTTATATTTAGCGTGCTAAATTATCTTTCTAAGGAGCCATCCGATACAATCGTTTATATAAGAATTACATTGCTTTCAGCGTCCTAAATTATCTTAATATTTAGCGTCCTAAATTATCTTTCTAACGAGTCCTCCATTAAAATCGTTTATATAAGAATTACATTGCTTTCAGCGTCCTAAATTATCTTAATATTTAGCGTCCTAAATTATCTTTCTAACGAGTCCTCCAATAAAATCGTTTATATAAGAATTACATTGCTTTCAGCGTCCTAAACTACCTTCATATTTAGCGTCCTAAATTATCTTTCTAACGAGTCCTTAAATACAATCGTTTATATAAGAATTACATTGCTTTCAGCGTCCTAAACTACCTTCATATTTAGCGTCCTAAATTATCTTTCTAACGAGTCCTTAAATACAATCGTTTATATAAGAATTACATTGCTTTCAGCGTCCTTAATTATCTTCATATTTAGCGTCCTAAATTATCTTTCTAACGAGTCCTCCGATACAATCGTTTATATAAGAATTACATTGCTTTCAGCGTCCTAAGTTATCTTCATATTTAGCGTCCTAAATTATCTTTCTAACGAGTCCTCCGATACAATCGTTTATATAAGAATTACATTGCTTTCAGCGTCCTAAGTTATCTTCATATTTAGCGTCCTAAATTATCTTTACTATCATGTATATATATGAAAAAATTACATTGCTTTCAGCGTCCTAAACTACCTTCATATTTAGCGTCCTAAATTATCTTTCTAACGAGTCGTTAAATACAATCGTTTATATAAGAATTACATTGCTTTCAGCGTCCTAAACTACCTTCATATTTAGCGTCCTAAATTATCTTTCTAACGAGTCCTTAAATACAATCGTTTATATAAGAATTACATTGCTTTCAGCGTCCTAAACTACCTTCATATTTAGCGTCCTAAATTATCTTTCTAACGAGTCCTTAAATACAATCGTTTATATAAGAATTACATTGCTTTCAGCGTCCTAAACTACCTTCATATTTAGCGTCCTAAATTATCTTTCTAACGAGTCCTTAAATACAATATTTTATATAAGAATTACATTGCTTTCAGCGTCCTTAATTATCTTCATATTTAGCGTCCTAAATTATCTTTCTAACGAGTCCTCCGATACAATCGTTTATATAAGAATTACATTGCTTTCAGCGTCCTAAGTTATCTTCATATTTAGCGTCCTAAATTATCTTTCTAACGAGTCCTCCGATACAATCGTTTATATAAGAATTACATTGCTTTCAGCGTCCTAAGTTATCTTCATATTTAGCGTCCTAAATTATCTTTACTATCATGTATATATATGTAAAAATTACATTGCTTTCAGCGTCCTAAACTACCTTCATATTTAGCGTCCTAAATTATCTTTCTAACGAGTCCTTAAATACAATCGTTTATATAAGAATTACATTGCTTTCAGCGTCCTAAACTACCTTCATATTTAGCGTCCTAAATTATCTTTCTAACGAGTCCTTAAATACAATCGTTCATATAAGAATTACATTGCTTTCAGCGTCCTAAACTACCTTCATATTTAGCGTCCTAAATTATCTTTCTAACGAGTCCTTAAATACAATCGTTCATATAAGAATTACATTGCTTTCAGCGTCCTAAACTACCTTCATATTTAGCGTCCTAAATTATCTTTCTAACGAGTCCTTAAATACAATCGTTTATATAAGAATTACATTGCTTTCAGCGTCCTTAATTATCTTCATATTTAGCGTCCTAAATTATCTTTCTAACGAGTCCTCCGATACAATCGTTTATATAAGAATTACATTGCTTTTAGCGTCTTAAGTTATCTTCATATTTAGCGTCCTAAATTATCTTTCTAACGAGTCCTCCGATACAATCGTTTATATAAGAATTACATTGCTTTCAGCGTCCTAAGTTATCTTCATATTTAGCGTCCTAAATTATCTTTACTATCATGTATATATATGTAAAAATTACATTGCTTTCAGCGTCCTAAACTACCTTCATATTTAGCGTCCTAAATTATCTTTCTAACGAGTCCTTAAATACAATCGTTTATATAAGAATTACATTGCTTTCAGCGTCCTTAATTATCTTCATATTTAGCGTCCTAAATTATCTTTCTAACGAGTCCTCCGATACAATCGTTTATATAAGAATTACATTGCTTTCAGCGTCCTCAGTTATCTTCATATTTAGCATCCTAAATTATCTTTCTAACGAGTCCTTAAATACAATCGTTTATATAAGAATTACATTGCTTTCAGCGTCCTAAACTACCTTCATATTTAGCGTCCTAAATTATCTTTCTAACGAGTCCTTAAATACAATCGTTCATATAAGAATTACATTGCTTTCAGCGTCCTAAACTACCTTCATATTTAGCGTCCTAAATTATCTTTCTAACGAGTTTTTAAATACAATCGTTCATATAAGAATTACATTGCTTTCAGCGTCCTAAACTACCTTCATATTTAGCGTCCTAAATTATCTTTCTAACGAGTCCTTAAATACAATCGTTTATATAAGAATTACATTGCTTTCAGCGTCCTTAATTATCTTCATATTTAGCGTCCTAAATTATCTTTCTAACGAGTCCTCCGATACAATCGTTTATATAAGAATTACATTGCTTTTAGCGTCTTAAGTTATCTTCATATTTAGCGTCCTAAATTATCTTTCTAACGAGTCCTCCGATACAATCGTTTATATAAGAATTACATTGCTTTCAGCGTCCTAAGTTATCTTCATATTTAGCGTCCTAAATTATCTTTACTATCATGTATATATATGAAAAAATTACATTGCTTTCAGCGTCCTAAACTACCTTCATATTTAGCGTCCTAAATTATCTTTCTAACGAGTCCTTAAATACAATCGTTTATATAAGAATTACATTGCTTTCAGCGTCCTAAACTACCTTCATATTTAGCGTCCTAAATTATCTTTCTAACGAGTCCTTAAATACAATCGTTTATATAAGAATTACATTGCTTTCAGCGTCCTAAACTACCTTCATATTTAGCGTCCTAAATTATCTTTCTAACGAGTCCTTAAATACAATCGTTTATATAAGAATTACATTGCTTTCAGCGTCCTTAATTATCTTCATATTTAGCGTCCTAAATTATCTTTCTAACGAGTCCTCCGATACAATCGTTTATATAAGAATTACATTGCTTTCAGCGTCCTCAGTTATCTTCATATTTAGCGTCCTAAATTATCTTTCTAACGAGTCCTCCGGTACAATCGTTTATATAAGAATTACATTGCTTTCAGCGTCCTAAGTTATCTTCATATTTAGCGTCCTAAATTATCTTTACTATCATGTATATATATGTAAAAATTACATTGCTTTCAGCGTCCTAAACTACCTTCATATTTAGCGTCCTAAATTATCTTTCTAACGAGTCCTTAAATACAATCGTTTATATAAGAATTACATTGCTTTCAGCGTCCTAAGTTATCTTCATATTTAGCGTCCTAAATTATCTTTCTAACGAGTCCTTAAATACAATCGTTCATATAAGAATTACATTGCTTTCAGCGTCCTAAACTACCTTCATATTTAGCGTCCTAAATTATCTTTCTAACGAGTGCTTAAATACAATCGTTTATATAAGAATTACATTGCTTTCAGCGTCCTAAACTACCTTCATATTTAGCGTCCTAAATTATCTTTCTAACGAGTCCTTAAATACAATCGTTTATATAAGAATTACATTGCTTTCAGCGTCTTTAATTATCTTAATATTTAGCGTCCTAAATTATCTTTCTAACGAGTCCTCCGATACAATCGTTTATATAAGAATTACATTGCTTTCAGCGTCCTAAGTTATCTTCATATTTAGCGTCCTAAATTATCTTTCTAACGAGTCCTCCGATACAATCGTTTATATAAGAATTACATTGCTTTCAGCGTCCTAAGTTATCTTCATATTTAGCGTCCTAAATTATCTTTACTATCATGTATATATATGTAAAAATTACATTGCTTTCAGCGTCCTAAACTACCTTCATATTTAGCGTCCTAAATTATCTTTCTAACGAGTCCTTAAATACAATCGTTTATATAAGAATTACATTGCTTTCAGCGTCCTAAACTACCTTCATATTTAGCGTCCTAAATTATCTTTCTAACGAGTCCTTAAATACAATCGTTCATATAAGAATTACATTGCTTTCAGCGTCCTAAACTACCTTCATATTTAGCGTCCTAAATTATCTTTCTAACGAGTCCTTAAATACAATCGTTCATATAAGAATTACATTGCTTTCAGCGTCCTAAACTACCTTCATATTTAGCGTCCTAAATTATCTTTCTAACGAGTCCTTAAATACAATCGTTTATATAAGAATTACATTGCTTTCAGCGTCCTTAATTATCTTCATATTTAGCGTCCTAAATTATCTTTCTAACGAGTCCTCCGATACAATCGTTTATATAAGAATTACATTGCTTTTAGCGTCTTAAGTTATTTTCATATTTAGCGTCCTAAATTATCTTTCTAACGAGTCCTCCGATACAATCGTTTATATAAGAATTACATTGCTTTCAGCGTCCTAAGTTATCTTCATATTTAGCGTCCTAAATTATCTTTACTATCATGTATATATATGTAAAAATTACATTGCTTTCAGCGTCCTAAACTACCTTCATATTTAGCGTCCTAAATTATCTTTCTAACGAGTCCTTAAATACAATCGTTTATATAAGAATTACATTGCTTTCAGCGTCCTAAACTACCTTCATATTTAGCGTCCTAAATTATCTTTCTAACGAGTCCTTAAATACAATCGTTTATATAAGAATTACATTGCTTTCAGCGTCCTAAACTACCTTCATATTTAGCGTCCTAAATTATCTTTCTAACGAGTCCTTAAATACAATCGTTTATATAAGAATTACATTGCTTTCAGCGTCCTTAATTATCTTTATATTTAGCGTACTAAATTATCTTTCTAACGAGTCCTCCGATACAATCGTTTATATAAGAATTACATTGCTTTCAGCGTCCTCAGTTATCTTCATATTTAGCGTCCTAAATTATCTTTCTAACGAGTCCTCCGATACAATCGTTTATATAAGAATTACATTGCTTTCAGCGTCCTAAGTTATCTTCATATTTAGCGTCCAAAATTATCTTTACTATCATGTATATATATGTAAAAATTACATTGCTTTCAGCGTCCTAAACTACCTTCATATTTAGCGTCCTAAATTATCTTTCTAACGAGTCCTTAAAAACAATCGTTTATATAAGAATTACATTGCTTTCAGCGTCCTAAACTACCTTCATATTTAGCGTCCTAAATTATCTTTCTAACGAGTCCTTAAATACAATCGTTCATATAAGAATTACATTGCTTTCAGCGTCCTAAACTACCTTCATATTTAGCGTCCTAAATTATCTTTCTAACGAGTGCTTAAATACAATCGTTTATATAAGAATTACATTGCTTTCAGCGTCCTAAACTACCTTCATATTTAGCGTCCTAAATTATCTTTCTAACGAGTCCTTAAATACAATCGTTTATATAAGAATTACATTGCTTTCAGCGTCCTTAATTATCTTCATATTTAGCGTCCTAAATTATCTTTCTAACGAGTCCTCCGATACAATCGTTTATATAAGAATTACATTGCTTTCAGCGTCCTAAGTTATCTTCATATTTAGCGTCCTAAATTATCTTTCTAACGAGTCCTCCGATACAATCGTTTATATAAGAATTACATTGCTTTCAGCGTCCTAAGTTATCTTCATATTTAGCGTCCTAAATTATCTTTACTATCATGTATATATATGTAAAAATTACATTGCTTTCAGCGTCCTAAACTACCTTCATATTTAGCGTCCTAAATTATCTTTCTAACGAGTCCTTAAATACAATCGTTTATATAAGAATTACATTGCTTTCAGCGTCCTAAACTACCTTCATATTTAGCGTCCTAAATTATCTTTCTAACGAGTCCTTAAATACAATCGTTCATATAAGAATTACATTGCTTTCAGCGTCCTAAACTACCTTTATATTTAGCGTCCTAAATTATCTTTCTAACGAGTCCTTAAATACAATCGTTCATATAAGAATTACATTGCTTTCAGCGTCCTAAACTACCTTCATATTTAGCGTCCTAAATTATCTTTCTAACGAGTCCTTAAATACAATCGTTTATATAAGAATTACATTGCTTTCAGCGTCCTTAATTATCTTCATATTTAGCGTCCTAAATTATCTTTCTAACGAGTCCTCCGATACAATCGTTTATATAAGAATTACATTGCTTTCAGCGTCCTAAGTTATCTTCATATTTAGCGTCCTAAATTATCTTTCTAACGAGTCCTTAAATACAATCGTTTATATAAGAATTACATTGCTTTCAGCGTCCTAAACTACCTTCATATTTAGCGTCCTAAATTATCTTTCTAACGAGTCCTTAAATACAATCGTTTATATAAGAATTACATTGCTTTCAGCGTCCTAAACTACCTTCATATTAAGCGTCCTAAATTATCTTTCTAACGAGTCCTTAAATACAATCGTTTATATAAGAATTACATTGCTTTCAGCGTCCTAAACTACCTTCATATTTAGCGTCCTAAATTATCTTTCTAACGAGTCCTTAAATACAATCGTTTATATAAGAATTACATTGCTTTCAGCGTCCTAAACTACCTTCATATTTAGCGTCCTAAATTATCTTTCTAACGAGTCCTTAAATACAATCGTTTATATAAGAATTACATTGCTTTCAGCGTCCTAAACTACCTTCATATTTAGCGTCCTAAATTATCTTTCTAACGAGTCCTTAAATACAATCGTTTATATAAGAATTACATTGCTTTCAGCGTCCTAAACTACCTTCATATTTAGCGTCCTAAATTATCTTTCTAACGAGTCCTTAAATACAATCGTTTATATAAGAATTACATTGCTTTCAGCGTCCTAAACAACCTTCATATTTAGCGTCCTAAATTATCTTTCTAACGAGTCCTTAAATACAATCGTTTATATAAGAATTACATTGCTTTCAGTGTCCTAAACTACCTTCATATTTAGCGTCCTAAATTATCTTTCTAACGAGTCCTTAAATACAATCGTTCATATAAGAATTACATTGCTTTCAGCGTCCTAAACTACCTTCATATTTAGCGTCCTAAATTATCTTTCTAACGAGTCCTTAAATACAATCGTTTATATAAGAATTACATTGCTTTCAGCGTCCTAAACTACCTTCATATTTAGCGTCCTAAATTATCTTTCTAACGAGTCCTTAAATACAATCGTTTATATAAGAATTACATTGCTTTCAGCGTCCTAAACTACCTTCATATTTAGCGTCCTAAGTTATCTTTCTAACGAGTCCTTAAATACAATCGTTTATATAAGAATTACATTGCTTTCAGCGTCCTAAACTACCTTCATATTTAGCGTCCTAAATTATCTTTCTAACAAGTCCTTAAATAAAATCGTTTATATAAGAATTACATTGCTTTCAGCGTCCTAAACTACCTTCATATTTAGCGTCCTAAATTATCTTTCTAACGAGTCCTTAAATACAATCGTTTGTATAAGAATTACATTGCTTTCAGCGTCCTAAACTACCTTCATATTTAGCGTCCTAAGTTATCTTTCTAACGTGTCCTGTGATACAATCGTTTATATAAGGATGACATTGCTTTCAGCGTCCTTAATTATCTTAATATTTAGCGTCCTAAATTATCTTTCTAACGTGTCCTCCGATACAATCGTTTATATAAGGATGACATTGCTTTCAGCGTGATAAATTATCTTAATATTTAGCGTCCTAAATTATCTTTCTAACGAGTCCTCAAATACAATTGTTTATATAAGAATTACATTGCTTTCAGCGTCCTAAATTATCTTAATATTTAGCGTCCTAAATTATCTTTCTAAGGAGCCATCCGATACAATCGTTTATATAAGAATTACATTGCTTTCAGCGTCCTAAATTATCTTAATATTTAGCGTCCTAAATTATCTTTCTAACGAGTCCTCCAATAAAATCGTTTATATAAGAATTACATTGCTTTCAGCGTCCTAAATTATCTTAATATTTAGCGTCCTAAATTATCTTTCTAACGAGTCCTCCAATAAAATCGTTTATATAAGAATTACATTGCTTTCAGCGTCCTAAATTATCTTAATATGTAGTGTCCTAAATTATCTTTCTAACGCGTCCTGTGATACAATCGTTTATATAAGGATGACATTGCTTTCAGCGTCCTAAATTATCTTAATATTTAGCGTCCTAAATTATCTTTCTAACGTGTCCTCCGATACAATCGTTTATATAAGGATGACATTGCTTTCAGCGTGATAAATTATCTTAATATTTAGCATCCTAAATTATCTTTCTAACGAGTCCTCAAATACAATTGTTTATATAAGAATTACATTGCTTTCAGCGTCCTAAATTCTCTTAATATTTAGCGTCCTAAATTATCTTTCTAACGAGTCCTCCAATAAAATCGTTCATATAAGAATTACATTGCTTTCAGCGTCCTAAACTACCTTCATATTTAGCGTCCTAAGTTATCTTTCTAACGAGTCCTTAAATACAATCGTTTATATAAGAATTACATTGCTTTCAGCGTCCTAAACTACCTTCATATTTAGCGTCCTAAATTATCTTTCTAACGAGTCCTTAAATACAATCGTTTATATAAGAATTACATTGCTTTCAGCGTCCTAAACTACCTTCATATTTAGCGTCCTAAATTATCTTTCTAACGAGTCCTTAAATACAATCGTTCATATAAGAATTACATTGCTTTAAGCGTCCTAAATTATCTTCATATTTAGCGTCCGAAATTATCTTTCTAACGAGTCTTCCAATAAAATCGTTTATATAAGAATTACATTGCTTTCAGCGTCCTAAATTATCTTAATATTTAGCGTGCTAAATTATCTTTCTAAGGAGCCATCCGATACAATCGTTTATATAAGAATTACATTGCTTTCAGCGTTCTAAATTATCTTAATATTTAGCGTCCTAAATTATCTTTCTAACGAGTCCTCCAATAAAATCGTTTATATAAGAATTACATTGCTTTCAGCGTCCTAAATTATCTTAATATTTAGCGTCCTAAATTATCTTTCTAACGAGTCCTCCAATAAAATCGTTTATATAAGAATTACATTGCTTTCAGCGTCCTAAATTATCTTAATATTTAGTGTCCTAAATTATCTTTCTAACGCGTCCTGTGATACAATCGTTTATATAAGGATGACATTGCTTTCAGCGTCCTTAATTATCTTAATATTTAGCGTCCTAAATTATCTTTATAACGTGTCCTCCGATACAATCGTTTATATAAGGATGACATTGCTTTCAGCGTGATAAATTATCTTAATATTTAGCGTCCTAAATTATCTTTCTAACGAGTCCTCAAATACAATTATTTATATAAGAATTACATTGCTTTCAGCGTCCTAAATTATCTTAATATTTAGCGTCCTAAATTATCTTTCTAACGAGTCCTCCAATAAAATCGTTTATATAAGAATTACATTGCTTTCAGCGTCCTAAATTATCTTAATATTTAGCGTCCTAAATTATCTTTCTAACGAGTCCTCCAATAAAATCGTTTATATAAGAATTACATTGCTTTCAGCGTCCTTAATTATCTTAATATTTAGCGTCCTAAATTATTTTTCTAACGAGTCCTCCAATAAAATCGTTTATATAAGAATTACATTGCTTTCAGCGTCCTAAATTTTTTTAATATTTAGCGTCCTAAATTATCTTTCTAACGAGTCCTTAAATACAATCGTTTATATAAGAATTACATTGCTTTCAGCGTCCTAAACTACCTTCATATTTAGCGTCCTAAATTATCTTTCTAACGAGTCCTTAAATACAATCGTTTATATAAGAATTACATTGCTTTCAGCGTCCTAAACTACCTTCATATTTAGCGTCCTAAATTATCTTTCTAACGAGTCCTTAAATACAATCGTTTATATAAGAATTACATTGCTTTCAGCGTCCTAAACTACCTTCATATTTAGCGTCCTAAATTATCTTTCTAACGAGTCCTTAAATACAATCGTTTATATAAGAATTACATTGCTTTCAGCGTCCTAAACTATACTCATATTTAGCGTCCTAAATTATCTTTCTAACGAGTCCTTAAATACAATCGTTTATATAAGAATTACATTGCTTTCAGCGTCCTAAACTACCTTCATATTTAGCGTCCTAAATTATCTTTCTAACGAGTCCTTAAATACAATCGTTTATATAAGAATTACATTGCTTTCAGCGTCCTAAACTACCTTCATATTTAGCGTCCTAAATTATCTTTCTAACGAGTCCTTAAATACAATCGTTCATATAAGAATTACATTGCTTTCAGCGTCCTAAACTACCTTCATATTTAGCGTACTAAATTATCTTTCTAACGAGTCCTTAAATACAATCGTTTATATAAGACTTACATTGCTTTCAGCGTCCTAAACTACCTTCATATTTAGCGTCCTAAATTATCTTTCTAACGAGTCCTTAAATACAATCGTTTATATAAGAATTACATTGCTTTCAGCGTCCTAAACTACCTTCATATTTAGCGTCCTAAATTATCTTTCTAACGAGTCTTTCAATACAATCGTTCATATAAGAATTACATTGCTTTCAGCGTCCTAAACTACCTTCATATTTAGCGTCCTAAATTATCTTTCTAACGAGTCCTTAAATACAATCGTTTATATAAGAATTACATTGCTTTCAGCGTCCTAAACTACCTTCATATTTAGCGTCCTAAATTATCTTTCTAACGAGTCCTTAAATACAATCGTTTATATAAGAATTACATTGCTTTCAGCGTCCTAAACTACCTTCATATTTAGCGTCCTAAGTTATCTTTCTAACGAGTCCTTAAATACAATCGTTTATATAAGAATTACATTGCTTTCAGCGTCCTAAACTACCTTCATATTTAGCGTCCTAAATTATCTTTCTAACGAGTCCTTAAATACAATCGTTTATATAAGAATTACATTGCTTTCAGCGTCCTAAACTACCTTCATATTAAGCGTCCTAAATTATCTTTCTAACGAGTCCTTAAATACAATCGTTCATATAAGAATTACATTGCTTTCAGCGTCCTAAATTATCTTCATATTTAGCGTCCGAAATTATCTTTCTAACGAGTCTTCCAATAAAATCGTTTATATAAGAATTACATTGCTTTCAGCGTCCTAAATTATCTTAATATTTAGCGTGCTAAATTATCTTTCTAAGGAGCCATCCGATACAATCGTTTATATAAGAATTACATTGCTTTCAGCGTCCTAAATTATCTTAATATTTAGCGTCCTAAATTATCTTTCTAACGTGTCCTCCGATACAATCGTTTATATAAGGATGACATTGCTTTCAGCGTCCTAAATTATCTTTATATTTAGCGTCCGAAATTATCTTTCTAACGAGTCTTCCAATAAAATCGTTTATATAAGAATTACATTGCTTTCAGCGTCCTAAATTATCTTAATATTTAGCGTGCTAAATTATCTTTCTAAGGAGCCATCCGATACAATCGTTTATATAAGAATTACATTGCTTTCAGCGTCCTAAATTATCTTAATATTTAGCGTCCTAAATTATCTTTCTAACGAGTCCTCCAATAAAATCGTTCATATAAGAATTACATTGCTTTCAGCGTCCTAAACTATCTTCATATTTAGCGTCCTAAATTATCTTTCTAACGAGTCCTTAAATACAATCGTTTATATAAGAATTACATTGCTTTCAGCGTCCTAAACTACCTTCATATTTAGCGTCCTAAATTATCTTTCTAACGAGTCCTTAAATACAATCGTTTATATAAGAATTACATTGCTTCTAGCGTCCTAAACTACCTTCATATTTAGCGTCCTAAATTATCTTTCTAACGAGTCCTTAAATACAATCGTTTATATAAGAATTACATTGCTTTCAGCGTCCTAAACTACCTTCATATTTAGCGTCCTAAATTATCTTTCTAACGAGTCCTTAAATACAATCGTTTATATAAGAATTACATTGCTTTCAGCGTCCTAAACTACCTTCATATTTAGCGTCCTAAATTATCTTTCTAACGAGTCCTTAAATACAATCGTTTATATAAGAATTACATTGCTTTCAGCGTCCTAAACTACCTTCATATTTAGCGTCCTAAATTATCTTTCTAACGAGTCCTTAAATACAATCGTTTATATAAGAATTACATTGCTTTCAGCGTCCTAAACTACCTTCATATTTAGCGTCCTAAATTATCTTTCTAACGAGTCCTTAAATACAATCGTTTATATAAGAATTACATTGCTTTCAGCGTCCTAAACTACCTTCATATTTAGCGTCCTAAATTATCTTTCTAACGAGTCCTTAAATACAATCGTTCATATAAGAATTACATTGCTTTCAGCGTCCTAAACTACCTTCATATTTAGCGTACTAAATTATCTTTCTAACGAGTCCTTAAATACAATCGTTTATATAAGACTTACATTGCTTTCAGCGTCCTAAACTACCTTCATATTTAGCGTCCTAAATTATCTTTCTAACGAGTCCTTAAATACAATCGTTTATATAAGAATTACATTGCTTTCAGCGTCCTAAACTACCTTCATATTTAGCGTCCTAAATTATCTTTCTAACGAGTCTTTCAATACAATCGTTCATATAAAAATTACATTGCTTTCAGCGTCCTAAACTACCTTCATATTTAGCGTCCTAAATTATCTTTCTAACGAGTCCTTAAATACAATCGTTTATATAAGAATTACATTGCTTTCAGCGTCCTAAACTACCTTCATATTTAGCGTCCTAAATTATCTTTCTAACGAGTCCTTAAATACAATCGTTTATATAAGAATTACATTGCTTTCAGCGTCCTAAACTACCTTCATATTTAGCGTCCTAAGTTATCTTTCTAACGAGTCCTTAAATACAATCGTTTATATAAGAATTACATTGCTTTCAGCGTCCTAAACTACCTTCATATTTAGCGTCCTAAATTATCTTTCTAACGAGTCCTTAAATACAATCGTTTATATAAGAATTACATTGCTTTCAGCGTCCTAAACTACCTTCATATTAAGCGTCCTAAATTATCTTTCTAACGAGTCCTTAAATACAATCGTTCATATAAGAATTACATTGCTTTCAGCGTCCTAAATTATCTTCATATTTAGCGTCCGAAATTATCTTTCTAACGAGTCTTCCAATAAAATCGTTTATATAAGAATTACATTGCTTTCAGCGTCCTAAATTATCTTAATATTTAGCGTGCTAAATTATCTTTCTAAGGAGCCATCCGATACAATCGTTTATATAAGAATTACATTGCTTTCAGCGTCCTAAATTATCTTAATATTTAGCGTCCTAAATTATCTTTCTAACGTGTCCTCCGATACAATCGTTTATATAAGGATGACATTGCTTTCAGCGTCCTAAATTATCTTTATATTTAGCGTCCGAAATTATCTTTCTAACGAGTCTTCCAATAAAATCGTTTATATAAGAATTACATTGCTTTCAGCGTCCTAAATTATCTTAATATTTAGCGTGCTAAATTATCTTTCTAAGGAGCCATCCGATACAATCGTTTATATAAGAATTACATTGCTTTCAGCGTCCTAAATTATCTTAATATTTAGCGTCCTAAATTATCTTTCTAACGAGTCCTCCAATAAAATCGTTCATATAAGAATTACATTGCTTTCAGCGTCCTAAACTATCTTCATATTTAGCGTCCTAAATTATCTTTCTAACGAGTCCTTAAATACAATCGTTTATATAAGAATTACATTGCTTTCAGCGTCCTAAACTACCTTCATATTTAGCGTCCTAAATTATCTTTCTAACGAGTCCTTAAATACAATCGTTTATATAAGAATTACATTGCTTCTAGCGTCCTAAACTACCTTCATATTTAGCGTCCTAAGTTATCTTTCTAACGAGTCCTTAAATACAATCGTTTATATAAGAATTACATTGCTTTCAGCGTCCTAAACTACCTTCATATTTAGCGTCCTAAATTATCTTTCTAACGAGTCCTTAAATACAATCGTTTATATAAGAATTACATTGCTTTCAGCGTCCTAAACTACCTTCATATTTAGCGTCCTAAATTATCTTTCTAACGAGTCCTTAAATACAATCGTTTATATAAGAATTACATTGCTTTCAGCGTCCTAAACTACCTTCATATTTAGCGTCCTAAATTATCTTTCTAACGAGTCCTTAAATACAATCGTTTATATAAGAATTACATTGCTTTCAGCGTCCTAAACTACCTTCATATTTAGCGTCCTAAATTATCTTTCTAACGAGTCATTAAATACAATCGTTTATATAAGAATTACATTGCTTTCAGCGTCCTAAACTACCTTCATATTTAGCGTCCTAAATTATCTTTCTAACGAGTCCTTAAATACAATCGTTTATATAAGAATTACATTGCTTTCAGCGTCCTAAACTACCTTCATATTTAGCGTCCTAAATTATCTTTCTAACGAGTCCTTAAATACAATCGTTCATATAAGAATTACATTGCTTTCAGCGTCCTAAACTACCTTCATATTTAGCGTCCTAAATTATCTTTCTAACGAGTCCTTAAATACAATCGTTTATATAAGAATTACATTGCTTTCAGCGTCCTAAACTACCTTCATATTTAGCGTCCTAAATTATCTTTCTAACGAGTCCTTAAATACAATCGTTTATATAAGAATTACATTGCTTTCAGCGTCCTAAACTACCTTCATATTTAGCGTCCTAAGTTATCTTTCTAACGAGTCCTTAAATACAATCGTTTATATAAGAATTACATTGCTTTCAGCGTCCTAAACTACCTTCATATTTAGCGTCCTAAATTATCTTTCTAACGAGTCCTTAAATACAATCGTTTATATAAGAATTACATTGCTTTCAGCGTCCTAAACTACCTTCATATTTAGCGTCCTAAATTATCTTTCTAACGAGTCCTTAAATACAATCGTTTATATAAGAATTACATTGCTTTCAGCGTCCTAAACTACCTTCATATTTAGCGTCCTAAATTATCTTTCTAACGAGTCTTTAAATACAATCGTTCATATAAGAATTACATTGCTTTCAGCGTCCTAAACTACCTTCATATTTAGCGTCCTAAATTATCTTTCTAACGAGTCCTTAAATACAATCGTTTATATAAGAATTACATTGCTTTCAGCGTCCTAAACTACCTTCATATTTAGCGTCCTAAATTATCTTTCTAACGAGTCCTTAAATACAATCGTTTATATAAGAATTACATTGCTTTCAGCGTCCTAAACTACCTTCATATTTAGCGTCCTAAGTTATCTTTCTAACGAGTCCTTAAATACAATCGTTTATATAAGAATTACATTGCTTTCAGCGTCCTAAACTACCTTCATATTTAGCGTCCTAAATTATCTTTCTAACGAGTCCTTAAATACAATCGTTTATATAAGAATTACATTGCTTTCAGCGTCCTAAACTACCTTCATATTTAGCGTCCTAAATTATCTTTCTAACGAGTCCTTAAATACAATCGTTCATATAAGAATTACATTGCTTTCAGCGTCCTAAATTATCTTCATATTTAGCGTCCGAAATTATCTTTCTAACGAGTCTTCCAATAAAATCGTTTATATAAGAATTACATTGCTTTCAGCGTCCTAAATTATCTTAATATTTAGCGTGCTAAATTATCTTTCTAAGGAGCCATCCGATACAATCGTTTATATAAGAATTACATTGCTTTCAGCGTCCTAAATTATCTTAATATTTAGCGTCCTAAATTATCTTTCTAACGTGTCCTCCGATACAATCGTTTATATAAGGATGACATTGCTTTCAGCGTCCTAAATTATCTTTATATTTAGCGTCCGAAATTATCTTTCTAACGAGTCTTCCAATAAAATCGTTTATATAAGAATTACATTGCTTTCAGCGTCCTAAATTATCTTAATATTTAGCGTGCTAAATTATCTTTCTAAGGAGCCATCCGATACAATCGTTTATATAAGAATTACATTGCTTTCAGCGTCCTAAATTATCTTAATATTTAGCGTCCTAAATTATCTTTCTAACGAGTCCTCCAATAAAATCGTTCATATAAGAATTACATTGCTTTCAGCGTCTTAAACTACCTTCATATTTAGCGTCCTAAATTATCTTTCTAACGAGTCCTTAAATACAATCGTTTATATAAGAATTACATTGCTTTCAGCGTCCTAAACTACCTTCATATTTAGCGTCCTAAATTATCTTTCTAACGAGTCCTTAAATACAATCGTTTATATAAGAATTACATTGCTTTCAGCGTCCTAAACTATCTTCATATTTAGCGTCCTAAGTTATCTTTCTAACGAGTCCTTAAATACAATCGTTTATATAAGAATTACATTGCTTTCAGCGTCCTAAACTACCTTCATATTTAGCGTCCTAAATTATCTTTCTAACGAGTCCTTAAATACAATCGTTTATATAAGAATTACATTGCTTTCAGCGTCCTAAACTACCTTCATATTTAGCGTCCTAAATTATCTTTCTAACGAGTCCTTAAATACAATCGTTTATATAAGAATTACATTGCTTTCAGCGTCCTAAACTACCTTCATATTTAGCGTCCTAAATTATCTTTCTAACGAGTCCTTAAATACAATCGTTTATATAAGAATTACATTGCTTTCAGCGTCCTAAACTACCTTCATATTTAGCGTCCTAAATTATCTTTCTAACGAGTCCTTAAATACAATCGTTTATATAAGAATTACATTGCTTTCAGCGTCCTAAACTACCTTCATATTTAGCGTCCTAAATTATCTTTCTAACGAGTCCTTAAATACAATCGTTTATATAAGAATTACATTGCTTTCAGCGTCCTAAACTACCTTCATATTTAGCGTCCTAAATTATCTTTCTAACGAGGCCTTAAATACAATCGTTTATATAAGAATTACATTGCTTTCAGCGTCCTAAACTACCTTCATATTTAGCGTCCTAAATTATCTTTCTAACGAGTCCTTAAATACAATCGTTTATATAAGAATTACATTGCTTTCAGCGTCCTAAACTACCTTCATATTTAGCGTCCTAAATTATCTTTCTAACGAGTCCTTAAATACAATCGTTCATATAAGAATTACATTGCTTTCAGCGTCCTAAACTACCTTCATATTTAGCGTCCTAAATTATCTTTCTAACGAGTCCTTAAATACAATCGTTTATATAAGAATTACATTGCTTTCAGCGTCCTAAACTACCTTCATATTTAGCGTCCTAAATTATCTTTCTAACGAGTCCTTAAATACAATCGTTTATATAAGAATTACATTGCTTTCAGCGTCCTAAACTACCTTCATATTTAGCGTCCTAAGTTATCTTTCTAACGAGTCCTTAAATACAATCGTTTATATAAGAATTACATTGCTTTCAGCGTCCTAAACTACCTTCATATTTAGCGTCCTAAATTATCTTTCTAACGAGTCCTTAAATACAATCGTTTATATAAGAATTACATTGCTTTCAGCGTCCTAAACTACCTTCATATTTAGCGTCCTAAATTATCTTTCTAACGAGTCCTTAAATACAATCGTTCATATAAGAATTACATTGCTTTCAGCGTCCTAAATTATCTTCATATTTAGCGTCCGAAATTATCTTTCTAACGAGTCTTCCAATAAAATGGTTTATATAAGAATTACATTGCTTTCAGCGTCCTAAATTATCTTAATATTTAGCGTGCTAAATTATCTTTCTAAGGAGCCATCCGATACAATCGTTTATATAAGAATTACATTGCTTTCAGCGTCCTAAATTATCTTAATATTTAGCGTCCTAAATTATCTTTCTAACGAGTCCTCCAATCAAATCGTTTATATAAGAATTACATTGCTTTCAGCGTCCTTAATTATCTTAATATTTAGTGTCCTAAATTATCTTTCTAACGCGTCCTGTGATACAATCGTTTATATAAAGGTTGACATTGCTTTCAGCGTCCTAAATTATCTTAATATTTAGCGTCCTAAATTATCTTTCTAACGTGTCCTCCGATACAATCGTTTATATAAGGATGACATTGCTTTCAGCGTCCTAAATTATCTTAATATTTAGCGTCCTAAATTATCTTTCTAACGAGTTCTCAAATACAATTGTTTATATAAGAATTACATTGCTTTCAGCGTCCTAAATTATCTTAATATTTAGCGTCCTAAATTATCTTTCTAACGAGTCCTCCAATAAAATCGTTTATATAAGAATTACATTGCTTTCAGCGTCCATAATTATCTTAATATTTAGCGTCCTAAATTATCTTTCTAACGGGTCCTCCAATAAAATCGTTCATATAAGAATTACATTGCTTTCAGCGTCCTAAACTACCTTCATATTTAGCGTCCTAAATTATCTTTCTAACGAGTCCTTAAATACAATCGTTTATATAAGAATTACATTGCTTTCAGCGTCCTAAACTACCTTCATATTTAGCGTCCTAAATTATCTTTCTAACGAGTCCTTAAATACAATCGTTTATATAAGAATTACATTGCTTTCAGCGTCCTAAACTATCTTCATATTTAGCGTCCTAAATTATCTTTCTAACGAGTCCTTAAATACAATCGTTTATATAAGAATTACATTGCTTTCAGCGTCCTAAACTACCTTCATATTTAGCGTCCTAAATTATCTTTCTAACGAGTCCTTAAATACAATCGTTTATATAAGAATTACATTGCTTTCAGCGTCCTAAACTACCTTCATATTTAGCGTCCTAAATTATCTTTCTAACGAGTCCTTAAATACAATCGTTTATATAAGAATTACATTGCTTTCAGCGTCCTAAACTACCTTCATATTTAGCGTCCTAAATTATCTTTCTAACGAGTCCTTAAATACAATCGTTTATATAAGAATTACATTGCTTTCAGCGTCCTAAACTACCTTCATATTTAGCGTCCTAAATTATCTTTCTAACGAGTCCTTAAATACAATCGTTCATATAAGAATTACATTGCTTTCAGCGTCCTAAACTAGTTTCATATTTAGCGTCCTAAATTATCTTTCTAACGAGTCCTTAAATACAATCGTTTATATAAGAATTACATTGCTTTCAGCGTCCTAAACTACCTTCATATTTAGCGTCCTAAATTATCTTTCTAACGAGTCCTTAAATACAATCGTTTACATAAGAATTACATTGCTTTCAGCGTCCTAAACTACCTTCATATTTAGCGTCCTAAATTATCTTTCTAACGAGTCCTTAAATACAATCGTTTATATAAGAATTACATTGCTTTCAGCGTCCTAAACTACCTTCATATTTAGCGTCCTAAGTTATCTTTCTAACGAGTCCTTAAATACAATCGTTTATATAAGAATTACATTGCTTTCAGCGTCCTAAACTACCTTTATATTTAGCGTCCTAAATTATCTTTCTAACGAGTCCTTAAATACAATCGTTCATATAAGAATTACATTGCTTTCAGCGTCCTAAATTATCTTTATATTTAGCGTCCGAAATTATCTTTCTAACGAGTCTTCCAATAAAATCGTTTATATAAGAATTACATTGCTTTCAGCGTCCTAAATTATCTTAATATTTAGCGTGCTAAATTATCTTTCTAAGGAGCCATCCGATACAATCGTTTATATAAGAATTACATTGCTTTCAGCGTCCTAAATTATCTTAATATTTAGCGTCCTAAATTATCTTTCTAACGAGTCCTCCAATAAAATCGTTTATATAAGAATTACATTGCTTTCAGCGTCCTAAATTATCTTAATATTTAGCGTCCTAAATTATCTTTCTAACGAGTCCTCTAATAAAATCGTTTATATAAGAATTACATTGCTTTCAGCGTCCTAAATTATCTTAATATTTAGCGTCCTAAATTATATTTCTAACGCGTCCTCTGATACAATCGTTTATATAAGGATGACATTGCTTTCAGCGTCCTAAATTATCTTAATATTTAGCGTCCTAAATTATCTTTCTAACGTGTCCTCCGATACAATCGTTTATATAAGGATGACATTGCTTTCAGCGTCATAAATTATCTTAATATTTAGCGTCCTAAATTATCTTTCTAACGAGTCCTCCAATAAAATCGTTTATATAAGAATTACATTGCTTTCCGCGTCCTAAATTATCTTAATATTTAGTGTCCTAAATTATCTTTCTAACGCGTCCTGTGATACAATCGTTTATATAAGGATGACATTGCTTTCAGCGTCCTAAATTATCTTAATATTTAGCGTCCTAAATTATCTTTCTAACGTGTCCTCCGATACAATCGTTTATATAAGGATGACATTGCTTTCAGCGCCATAAATTATCTTAATATTTAGCGTCCTAAATTATCTTTCTAACGAGTCCTCAAATACAATTGTTTATATAAGAATTACATTGCTTTCAGCGTCCTAAATTATCTTAATATTTAGCGTCCTAAATTATCTTTCTAACGAGTCCTCCAATAAAATCGTTTATATAAGAATTACATTGCTTTCAGCGTCCTAAATTATCTTAATATTTAGCGTCCTAAATTATTTTTCTAACGAGTCCTCCAATAAAATCGTTTATATAAGAATTACATTGCTTTCAGCGTCCTAAATTTTTTTAATATTTAGCGTCCTAAATTATCTTTCTAACGAGTCCTTAAATACAATCGTTTATATAAGAATTACATTGCTTTCAGCGTCCTAAACTACCTTCATATTTAGCGTCCTAAGTTATCTTTCTAACGAGTTCTTAAATACAATCGTTTATATAAGAATTACATTGCTTTCAGCGTCCTAAACTACCTTCATATTTAGCGTCCTAAATTATCTTTCTAACGAGTCCTTAAATACAATCGTTTATATAAGAATTACATTGCTTTCAGCGTCCTAAACTACCTTCATATTTAGCGTCCTAAATTATCTTTCTAACGAGTCCTTAAATACAATCGTTCATATAAGAATTACATTGCTTTCAGCGTCCTAAATTATCTTCATATTTAGCGTCCGAAATTATCTTTCTAACGAGTCCTCTAATAAAATCGTTTATATAAGAATTACATTGCTTTCAGCGTCCTAAATTATCTTAATATTTAGCGTCCTAAATTATATTTCTAACGCGTCCTGTGATACAATCGTGTATATAAGGATGACATTGCTTTCAGCGTCCTGAATTATCTTAATATTTAGCGTCCTAAATTATCTTTCTAACGTGTCCTCCGATACAATCGTTTATATAAGGATGACATTGCTTTCAGCGTCATAAATTATCTTAATATTTAGCGTCCTAAATTATCTTTCTAACGAGTCCTCCAATAAAATCGTTTATATAAGAATTACATTGCTTTCAGCGTCCTAAATTATCTTAATATTTAGTGTCCTAAATTATCTTTCTAACGCGTCCTGTGATACAATCGTTTATATAAGGATGACATTGCTTTCAGCGTCCTAAATTATCTTAATATTTAGCGTCCTAAATTATCTTTCTAACGTGTCCTCCGATACAATCGTTTATATAAGGATGACATTGCTTTCAGCGCCATAAATTATCTTAATATTTAGCGTCCTAAATTATCTTTCTAACGAGTCCTCAAATACAATTGTTTATATAAGAATTACATTGCTTTCAGCGTCCTAAATTATCTTAATATTTAGCGTCCTAAATTATCTTTCTAACGAGTCCTCCAATAAAATCGTTTATATAAGAATTACATTGCTTTCAGCGTCCTAAATTATCTTAATATTTAGCGTCCTAAATTATTTTTCTAACGAGTCCTCCAATAAAATCGTTTATATAAGAATTACATTGCTTTCAGCGTCCTAATTTTTTTTAATATTTAGCGTCCTAAATTATCTTTCTAACGAGTCCTTAAATACAATCGTTTATATAAGAATTACATTGCTTTCAGCGTCCTAAACTACCTTCATATTTAGCGTCCTAAGTTATCTTTCTAACGAGTCCTTAAATACAATCGTTTATATAAGAATTACATTGCTTTCAGCGTCCTAAACTACCTTCATATTTAGCGTCCTAAATTATCTTTCTAACGAGTCCTTAAATACAATCGTTTATATAAGAATTACATTGCTTTCAGCGTCCTAAACTACCTTCATATTTAGCGTCCTAAATTATCTTTCTAACGAGTCCTTAAATACAATCGTTCATATAAGAATTACATTGCTTTCAGCGTCCTAAATTATCTTCATATTTAGCGTCCGAAATTATCTTTCTAACGAGTCTTCCAATAAAATCGTTTATATAAGAATTACATTGCTTTCAGCGTCCTAAATTATCTTAATATTTAGCGTGCTAAATTATCTTTCTAAGGAGCTATCCGATACAATCGTTTATATAAGAATTACATTGCTTTCAGCGTCCTAAATTATCTTAATATTTAGCGTCCTAAATTATCTTTCTAACGAGTCCTCCAATAAAATCGTTTATATAAGAATTACATTGCTTTCAGCGTCCTAAATTATCTTAATATTTAGCGTCCTAAATTATCTTTCTAACGAGTCCTCCAATAAAATCGTTTATATAAGAATTACATTGCTTTCAGCGTCCATAATTATCTTAATATTTAGTGTCCTAAATTATCTTTCTAACGCGTCCTGTGATACAATCGTTTATATAAGGATGACATTGCTTTCAGCGCCATAAATTATCTTAATATTTAGCGTCCTAAATTATCTTTCTAACGAGTCCTTAAATACAATCGTTTATATAAGAATTACATTGCTTTCAGCGTCCTAAACTACATTCATATTTAGCGTCCTAAATTATCTTTCTAACGAGTCCTTAAATACAATCGTTTATATAAGAATTACATTGCTTTCAGCGTCCTAAACTACCTTCATATTTAGCGTCCTAAATTATCTTTCTAACGAGTCCTTAAATACAATCGTTTATATAAGAATTACATTGCTTTCAGCGTCCTAAACTACCTTCATATTTAGCGTCCTAAATTATCTTTCTAACGAGTCCTTAAATACAATCGTTTATATAAGAATTACATTGCTTTCAGCGTCCTAAACTACCTTCATATTTAGCGTCCTAAATTATCTTTCTAACGAGTCCTTAAATACAATCGTTTATATAAGAATTACATTGCTTTCAGCGTCCTAAACTACCTTCATATTTAGCGTCCTAAATTATCTTTCTAACGAGTCCTTAAATACAATCGTTTATATAAGAATTACATTGCTTTCAGCGTCCTAAACTACCTTCATATTTAGCGTCCTAAATTATCTTTCTAACGAGTCCTTAAATACAATCGTTTATATAAGAATTACATTGCTTTCAGCGTCCTAAACTACCTTCATATTTAGCGTCCTAAATTATCTTTCTAACGAGTCCTTAAATACAATCGTTTATATAAGAATTACATTGCTTTCAGCGTCCTAAACTACCTTCATATTTAGCGTCCTAAATTATCTTTCTAACGAGTCCTTAAATACAATCGTTTATATAAGAATTACATTGCTTTCAGCGTCCTAAACTACCTTCATATTTAGCGTCCTAAATTATCTTTCTAACGAGTCCTTAAATACAATCGTTTATATAAGAATTACATTGCTTTCAGCGTCCTAAACTACCTTCATATTTAGCGTCCTAAATTATCTTTCTAACGAGTCCTTAAATACAATCGTTTATATAAGAATTACATTGCTTTCAGCGTCCTAAACTACCTTCATATTTAGCGTCCTAAATTATCTTTCTAACGAGTCCTTAAATACAATCGTTCATATAAGAATTACATTGCTTTCAGCGTCCTAAACTACCTTCATATTTAGCGTCCTAAATTATCTTTCTAACGAGTCCTTAAATACAATCGTTTATATAAGAATTACATTGCTTTCAGCGTCCTAAACTACCTTCATATTTAGCGTCCTAAATTATCTTTCTAACGAGTCCTCCAATAAAATCGTTTATATAAGAATTACATTGCTTTCAGCGTCCTAAATTATCTTAATATTTAGCGTCCTAAATTATCTTTCTAACGAGTCCTCTAATAAAATCGTTTATATAAGAATTACATTGCTTTCAGCGTCCTAAATTATCTTAATATTTAGCGTCCTAAATTATATTTCTAACGCGTCCTGTGATACAATCGTTTATATAAGGATGACATTGCTTTCAGCGTCCTAAATTATCTTAATATTTAGCGTCCTAAATTATCTTTCTAACGTGTCCTCCGATACAATCGTTTATATAAGGATGACATTGCTTTCAGCGTCATAAATTATCTTAATATTTAGCGTCCTAAATTATCTTTCTAACGAGTCCTCCAATAAAATCGTTTATATAAGAATTACATTGCTTTCAGCGTCCTAAATTATCTTAATATTTAGTGTCCTAAATTATCTTTCTAACGCGTCCTGTGATACAATCGTTTATATAAGGATGACATTGCTTTCAGCGTCCTAAATTATCTTAATATTTAGCGTCCTAAATTATCTTTCTAACGTGTCCTCCGATACAATCGTTTATATAAGGATGACATTGCTTTCAGCGCCATAAATTATCTTAATATTTAGCGTCCTAAATTATCTTTCTAACGAGTCCTCAAATACAATTGTTTATATAAGAATTACATTGCTTTCAGCGTCCTAAATTGTCTTAATATTTAGCGTCCTAAATTATCTTTCTAACGAGTCCTCCAATAAAATCGTTTATATAAGAATTACATTGCTTTCAGCGTCCTAAATTATCTTAATATTTAGCGTCCTAAATTATTTTTCTAACGAGTCCTCCAATAAAATCGTTTATATAAGAATTACATTGCTTTCAGCGTCCTAAATTTTTTTAATATTTAGCGTCCTAAATTATCTTTCTAACGAGTCCTTAAATACAATCGTTTATATAAGAATTACATTGCTTTCAGCGTCCTAAACTACCTTCATATTTAGCGTCCTAAGTTATCTTTCTAACGAGTCCTTAAATACAATCGTTTATATAAGAATTACATTGCTTTCAGCGTCCTAAACTACCTTCATATTTAGCGTCCTAAATTATCTTTCTAACGAGTCCTTAAATACAATCGTTTATATAAGAATTACATTGCTTTCAGCGTCCTAAACTACCTTCATATTTAGCGTCCTAAATTATCTTTCTAACGAGTCCTTAAATACAATCGTTCATATAAGAATTACATTGCTTTCAGCGTCCTAAATTATCTTCATATTTAGCGTCCGAAATTATCTTTCTAACGAGTCCTCTAATAAAATCGTTTATATAAGAATTACATTGCTTTTAGCGTCCTAAATTATCTTAATATTTAGCGTCCTAAATTATATTTCTAACGCGTCCTGTGATACAATCGTGTATATAAGGATGACATTGCTTTCAGCGTCCTGAATTATCTTAATATTTAGCGTCCTAAATTATCTTTCTAACGTGTCCTCCGATACAATCGTTTATATAAGGATGACATTGCTTTCAGCGTCATAAATTATCTTAATATTTAGCGTCCTAAATTATCTTTCTAACGAGTCCTCCAATAAAATCGTTTATATAAGAATTACATTGCTTTCAGCGTCCTAAATTATCTTAATATTTAGTGTCCTAAATTATCTTTCTAACGCGTCCTGTGATACAATCGTTTATATAAGGATGACATTGCTTTCAGCGTCCTAAATTATCTTAATATTTAGCGTCCTAAATTATCTTTCTAACGTGTCCTCCGATACAATCGTTTATATAAGGATGACATTGCTTTCAGCGCCATAAATTATCTTAATATTTAGCGTCCTAAATTATCTTTCTAACGAGTCCTCAAATACAATTGTTTATATAAGAATTACATTGCTTTCAGCGTCCTAAATTATCTTAATATTTAGCGTCCTAAATTATCTTTCTAACGAGTCCTCCAATAAAATCGTTTATATAAGAATTACATTGCTTTCAGCGTCCTAAATTATCTTAATATTTAGCGTCCTAAATTATTTTTCTAACGAGTCCTCCAATAAAATCGTTTATATAAGAATTACATTGCTTTCAGCGTCCTAATTTTTTTTAATATTTAGCGTCCTAAATTATCTTTCTAACGGGTCCTTAAATACAATCGTTTATATAAGAATTACATTGCTTTCAGCGTCCTAAACTACCTTCATATTTAGCGTCCTAAGTTATCTTTCTAACGAGTCCTTAAATACAATCGTTTATATAAGAATTACATAGCTTTCAGCGTCCTAAACTACCTTCATATTTAGCGTCCTAAATTATCTTTCTAACGAGTCCTTAAATACAATCGTTTATATAAGAATTACATTGCTTTCAGCGTCCTAAACTACCTTCATATTTAGCGTCCTAAATTATCTTTCTAACGAGTCCTTAAATACAATCGTTCATATAAGAATTACATTGCTTTCAGCGTCCTAAATTATCTTCATATTTAGCGTCCGAAATTATCTTTCTAACGAGTCTTCCAATAAAATCGTTTATATAAGAATTACATTGCTTTCAGCGTCCTAAATTATCTTAATATTTAGCGTGCTAAATTATCTTTCTAAGGAGCTATCCGATACAATCGTTTATATAAGAATTACATTGCTTTCAGCGTCCTAAATTATCTTAATATTTAGCGTCCTAAATTATCTTTCTAACGAGTCCTCCAATAAAATCGTTTATATAAGAATTACATTGCTTTCAGCGTCCTAAATTATCTTAATATTTAGCGTCCTAAATTATCTTTCTAACGAGTCCTCCAATAAAATCGTTTATATAAGAATTACATTGCTTTCAGCGTCCATAATTATCTTAATATTTAGTGTCCTAAATTATCTTTCTAACGCGTCCTGTGATACAATCGTTTATATAAGGATGACATTGCTTTCAGCGCCATAAATTATCTTAATATTTAGCGTCCTAAATTATCTTTCTAACGAGTCCTTAAATACAATCGTTTATATAAGAATTACATTGCTTTCAGCGTCCTAAACTACCTTCATATTTAGCGTCCTAAATTATCTTTCTAACGAGTCCTTAAATACAATCGTTTATATAAGAATTACATTGCTTTCAGCGTCCTAAACTACCTTCATATTTAGCGTCCTAAATTATCTTTCTAACGAGTCCTTAAATACAATCGTTTATATAAGAATTACATTGCTTTCAGCGTCCTAAACTACCTTCATATTTAGCGTCCTAAATTATCTTTCTAACGAGTCCTTAAATACAATCGTTTATATAAGAATTACATTGCTTTCAGCGTCCTAAACTACCTTCATATTTAGCGTCCTAAATTATCTTTCTAACGAGTCCTTAAATACAATCGTTTATATAAGAATTACATTGCTTTCAGCGTCCTAAACTACCTTCATATTTAGCGTCCTAAATTATCTTTCTAACGAGTCCTTAAATACAATCGTTTATATAAGAATTACATTGCTTTCAGCGTCCTAAACTACCTTCATATTTAGCGTCCTAAATTATCTTTCTAACGAGTCCTTAAATACAATCGTTTATATAAGAATTACATTGCTTTCAGCGTCCTAAACTACCTTCATATTTAGCGTCCTAAATTATCTTTCTAACGAGTCCTTAAATACAATCGTTTATATAAGAATTACATTGCTTTCAGCGTCCTAAACTACCTTCATATTTAGCGTCCTAAATTATCTTTCTAACGAGTCCTTAAATACAATCGTTTATATAAGAATTACATTGCTTTCAGCGTCCTAAACTACCTTCATATTTAGCGTCCTAAATTATCTTTCTAACGAGTCCTTAAATACAATCGTTCATATAAGAATTACATTGCTTTCAGCGTCCTAAACTACCTTCATATTTAGCGTCCTAAATTATCTTTCTAACGAGTCCTTAAATACAATCGTTTATATAAGAATTACATTGCTTTCAGCGTCCTAAACTACCTTCATATTTAGCGTCCTAAATTATCTTTCTAACGAGTCCTTAAATACAATCGTTTATATAAGAATTACATTGCTTTCAGCGTCCTAAACTACCTTCATATTTAGCGTCCTAAATTATCTTTCTAACGAGTCCTTAAATACAATCGTTTATATAAGAATTACATTGCTTTCAGCGTCCTAAACTACCTTCATATTTAGCGTCCTAAATTATCTTTCTAACGAGTCCTTAAATACAATCGTTTATATAAGAATTACATTGCTTTCAGCGTCCTAAACTACCTTCATATTTAGCGTCCTAAATTATCTTTCTAACGAGTCCTTAAATACAATCGTTCATATAAGAATTACATTGCTTTCAGCGTCCTAAACTACCTTCATATTTAGCGTCCTAAATTATCTTTCTAACGAGTCCTTAAATACAATCGTTTATATAAGAATTACATTGCTTTCAGCGTCCTAAACTACCTTCATATTTAGCGTCCTAAATTATCTTTCTAACGAGTCCTTAAATACAATCGTTTATATAAGAATTACATTGCTTTCAGCGTCCTAAACTACCTTCATATTTAGCGTCCTAAATTATCTTTCTAACGAGTCCTTAAATACAATCGTTTATATAAGAATTACATTGCTTTCAGCGTCCTAAACTACCTTCATATTTAGCGTCCTAAATTATCTTTCTAACGAGTCCTTAAATACAATCGTTTATATAAGAATTACATTGCTTTCAGCGTCCTAAACTACCTTCATATTTAGCGTCCTAAATTATCTTTCTAACGAGTCCTTAAATACAATCGTTTATATAAGAATTACATTGCTTTCAGCGTCCTAAACTACCTTCATATTTAGCGTCCTAAATTATCTTTCTAACGAGTCCTTAAATACAATCGTTCATATAAGAATTACATTGCTTTCAGCGTCCTAAACTACCTTCATATTTAGCGTCCTAAATTATCTTTCTAACGAGTCCTTAAATACAATCGTTTATATAAGAATTACATTGCTTTCAGCGTCCTAAACTACCTTCATATTTAGCGTCCTAAATTATCTTTCTAACGAGTCCTTAAATACAATCGTTTATATAAGAATTACATTGCTTTCAGCGTCCTAAACTACCTTCATATTTAGCGTCCTAAATTATCTTTCTAACGAGTCCTTAAATACAATCGTTTATATAAGAATTACATTGCTTTCAGCGTCCAGACTACCTTCATATTTAGCGTCCTAAATTATCTTTCTAACGAGTCCTTAAATACAATCGTTTATATAAGAATTACATTGCTTTCAGCGTCCTAAACTACCTTCATATTTAGCGTCCTAAATTATCTTTCTAACGAGTCCTTAAATACAATCGTTTATATAAGAATTACATTGCTTTCAGCGTCCTAAACTACCTTCATATTTAGCGTCCTAAATTATCTTTCTAACGAGTCCTTAAATACAATCGTTTATATAAGAATTACATTGCTTTCAGCGTCCTAAACTACCTTCATATTTAGCGTCCTAAATTATCTTTCTAACGAGTCCTTAAATACAATCGTTTATATAAGAATTACATTGCTTTCAGCGTCCTAAACTACCTTCATATTTAGCGTCCTAAATTATCTTTCTAACGAGTCCTTAAATACAATCGTTTATATAAGAATTACATTGCTTTCAGCGTCCTAAACTACCTTCATATTTAGCGTCCTAAATTATCTTTCTAACGAGTCCTTAAATACAATCGTTCATATAAGAATTACATTGCTTTCAGCGTCCTAAACTACCTTCATATTTAGCGTCCTAAATTATCTTTCTAACGAGTCCTTGAATACAATCGTTTATATAAGAATTACATTGCTTTCAGCGTCCTAAACTACCTTCATATTTAGCGTCCTAAATTATCTTTCTAACGAGTCCTTAAATACAATCGTTTATATAAGAATTACATTGCTTTCAGCGTCCTAAACTACCTTCATATTTAGCGTCCTAAGTTATCTTTCTAACGAGTCCTTAAATACAATCGTTTATATAAGAATTACATTGCTTTCAGCGTCCTAAACTACCTTCATATTTAGCGTCCTAAATTATCTTTCTAACGAGTCCTTAAATACAATCGTTTATATAAGAATTACATTGCTTTCGGCGTCCTAAACTACCTTCATATTTAGCGTCCTAAATTATCTTTCTAACGAGTCCTTAAATACAATCGTTCATATAAGAATTACATTGCTTTCAGCGTCCTAAATTATCTTCATATTTAGCGTCCGAAATTATCTTTCTAACGAGTCTTCCAATAAAATCGTTTATATAAGAATTACATTGCTTTCAGCGTCCTAAATTATCTTAATATTTAGCGTGCTAAATTATTTTTCTAAGGAGCTATCCGATACAATCGTTTATATAAGAATTACATTGCTTTCAGCGTCCTAAATTATCTTAATATTTAGCGTCCTAAATTATCTTTCTAACGAGTCCTCCAATAAAATCGTTTATATAAGAATTACATTGCTTTCAGCGTCCTAAATTATCTTAATATTTAGCGTCCTAAATTATCTTTCTAACGCGTCCTGTGATACAATCGTTTATATAAGCATGACATTGCTTTCAGCGTCCTAAATTATCTTAATATTTAGCGTCCTAAATTATCTTTCTAACGTGTCCTCCGATACAATCGTTTATATAAGGATGACATTGCTTTCAGCGTCATAAATTATCTTAATATTTAGCGTCCTAAATTATCTTTCTAACGAGTCCTCAAATACAATTGTTTATATAAGAATTACATTGCTTTCAGCGTCCTAAATTATCTTAATATTTAGCGTCCTAAATTATCTTTCTAACGAGTCCTCCAATAAAATCGTTTATATAAGAATTACATTGCTTTCAGCGTCCTAAACTACCTTCATATTTAGCGTCCTAAATTATCTTTCTAACGAGTCCTTAAATACAATCGTTTATATAAGAATTACATTGCTTTCAGCGTCCTAAACTACCTTCATATTTAGCGTCCTAAATTATCTTTCTAACGAGTCCTTAAATACAATCGTTTATATAAGAATTACATTGCTTTCAGCGTCCTAAACTACCTTCATATTTAGCGTCCTAAATTATCTTTCTAACGAGTCCTTAAATACAATCGTTTATATAAGAATTACATTGCTTTCAGCGTCCTAAACTACCTTCATATTTAGCGTCCTAAATTATCTTTCTAACGAGTCCTTAAATACAATCGTTTATATAAGAATTACATTGCTTTCAGCGTCCTAAACTACCTTCATATTTAGCGTCCTAAATTATCTTTCTAACGAGTCCTTAAATACAATCGTTTATATAAGAATTACATTGCTTTCAGCGTCCTAAACTACCTTCATATTTAGCGTCCTAAATTATCTTTCTAACGAGTCCTTAAATACAATCGTTCATATAAGAATTACATTGCTTTCAGCGTCCTAAACTACCTTCATATTTAGCGTCCTAAATTATCTTTCTAACGAGTCCTTAAATACAATCGTTTATATAAGAATTACATTGCTTTCAGCGTCCTAAACTACCTTCATATTTAGCGTCCTAAATTATCTTTCTAACGAGTCCTTAAATACAATCGTTTATATAAGAATTACATTGCTTTCAGCGTCCTAAACTACCTTCATATTTAGCGTTCTAAGTTATCTTTCTAACGAGTCCTTAAATACAATCGTTTATATA
The DNA here is from genome assembly GCA_963556195.1 of Sepiola atlantica. Lineage (NCBI taxonomy): Eukaryota > Metazoa > Mollusca > Cephalopoda > Sepiida > Sepiolidae > Sepiola > Sepiola atlantica. The sequence goes on from OY744554.1 coordinate 43,856,497, forward strand.
AGAATTACATTGCTTTCAGCGTCCTAAACTACCTTCATATTTAGCGTCCTAAATTATCTTTCTAACGAGTCCTTAAATACAATCGTTCATATAAGAATTACATTGCTTTCAGCGTCCTAAATTATCTTCATATTTAGCGTCCGAAATTATCTTTCTAACGAGTCTTCCAATAAAATCGTTTATATAAGAATTACATTGCTTTCAGCGTCCTAAATTATCTTAATATTTAGCGTGCTAAATTATTTTTCTAAGGAGCTATCCGATACAATCGTTTATATAAGAATTACATTGCTTTCAGCGTCCTAAATTATCTTAATATTTAGCGTCTTAAATTATCTTTCTAACGAGTCCTCCAATAAAATCGTTTATATAAGAATTACATTGCTTTCAGCGTCCTAAATTATCTTAATATTTAGCGTCCTAAATTATCTTTCTAACGAGTCCTCCAATAAAATCGTTTATATAAGAATTACATTGCTTTCAGGGTCCTAAATTATCTTAATATTTAGTGTCCTTAATTATCTTTCTAACGCGTCCTGTGATACAATCGTTTATATAAGGATGACATTGCTTTCAGCGTCCTAAATTATCTTAATATTTAGCGTCCTAAATTATCTTTCTAACGTGTCCTCCGATACAATCGTTTATATAAGGATGACATTGCTTTCAGCGTCATAAATTATCTTAATATTTAGCGTCCTAAATTATCTTTCTAACGAGTCCTCAAATACAATTGTTTATATAAGAATTACATTGCTTTCAGCGTCCTAAATTATCTTAATATTTAGCGTCCTTAATTATCTTTCTAACGAGTCCTCCAATAAAATCGTTTATATAAGAATTACATTGCTTTCAGGGTCCTAAATTATCTTAATATTTAGCGTCCTAAATTATCTTTCTAACGAGTCCTCCAATAAAATCGTTTATATAAGAATTACATTGCTTTCAGCGTCCTAAATTATCTTAATATTTAGCGTCCTAAATTATTTTTCTAACGTGTCCTCCAATAAAATCGTTTATATAAGAATTACATTGCTTTCAGCGTCCTAAATTTTTTTAATATTACGCGTCCTAAATTATCTTTCTAACGAGTCCTTAAATACAATCGTTTATATAAGAATTACATTGCTTTCAGCGTCCTAAACTACCTTCATATTTAGCGTCCTAAATTATCTTTCTAACGAGTCCTTAAATACAATCGTTCATATAAGAATTACATTGCTTTCAGCGTCCTAAATTATCTTCATATTTAGCGTCCGAAATTATCTTTCTAACGAGTCTTCCAATAAAATCGTTTATATAAGAATTACATTGCTTTCAGCGTCCTAAATTATCTTAATATTTAGCGTCCTAAATTATCTTTCTAACGAGTCCTCCAATAAAATCGTTTATATAAGAATTACATTGCTTTCAGCGTCCTAAATTATCTTAATATTTAGCGTCCTAAATTATCTTTCTAACGAGTCCTCCAATAAAATCGTTTATATAAGAATTACATTGCTTTCAGCGTCCTAAATTATCTTAATATTTAGCGTCCTAAATTATCTTTCTAACGCGTCCTGTGATACAATCGTTTATATAAGGATGACATTGCTTTCAGCGTCCTAAATTATCTTAATATTTAGCGTCCTAAATTATCTTTCTAACGTGTCCTCCGATACAATCGTTTATATAAGGATGACATTGCTTTCAGCGTCATAAATTATCTTAATATTTAGCGTCCTAAATTATCTTTCTAACGAGTCCTCAAATACAATTGTTTATATAAGAATTACATTGCTTTCAGCGTCCTAAATTATCTTAATATTTAGCGTCCTAAATTATCTTTCTAACGAGTCCTCCAATAAAATCGTTTATATAAGAATTACATTGCTTTCAGCGTCCTAAATTATCTTAATATTTAGCGTCCTAAATTATCTTTCTAACGAGTCCTCCAATAAAATCGTTTATATAAGAATTACATTGCTTTCAGGGTCCTAAATTATCTTAATATTTAGTGTCCTAAATTATCTTTCTAACGCGTCCTGTGATACAATCGTTTATATAAGGATGACATTGCTTTCAGCGTCTTAAATTATCTTAATATTTAGCGTCCTAAATTATCTTTCTAACGTGTCCTCCGATACAATCGTTTATATAAGGATGACATTGCTTTCAGCGTCATAAATTATCTTAATATTTAGCGTCCTAAATTATCTTTCTAACGAGTCCTCAAATACAATTGTTTATATAAGAATTACATTGCTTTCAGAGTCCTAAATTATCTTAATATTTAGCGTCCTAAATTATCTTTCTAACGAGTCCTCCAATAAAATCGTTTATATAAGAATTACATTGCTTTCAGCGTCCTAAATTATCTTAATATTTAGCGTCCTAAATTATTTTTCTAACGTGTCCTCCAATAAAATCGTTTATATAAGAATTACATTGCTTTCAGCGTCCTAAATTTTTTTAATATTACGCGTCCTAAATTATTTTTCTAACGAGTCCTTAAATACAATCGTTTATATAAGAATTACATTGCTTTCAGCGTCCTAAACTACCTTCATATTTAGCGTCCTAAATTATCTTTCTAACGAGTCCTTAAATACAATCGTTCATATAAGAATTACATTGCTTTCAGCGTCCTAAATTATCTTCATATTTAGCGTCCGAAATTATCTTTCTAACGAGTCTTCCAATAAAATCGTTTATATAAGAATTACATTGCTTTCAGCGTCCTAAATTATCTTAATATTTAGCGTCCTAAATTATCTTTCTAACGAGTCCTCCAATAAAATCGTTTATATAAGAATTACATTGCTTTCAGCGTCCTAAATTATCTTAATATTTAGCGTCCTAAATTATCTTTCTAACGAGTCCTCCAATAAAATCGTTTATATAAGAATTACATTGCTTTCAGCGTCCTAAATTATCTTAATATTTAGCGTCCTAAATTATCTTTCTAACGCGTCCTGTGATACAATCGTTTATATAAGGATGACATTGCTTTCAGCGTCCTAAATTATCTTAATATTTAGCGTCCTAAATTATCTTTCTAACATGTCCTCCGATACAATCGTTTATATAAGGATGACATTGCTTTCAGCGTCATAAATTATCTTAATATTTAGCGTCCTAAATTATCTTTCTAACGAGTCCTCAAATACAATTGTTTATATAAGAATTACATTGCTTTCAGCGTCCTAAATTATCTTAATATTTAGCGTCCTAAATTATCTTTCTAACGAGTCCTCCAATAAAATCGTTTATATAAGAATTACATTGCTTTCAGCGTCCTAAATTATCTTAATATTTAGCGTCCTAAATTATCTTTCTAACGAGTCCTCCAATAAAATCGTTTATATAAGAATTACATTGCTTTCAGCGTCCTAAATTATCTTAATATTTAGCGTCCTAAATTATTTTTCTAACGAGTCCTCCAATAAAATCGTTTATATAAGAATTACATTGCTTTCAGCGTCCTAAATTTTTTTAATATTTAGCGTCCTAAATTATCTTTCTAACGAGTCATCCAATAAAATCGTTTATATAAGAATTACATTGCTTTCAGCGTCCTAAATTATCTTAATATTTAGCGTCCTAAATTATCTTTCTAACGAGTCCTCCAATAAAATCGTTTATATAAGAATTACATTGCTTTCAGCGTCCTAAATTATTATAATATTTAGCGTCCTAAATTATCTTAATATTTAGCGTCCTAAATTATCTTTCTTACTGCTGAATATCAACTGAATCAGCATGTAACTAATAAGGAGGCGATCCGAATACAAAGCTGGCCAATTGAGGCAGACTTAAATGAAAAAAACAAATGACTTTTATCGGCTATATATATATATATATATAAACAAAGGGCTCGAACATTTAGTTGTTACTGGTAGAGTGCCAAGGTTATGGACAATAATGTGTAGTTGGCAAACCTTAATGTAATTAGACTGTTTCGTTCAATGGATAATAGGACAATGTGGAAGACCATAGTCGCCGACGCCTTACGAAGGCAAGGCCGTCCATGATGCTGCAATTATTCATGGCAATTCTTCCTTTTTTAAAACATTCTATTTCTCTTCAATGATCTAATCGATAATATAAATTAATTTCAATTTTTAAAAATTTTTTACAAAAGAGTTAACCTGTATCAAGGTCATAACCCTCTTTCTAATTTATTCTAACCGGGTTCCTGGCAATCGATCTACTTCTCACCTCGTCTTTAATCCTGGCCCAGGCAGAGTTTCGACCGATGTAACCTCCGACCTTCTTCAGCTGAATCTTTATTTTGAACTTGGAAACATATATAGCATTTCAAACTGAACCCTTTATTTAATCTGCAATAGTGGATTGTTCTTGTTTTGTCAGCCATTACCGGGTAGAATTGGTAATTAATTATTATGTTCAATACTTACTACACAGGCGATATCAATTAATTAATATTAATTATTTAATATTAATTAATTAATATCAATTTAGAATAACATAACAATCAATAAACATTTCTATCCAGTCATGGCTGACAGAACAGGAACAATCTAGCCGTGTGAATTGAATAAAATGTTCAGTTCAAAATTTTGTATAGCTTCCCGGGTTCGGCTAGAAGACTCCCAAGTTCGAAAAGAAGATTGGAGGTTACATCGGCGAAAACGTTGTGGAAATAACGAAGATGAGAATAATCCAAACACTAGAAAATAATTGCAAAAAATAAAATAACAAGCAAAAATTCAATGCAACAATGTGAATATATATAAGTAAAAAAAAAAAGAATTTAATGTAAATAAATCAGTGTTTTTGGTTTTATTGAAGCGGTTAGCTCCCAAAATGGCGGCCAAATTTTATCGATTTATTTATCTATTTTTTTGTTATAGAAGTCGCTCCAGACAAGGCATGAAGCCACTGGATGTAAGGAGCTAAAAATAAAAAATAAAAACTACTTCAAGGTCAAAAACCAGCCAACGATAAGTGTTAGATAGAGGATAGATTCTGACCCAGAAAACAGCAATTCTTACCGCTTTGTCAGAAACATCGCTCATGGGATGTGAGTACTAAAGGATGACATAATGGAAGCGAGAGTTACGAGGCTGGTGAAAGTAAACTTAAGGTCCACTTTCTACTCTCTCTAAATTACTTAATTAACAAATAATAAAATCTGCCACCTGGACTTAGGGTTAGTGCTAAGGTTAAGGATGTGTATGTTTGATCTAGAAACAAATAATATAGTCAATAATTGTAGTCTGAATAATTCACTCTGTATTTTGGCCATTTTTTTTATTTTGCTTAGGGGTGAAATGGGGTGAAATGGGACACTTTTTGACGTTTTCTTTGCCGTTTGATAACGTCCAAAAACTCCATGCATGAAGGGGGAAATGTGCTCAGGGTAGCAAATGAATTCTCAGAATTCAGTCAAATAAAGATAATGCCTGGGAATATTCCCGATAGTACTAAAATGTACCAAGTTTTATGAGGTACTTTACGTATCTTGAAAAAAAAAATTACCGGGGTGAACAAGGCCACCTATATCAAGAATTTAAAAATCACCATAAAGGAGAGCATTAAGAATGTTTTCACCACGAACACATCACGTATATTAGATGAAGTTACTTTACTTTTGCGTACATTTTTTTACAATAAAAGTCCTGTTAAAGATCAGTATCACTTGGTAACACACCCAGGGCACACATACTCGTCACAGATGTTACATGTCAACCAACTCTTTTCATAAGGTCACAAATGGGAAACAAACATAAAATGAACTAATCCAATGTTTAGACACAATCCTAACCCACACCTGGAATATTCCAAAACAACAACCAAAATTCCAACAATGCAGAGTTTTATTTATTTATTTTTTTAAATTAAAATTTATTTTTAATTTTTTAAAATCTTTTAAATTTTCAAATGTGAAACAAACACACCTTGCATATTCCAAAACAACAACCAAAATTCCAACAATGCAGAGTTTTATTTATTTATTTTTTTAAATTAAAATTAAAATTTATTTTTAATTTTTTAAAATCTTTAAAATTTTCAAATATTCAAAAACAACAACCAAAATTCCAACAATACAGAGTTTTGTTTGGGAATCGTTATGCATCTTTGAAGTTGTATACCACTCTCCTGCTAGAATCGATAAATACATAAAAATGCAGGGTGGTCCACTTCACATCGGTCACTCAATTCTCAGAAAAATCTGCTTCCCATCAAAGAATTTAAAAAGAGCTTTGCAATTATACTCATATGGCCTTCTCACTTCAAGAATATCATATACACTTCAAGAATATCATATACACTTCAAGAATATCATATACACTTCAAGAATATCATATACACTAGAGTTTTCAAGTGATCTTAATAGAAATCAGCAAAAGATTTTATTAGACAGTGAAAAGGTGCATCCGTAGGGATTCACACTTCTTTCTTCATCAGAGTGCAGAGCAGAAAGAATGATACAGTTTTGATAGCCATATCGTAAACACAATGCCGGATGCAATCCATAATGAAAGCATCAAACTTTGAGGATTAGTTAGGATGAAAATAGGGACAATAAACGTGGCCCATTTCACCCCGGAGGACCTTATATTATATTATTTTTTAGCAGTATTTCCTTTCACTAATTTTTTATTTATTTTTATTTTATTTTACTTTTTTTAATATTTTATTTAATTTATTTTTTGAATTAAAAAAAAATTTATTTTTAATTTTTTTAAATTTTTAAATTTTTAAATTTTCAAATGTGAAACAAACACACCTGGAATATTCCAAAACAACAACCAACATTCCAACAATAAAGAGTTTTGGTTGGGAATGGGAATCATTATGTATCTTTGAAGTTATATACCCCTCTCCTGCTAGATTCGATAAATATGTCAAACTGCAGGGTGGTCCACTTCACCTCGGTTACTCAATTCTAAGAAAAATCTGCTTTTCATCAAAAAATGTAAAAAGTGCTTTGGAATTATACTTATATGGCATTCTCACTTCAAGAATATCATATACACTTCAAGAATATCATATACACTTCAAGAATATCATATACATTTCAAGAATATCATATACACTTCAAGAATATCATATACACTGCAAGAATATCATATACACTTCAAGAATATCAAACACGAGTTCTTAAGTGATCTAAATTGAAATCAGCAAAAAGTTTTATTAGATAATAAAAAAGTGCATCCGTTGGCATTCACACTTCTTTCTTCATCAGAGTGAAGAGCAGAAAGAATGATACAGTTTTAATGGCCGCCATATCATGAAGACAATGCCTGATGCAATCCAAAATGGAAGCATCAAATTCTGGGAAAAACAAAGTTGGGAGAAAATAGGGATAATGATTTGTAGCCTATTTCACCCCAGGTTATCTTAAACTCCTTTTTTTTTAGCTTAACGGAAGTTGGTTATCCTACTAATGGTGCTTCCACACAAAAAAGTCAAAATCTTTAGTAAAATAAGTTATATATATATATATATATATATATATATATATATATATATATATATATATATAGAAAAGAGGGTAGTGCAGTATTAGTGCAGTTCTAACGAGAGAAAAGTATATACGTAAAGGAGTAAGGCTACCAACATTTGTAGAATGTGTTTTTCAACATTTATTTATTATTTTGTTGTTTTACCATTTTATATTTTTATAAATAAATGTTGAAAAAAAACATTCTACAAATGTTGGTAGCCTTACTCCTTTACATATTTGGGAGAGTGCAACCGAAACATGTATGCACATATGTAACCGATAATGTTTGTATAAATAAAAATTTATACTTCTATATATATATATATATATATATATATATATATATATATATATGTATATATATATATATATATATATATATATATATATATATATATATATATATATATATATATATATATGTATATATATATATATATATATATATATATATATATATATATATGTATATATATATATATATATATATATATAGTCTCGGAAGTTTCTCAACCATTAAAACTAAAAAAAAAAAACCCAAAAAAAACCTTAAGTCCCAGGTCGTTCAGTGGAAAATCACTCATGTAAGTCAATTTAGTTTTTACAGTTATTATATTAGTTTGCTTCTAACAATATTTAAGGGATCATCAGTTGTTTACCATGAAAAACTGTTTCGGGAATTTAAAAACAATTGAGAACAACATTTTCTACCAAGAGACGGTTGTGAACACATGCAAGACTAGCAGGTTATACTGAATTACTTGCAGGGAGTTTGCGTCGTCTTTCCCACATATTGCGTCTGTTATTCTCAAAATGGTCACCCATCCGATAATGGCCATGCTAAACTTCGGTTATCTAACGAAGAAATGCTGGTACAGAACATCCGGATTTTGTTATCAGTGCACATAATAAAAAAAAAAATATGAAAATTAAAAAAATAAATACAACAAAAAGACGACATGAATTTGCACAAACTTTTATTTATTTATGAAAAAAACTATATATATATATATATATATATATATATATATATATATATATATATATATATATATATATATATATATATATAATCATTCGTGTCCCACTTAACCCCGGGGTACCATGCATTCAAAAAATGTTCCGCAACATTTTTTAATTAGTTGTGACCCAATCTTGGAAATATTTGACACGGGGGTAGATATTTCGAGTTGAGTCTGTCCAATGTCTTTGGTCGACACGCAGAAGAAAGTTGAACATTGAGACCAGGTCGGAGGCTCCATCCAGTCCACATGTTCTGCTAAACTCACTCGCAGTAATCTAAAAAAGAAAAAAATGAATATATTTTAGTGAGAAAAAAACAAAAAAAATGAATATATTTTAGTGAGATAAAAAACAAAAAAAATGAATATATTTTAGTGAGAAAAAAACAAAAAAAATGAATATATTTTAGTGAGAAAAAAACTAAAAAAATGAATATATTTTAGTGAGATAAAAAACAAAAAAAATGAATATATTTTAGTGAGATAAAAACAAAAAAAAATGAATATATTTTAGTGATATAAAACAAAACAAATGAATATATTTTAGTGAGAAAAAAACAAAAAAATGAATATATTTTAGTGAGATAAAAAAATGAATATATTTTAGTGAGATAAAAAAAATGAATATATTTTAGTGAGATAAAAAAAAGAATGAATATATTTTAGTGAGATAAAAAAAAAAATGAATATATTTTAGTGAGATAAAAAAATGAATATATTTTAGTGAGATAAAAAACAAAAAAAATGAATATATTTTAGTGAGATAAAAACAAAAAAAAATGAATATATTTTAGTGAGAAAAAAACAAAAAAAAAATGAATATATTTTAGTGAGATAAAAAAAAGAATGAATATATTTTAGTGAGATAAAAAAACAAAAAAAATGCATATATTTTAGTGAGATAAAAACAAAAAAAAAATGAATATATTTTAGTGAGAAAAAAACAAAAAAAAATGAATATGTTTTAGTGAGATAAAAAAATGAATATATTTTAGTGAGATAAAAAAACAAAAAAAATGAATATATTTTAGTGAGATAAAAACAAAAACAAAAATGAATATATTTTAGTGAGAAAAAAACAAAAAAAATGAATATATTTTAGTGAGAAAAAAACAAAAAAAAAATGAATATATTTTAGTGAGAAAAAAACAAAAAAAAATGAATATGTTTTAGTGAGATAAAAACAAAAAAAAAATGAATATATTTTAGTGAGAAAAAAACAAAAAAAAAAATGAATATATTTTAGTGAGAAAAAAAACAAAAAAAATGAATATATTTTAGTGAGAAAAAAACAAAAAAAAAATGAATATATTTTAGTGAGAAAAAAACAAAAAAAATGAATATATTTTAGTGAGATAAAAACAAAAAAAAAATGAATATATTTTAGTGAGAAAAAAACAAAAAAAAATGAATATGTTTTAGTGAGATAAAAAAATGAATATATTTTAGTGAGATAAAAAAACAAAAAAAATGAATATATTTTAGTGAGATAAAAACAAAAACAAAAATGAATATATTTTAGTGAGATAAAAACAAAAAATAATGAATATATTTTAGTGAGAAAAAAACAAAAAAAAATGAATATATTTTAGTGAGATAAAAAAAATGAATATATTTTAGTGAGATAAAAAAACAAAAAAATGAATATATTTTAGTGAGATAAAAACAAAAAAAAATGAATATATTTTAGTGAGAAAAAAACAAAAAAAATGAATATATTTTAGTGAGATAAAAACAAAAAAAAATGAATATATTTAAGGGATCATCAGTTGTTTAGCATGAAAAACTGTTTCGGGAATTTAAAAACAATTGAGAACAACATTTTCTACCAAGAGACGGTTGTGAACACATGCAAGACTAGCAGGTTATACTGAATTACTTGCAGGGAGTTTGCGTCTGTTATTCTCAAAATGGTCACCCATCCGATAATGGCCATGCTAAACTTCGGTTATCTAACGAAGAAATGCTGGTACAGAACATCCGGATTTTGTTATCAGTGCACATAATAAAAAAAAAAATTAAAATTAAAAAAATAAATACAACAAAAAGACGACATGAATTTGCACAAACTTTTATTTATTTATGAAATAAACTATATATATATATATATATATATATATATATATATATATATATATATATATATATATATATATAATCATTCGTGTCCCACTTAACCCCGAGTTACCATGCATTCAAAAAATGTTCCGCAACATTTTTTTATTAGTTGTGACCCAATCTTGGAAATATTTGACACGGGGGTAGATATTTCGAGTTGAGTCTGTCCAATGTCTTTGGTCGACACGCAGAAGAAAGTTGAACATTGAGGCCAGGTCGGAGGCTCCATCCAGTCCACATGTTCTGCTAAACTCACTCGCAGTAATCTAAAAAAGAAAAAAATGAATATATTTTAGTGAGAAAAAAACAAAAAAAATGAATATATTTTAGTGAGATAAAAAACCAAAAAAAATGAATATATTTTAGTGAGAAAAAAACAAAAAAAATGAATATATTTTAGTGAGAAAAAAACTAAAAAAATGAATATATTTTAGTGAGATAAAAAACAAAAAAAATGAATATATTTTAGTGAGATAAAAACAAAAAAGATGAATATATTTTAGTGAGAAAAAAACAAAAAAAAATGAATATATTTTAGTGAAAAAAACAAAAAAAAAATGAATATATTTTAGTGAGATAAAAAACTAAAAAAAATGAATATATTTTAGTGAGATAAAAAAACAAAAAAATGAATATATTTTAGTGAGATTAAAAAAAAAAATGAATAGATTTTAGTGAGATAAAAAACAAAAAAATGAATATATTTTAGTGAGAAAAAAACAAAAAAAATGAATATATTTTAGTGAGATAAAAAACAAAAAAATGAATATATTTTAGTGAGATAAAAAAACAAAAAAAATGAATATATTTTAGTGAGAAAAAAACAAAAAAAAAAGATATATTTTAGTGAGAAAAAAACAAAAAAAATGAATATATTTTAGTGAGATAAAAAAAATAATGAATATATTTTAGTGAGATAAAAAAACAAAAAAAATGAATATATTTTAGTGAGATAAAAAAATAATGAATATATTTTAGTGAGAAAAAAACAAAAAAAATGAATATATTTTAGTGAGATAAAAAAATAATGAATATAATTTAGTGAGAAAAAAACAAAAAAAATGAATATATTTTAGTGAGATAAAAAAAATGAATATATTTTAGTGAGATAAATAAACAAAAAAATGAATATATTTTAGTGAGATAAAAAAACAAAAAAAATGAATATATTTTAGTGAGATTAAAAAAAAAAAAAATGAATATATTTTAGTGAGATAAAAAAAAATGAATATATTTTAGTGAGATTAAAAAAAAAATGAATAGATTTTAGTGAGATAAAAAAACATGAATATATTTTAGTGAGATAAAAAAACAAAAAAAATGAATATATTTTAGTGAGATAAAAAAACAAAAAAAATGAATATATTTTAGTGAGATAAAAAAACAAAAAAAATGAATATATTTTAGTGAGATAAAAAAACAAAAAAAATGAATATATTTTAGTGAGATAAAAAAACAAAAAAAATGAATATATTTTAGTAAAAAAACAAAATAAATGAATATATTTTAGTAAAAAAACAAAAAAATGAATATATTTTAGTGAGAAAAAAACAAAAAAAATCAATATATTTTAGTGAGATAAAAAAAATGAATATATTTTAGTGAGATAAAAAAAATGAATATATTTTAGTGAGATAAAAAAACAAAAACAATGAATATATTTTAGTGAGATAAAAACAAAAAAAATGAATATATTTTAGTGAGATAAAAAAACAAAAAAATGAATATATTTTAGTGAGATAAAAAAAATAAATATATTTTAGTGAGAAAAAAACAAAAAAAATGAATATATTTTAGTGAGATAAAAAAAATGAATATATTTTAGTGAGATAAAAAAATGAATATATTTTAGTGAGATAAAAAAACAAAAAAAATGAATATATTTTAGTGAGATGAAAACAAAAAAAATGAATATATTTTAGTGAGATAAAAAAACAATAAAAATGAATATATTTTAGTGAGATAAAAAAAATGAATATATTTTAGTGAGATAAAAAAACAAAAAAATGAATATATTTTAGTGAGAAAAAAAACAATAAAAATGAATATATTTTAGTGAGATAAAAAAGAAAAAAAATAAATATATTTTAGTGAGAAAAAAACAAAAAAAAATGAATATATTTTAGTGAGATAAAAAAAATGAATATATTTTAGTGAGATAAAAAAAACAAAAAAAATGAATATATTTTAGTGAGATAAAAAAACAAAAGAAATGAATATATTTTAGAGAGATTAAAAAAAAAAAATGAATATATTTTAGTGAGATTAAAAATAAAAAAAATGAATATATTTTAGTGAAATAAAAAAAAAATGAATATATTTTAGTGAGATTAAAAAAAAAAATGAATATATTTTAGTTAGATAAAAAAATGAATATATTTTAGTAAAAAGACAAAAAAATGAATATATTTTAGTGAGATAAAAAAACAAAAAAAATGAATATATTTTAGTGAGATAAAAAAATGAATATATTTTAGTGAGATAAAAAAAATGAATATATTTTAGTGAGATAAAAAAATGTATATATTTTAGTGAGAAAAAAACAAAAAAAATGAATATATTTTAGTGAGAAAAAATTAAAAAATGAATATATTTTAGTGAAAAAACAAAAAAAATGAATATATTTTAGTAAAAAAACTAAAAAATGAATATAATTTAGTGAGAAAAAAAAATGAATATATTTTAGTGAGAAAAAAACAAAAAAAAAATGAATATATTTTAGTGAGAAAAAAACAAAAAAAAAATGAATATATTTTAGTGAGAAAAAAACAAAAAAAAAATGAATATATTTTAGTGAAAAAAAAAAAAAATGAATATATTTTAGTGAGAAAAAAACAACAAAAAATGAATATATTTTAGTGAAAAAAACAAAAAAAAATGAATATATTTTAGTGAGATAAAAAACTAAAAAAATGAATATATTTTAGTGAGATAAAAAAACAAAAAAATGAATATATTTTAGTGAGAAAAAAACAAAAAAATGAATATATTTTAGTGAGATAAAAAACAAAAAAATGAATATATTTTAGTGAGATAAAAAAACAAACAAAATGAATATATTTTAGTGAGAAAAAAACAAAAAAAAATAGATATATTTTAGTGAGAAAAAAACAAAAAACATGAATATATTTTAGTGAGATAAAACAAATAATGAATATATTTTAGTGAGAAAAAAACAAAAAAAATGAATATATTTTAGTGAGATAAAAAAATAATGAATATATTTTAGTGAGAAAAAAACTAAAAAAATGAATATATTTTAGTGAGATAAAAAAATAATGAATATATTTTAGTGAGAAAAAAACAAAAAAAATGAATATATTTTAGTGAGATAAAACAAATGAATATATTTTAGTGAGATAAAAAAACAAAAAAATGAATATATTTTAGTGAGATTAAAAAAAAAAATGAATAGATTTTAGTGAGATAAAAAACAAAAAAATGAATATATTTTAGTGAGAAAAAAACAAAAAAAATGAATATATTTTAGTGAGATAAAAAACAAAAAAATGAATATATTTTAGTGAGATAAAAAAACAAAAAAAATGAATATATTTTAGTGAGAAAAAAACAAAAAAAAAAGATATATTTTAGTGAGAAAAAAACAAAAAAAATGAATATATTTTAGTGAGATAAAAAAAATAATGAATATATTTTAGTGAGATAAAAAAACAAAAAAAATGAATATATTTTAGTGAGATAAAAAATAATGAATATATTTTAGTGAGAAAAAAACAAAAAAAATGAATATATTTTAGTGAGATTAAAAAATAATGAATATAATTTAGTGAGAAAAAAACAAAAAAAATGAATATATTTTAGTGAGATAAAAAAAATGAATATATTTTAGTGAGATAAAAAAACAAAAAAATGAATATATTTTAGTGAGATAAAAAAACAAAAAAAATGAATATATTTTAGTGAGATTAAAAAAAAAAAAAATGAATATATTTTAGTGAGATAAAAAAAAATGAATATATTTTAGTGAGATTAAAAAAAAAATGAATAGATTTTAGTGAGATAAAAAAAAATGAATATATTTTAGTGAGATAAAAAAACAAAAAAAATGAATATATTTTAGTGAGATAAAAAAACAAAAAAAATGAATATATTTTAGTGAGATAAAAAAACAAAAAAAATGAATATATTTTAGTGAGATAAAAAAACAAAAAAAATGAATATATTTTAGTGAGATAAAAAAACAAAAAAAATGAATATATTTTAGTAAAAAAACAAAATAAATGAATATATTTTAGTAAAAAAACAAAAAAATGAATATATTTTAGTGAGAAAAAAACAAAAAAAATCAATATATTTTAGTGAGATAAAAAAAATGAATATATTTTAGTGAGATAAAAAAAATGAATATATTTTAGTGAGATAAAAAAACAAAAACAATGAATATATTTTAGTGAGATAAAAACAAAAAAAATGAATATATTTTAGTGAGATAAAAAAACAAAAAAATGAATATATTTTAGTGAGATAAAAAAAATAAATATATTTTAGTGAGAAAAAAACAAAAAAAATGAATATATTTTAGTGAGATAAAAAAAATGAATATATTTTAGTGAGATAAAAAAATGAATATATTTTAGTGAGATAAAAAAACAAAAAAAATGAATATATTTTAGTGAGATGAACACAAAAAAAATGAATATATTTTAGTGAGATAAAAAACAATAAAAATGAATATATTTTAGTGAGATAAAAAAAATGAATATATTTTAGTGAGATAAAAAAACAAAAAAATGAATATATTTTAGTGAGAAAAAAAACAATAAAAATGAATATATTTTAGTGAGATAAAAAAGAAAAAAAATGAATATATTTTAGTGAGAAAAAAACAAAAAAAAATGAATATATTTTAGTGAGATAAAAAAAATGAATATATTTTAGTGAGATAAAAAAAACAAAAAAAATGAATATATTTTAGTGAGATAAAAAAACAAAAGAAATGAATATATTTTAGTGAGATTAAAAAAAAAAAATGAATATATTTTAGTGAGATGAAAACAAAAAAAATGAATATATTTTAGTGAGATAAAAAAAAAATGAATATATTTTAGTGAGATTAAAAAAAAAAATGAATATATTTTAGTTAGATAAAAAAATGAATATATTTTAGTAAAAAGACAAAAAAATGAATATATTTTAGTGAGATAAAAAAACAAAAAAAATGAATATATTTTAGTGAGATAAAAAAATGAATATATTTTAGTGAGATAAAAAAAATGAATATATTTTAGTGAGATAAAAAAATGTATATATTTTAGTGAGAAAAAAACAAAAAAAATGAATATATTTTAGTGAGAAAAATTAAAAAATGAATATATTTTAGTGAAAAAACAAAAAAAATGAATATATTTTAGTAAAAAAACTAAAAAATGAATATAATTTAGTGAGAAAAAAAAATGAATATATTTTAGTGAGAAAAAAACAAAAAAAAAATGAATATATTTTAGTGAGAAAAAAACAAAAAAAAAATGAATATATTTTAGTGAGAAAAAAACAAAAAAAAAATGAATATATTTTAGTGAAAAAAAAAAAAAATGAATATATTTTAGTGAGAAAAAAACAAAAAAAATGAATATATTTTAGTGAGATAAAAAAAATGAATATATTTTAGTGAGATAAAAAAACAAAAAAATGAATATATTTTAGTGAGATAAAAAAACAAAAAAAATGAATATATTTTAGTGAGATTAAAAAAAAAAAAAATGAATATATTTTAGTGAGATAAAAAAAAATGAATATATTTTAGTGAGATTAAAAAAAAAATGAATAGATTTTAGTGAGATAAAAAAAAATGAATATATTTTAGTGAGATAAAAAAACAAAAAAAATGAATATATTTTAGTGAGATAAAAAAACAAAAAAAATGAATATATTTTAGTGAGATAAAAAAACAAAAAAAATGAATATATTTTAGTGAGATAAAAAAACAAAAAAAATGAATATATTTTAGTGAGATAAAAAAACAAAAAAAATGAATATATTTTAGAAAAAAAACAAAATAAATGAATATATTTTAGTAAAAAAACAAAAAAATGAATATATTTTAGTGAGAAAAAAACAAAAAAAATCAATATATTTTAGTGAGATAAAAAAATGAATATATTTTAGTGAGATAAAAAAAATGAATATATTTTAGTGAGATAAAAAAACAAAAACAATGAATATATTTTAGTGAGATAAAAACAAAAAAAATGAATATATTTTAGTGAGATAAAAAAACAAAAAAATGAATATATTTTAGTGAGATAAAAAAAATAAATATATTTTAGTGAGAAAAAAACAAAAAAAATGAATATATTTTAGTGAGATAAAAAAAATGAATATATTTTAGTGAGATAAAAAAATGAATATATTTTAGTGAGATAAAAAAACAAAAAAAATGAATATATTTTAGTGAGATGAAAACAAAAAAAATGAATATATTTTAGTGAGATAAAAAAACAATAAAAATGAATATATTTTAGTGAGATAAAAAACATGAATATATTTTAGTGAGATAAAAAAACAAAAAAATGAATATATTTTAGTGAGAAAAAAAACAATAAAAATGAATATATTTTAGTGAGATAAAAAAGAAAAAAAATGAATATATTTTAGTGAGAAAAAAACAAAAAAAAATGAATATATTTTAGTGAGATAAAAAAAATGAATATATTTTAGTGAGATAAAAAAAACAAAAAAAATGAATATATTTTAGTGAGATAAAAAAACAAAAGAAATGAATATATTTTAGTGAGATTAAAAAAAAAAAATGAATATATTTTAGTGAGATTAAAAAAAAAAAAATGAATATATTTTAGTGAGATAAAAAAAAAATGAATATATTTTAGTGAGATTAAAAAAAAAAATGAATATATTTTAGTTAGATAAAAAAATGAATATATTTTAGTAAAAAGACAAAAAAATGAATATATTTTAGTGAGATAAAAAAACAAAAAAAATGAATATATTTTAGTGAGATAAAAAAATGAATATATTTTAGTGAGATAAAAAAAATGAATATATTTTAGTGAGATAAAAAAATGTATATATTTTAGTGAGAAAAAAACAAAAAAAATGAATATATTTTAGTGAGAAAAAATTAAAAAATGAATATATTTTAGTGAAAAAACAAAAAAAATGAATATATTTTAGTAAAAAAACTAAAAAATGAATATAATTTAGTGAGAAAAAAAAATGAATATATTTTAGTGAGAAAAAAACAAAAAAAAAATGAATATATTTTAGTGAGAAAAAAACAAAAAAAAATGAATATATTTTAGTGAGAAAAAAACAAAAAAAAAATGAATATATTTTAGTGAAAAAAAAAAAAATGAATATATTTTAGTGAGAAAAAAACAACAAAAAATGAATATATTTTAGTGAAAAAAACAAAAAAAACTGAATATATTTTAGTGAGATAAAAAACTAAAAAAATGAATATATTTTAGTGAGATAAAAAAACAAAAAAATGAATATATTTTAGTGAGAAAAAAACAAAAAAATGAATATATTTTAGTGAGATAAAAAACAAAAAAATGAATATATTTTAGTGAGATAAAAAAACAAAAAAAATGAATATATTTTAGTGAGAAAAAAACAAAAAAAAATAGATATATTTTAGTGAGAAAAAAACAAAAAAAAATGAATATATTTTAGTGAGAAAAAAACAAAAAAAAAATGAATATATTTTAGTGAAAAAAAAAAAAAATGAATATATTTTAGTGAGAAAAAAACAACAAAAAATGAATATATTTTAGTGAAAAAAACAAAAAAAACTGAATATATTTTAGTGAGATAAAAAACTAAAAAAATGAATATATTTTAGTGAGAAAAAAACAACAAAAAATGAATATATTTTAGTGAAAATAACAAAAAAAACTGAATATATTTTAGTGAGATAAAAAACTAAAAAAATGAATATATTTTAGTGAGATAAAAAAACAAAAAAATGAATATATTTTAGTGAGAAAAAAACAAAAAAATGAATATATTTTAGTGAGATAAAAAACAAAAAAATGAATATATTTTAGTGAGATAAAAAAACAAAAAAAATGAATATATTTTAGTGAGATAAAAAACTAAAAAAATGAATATATTTTAGTGAGAAAAAAACAACAAAAAATGAATATATTTTAGTGAGAAAAAAACAAAAAAATGAATATATTTTAGTGAGATAAAAAACAAAAAAATGAATATATTTTAGTGAGATAAAAAAACAAAAAAAACTGAATATATTTTAGTGAGATAAAAAACTAAAAAAATGAATATATTTTAGTGAGAAAAAAACAACAAAAAATGAATATATTTTAGTGAAAAAAACAAAAAAAACTGAATATATTTTAGTGAGATAAAAAACTAAAAAAATGAATATATTTTAGTGAGATAAAAAAACAAAAAAATGAATATATTTTAGTGAGAAAAAAACAAAAAAATGAATATATTTTAGTGAGATAAAAAACAAAAAAATGAATATATTTTAGTGAGATAAAAAAACAAAAAAAATGAATATATTTTAGTGAGAAAAAAACAAAAAAAAATGAATATATTTTAGTGAGAAAAAAACAAAAAAAAAATGAATATATTTTAGTGAGAAAAAAACAAAAAAAAAATGAATATATTTTAGTGAGAAAAAAACAAAAA
This sequence comes from Sepiola atlantica, assembly GCA_963556195.1. Classification (NCBI taxonomy): domain Eukaryota; kingdom Metazoa; phylum Mollusca; class Cephalopoda; order Sepiida; family Sepiolidae; genus Sepiola; species Sepiola atlantica. Next base: position 43,875,736 of record OY744554.1, read on the forward strand.
AAAAATGAATATATTTTAGTGAAAAAAAAAAAAAATGAATATATTTTAGTGAGAAAAAAACAACAAAAAATGAATATATTTTAGTGAAAAAAACAAAAAAAACTGAATATATTTTAGTGAGATAAAAAACTAAAAAAATGAATATATTTTAGTGAGATAAAAAAACAAAAAAATGAATATATTTTAGTGAGAAAAAAACAAAAAAATGAATATATTTTAGTGAGATAAAAAACAAAAAAATGAATATATTTTAGTGAGATAAAAAAACAAAAAAAATGAATATATTTTAGTGAGAAAAAAACAAAAAAAATGAATATATTTTAGTGAGATAAAAAAATAATGAATATATTTTAGTGAGAAAAAAACAAAAAAAATGAATATATTTTAGTGAGATAAAAAAAATAATGAATATATTTTAGTGAGAAAAAAACAAAAAAAATGAATATATTTTAGTGAGATAAAACAAATGAATATATTTTAGTGAGATAAAAAAACAAAAAAATGAATATATTTTAGTGAGATAAAAAAACAAAAAAAATGAATATATTTTAGTGAGATTAAAAAAAAAAAATGAATATATTTTAGTGAGATTAAAAAAAATGAATATATTTTAGTGAGATTCAAAAAAAAAAATGAATATATTTAAGTGAGATAAAAAAAAAATGAATATATTTTAGTGAGATTAAAAAAAAAATGAATATATTTTAGTGAGATAAAAAAATAAAAAAAATGAATATATTTTAGTGAGATAAAAAAACAAAAAAAATGAATATATTTTAGTGAGATAAAAAAATAAAAAAAATGAATATATTTTAGTGAGATAAAAAAACAAAAAAAATGAATATATTTTAGTGAGATAAAAAACAAAAAAAATGAATATATTTTAGTGAGATAAAAAAACAAAAAAAATGAATATATTTTAGTAAAAAAACAAAATAAATGAATATATTTTAGTAAAAAAACAAAAAAATGAATATATTTTAGTGAGAAAAAAACAAAAAACATGAATATATTTTAGTGAGATAAAAAAAATAATGAATATATTTTAGTGAGAAAAAAACAAAAAAAATGAATATATTTTAGTGAGATAAAAAAATAATGAATATATTTTAGTGAGAAAAAAACAAAAAAAATGAATATATTTTAGTGAGATAAAAAAATAATGAATATATTTTAGTGAGAATAAAACAAAAAAAATGAATATATTTTAGTGAGATAAAAAAAATGAATATATTTTAGTGAGATAAAAAAACAAAAAAATGAATATATTTTAGTGAGATAAAAAAACAAAAAAAATTAATATATTTTAGTGAGATTAAAAAAAAATGAATATATTTTAGTGAGATTAAAAAAAAAATGAATATATTTTAGTGAGATAAAAAAAAAATGAATATATTTTAGTGAGATTAAAAAAAAAATGAATATATTTTAGTGAGATAAAAAAAAATGAATATATTTTAGTAAAAAAACAAAAAAAATGAATATATTTTAGTGAGATAAAAAAACAAAAAAAATGAATATATTTTAGTGAGATAAAAAAATAAAAAAAATGAATATATTTTAGTGAGATAAACAAACGAAAAAAATGAATATATTTTAGTGAGATAAAAAACAAAAAAAATGAATATATTTTAGTGAGATAAAAAAACAAAAAAATGAATATATTTTAGTGAGATAAAAAAACAAAATAAATGAATATATTTTAGTAAAAAAACAAAAAAATGAATATATTTTAGTGAGAAAAAAACAAAAAAAATGAATATATTTTAGTGAGATAAAAAAACAAAAAAAATGAATATATTTTAGTGAGATAAAAAACCAAAAAAATGAATATATTTTAGTGAGATAAAAAAAATAAATATATTTTAGTGAGAAAAAAACAAAAAAAATGAATATATTTTAGTGAGATAAAAAAAATGAATATATTTTAGTGAGATAAAAAAATGAATATATTTTAGTGAGATAAAAAAACAAAAAAAATGAATATATTTTAGTGAGATAAAAACAAAAAAAATGAATATATTTTAGTGAGATAAAAAAAACATTAAAAATGAATATATTTTAGTGAGATAAAAAAAATGAATATATTTTAGTGAGATAAAAAAACAAAAAAAAGAATATATTTTAGTGAGAAAAAAACCAAAAAAATGAATATATTTTAGTGAGATAAAAAACAAAGAAAATGAATATATTTAAGTGAGATAAAAAACAAAAAAAATGAATATATTTTAGTGAGAAAAAAACAAAAAAAATGAATATATTTTAGTGAGATAAAAAAAATAATGAATATATTTTAGTGAGAAAAAAACAAAAAAAATGAATACATTTTAGTGAGATAAAAAAAATAATGAATATATTTTAGTGAGAAAAAAACAAAAAAAATGAATATATTTTAGTGAGATAAAAAAAATGAATATATTTTAGTGAGATAAAAAAAACAAAAAAATGAATATATTTTAGTGAGATAAAAAAACAAAAAAATGAATATATTTTAGTGAGAAAAAAACAAAAAAATGAATATATTTTAGTGAGATAAAAAACAAAAAAATGAATATATTTTAGTGAGATAAAAAAACAAAAAAAATGAATATATTTTAGTGAGAAAAAAACAAAAAAAAATAGATATATTTTAGTGAGAAAAAAACAAAAAACATGAATATATTTTAGTGAGATAAAAAAAATAATGAATATATTTTAGTGAGAAAAAAACAAAAAAAATGAATATATTTTAGTGAGATAAACAAATAATGAATATATTTTAGTGAGAAAAAACAAAAAAAATGAATATATTTTAGTGAGATAAAAAAATAATGAATATATTTTAGTGAGAAAAAAACAAAAAAAATGAATATATTTTAGTGAGATAAAAAAAATGAATATATTTTAGTGAGATAAAAAAAAATGAATATATTTTAGTAAAAAAACAAAAAAAATGAATATATTTTAGTGAGATAAAAAAACAAAAAAAATGAATATATTTTAGTGAGATAAAAACAAAAAAAATGAATATATTTTAGTGAGATAAAAAAAACATTAAAAATGAATATATTTTAGTGAGATAAAAAAAATGAATATATTTTAGTGAGATAAAAAAACAAAAAAAAGAATATATTTTAGTGAGAAAAAAACCAAAAAAATGAATATATTTTAGTGAGATAAAAAACAAAGAAAATGAATATATTTAAGTGAGATAAAAAACAAAAAAAATGAATATATTTTAGTGAGAAAAAAACAAAAAAAATGAATATATTTTAGTGAGATAAAAAAAATAATTAATATATTTTAGTGAGAAAAAAACAAAAAAAATGAATACATTTTAGTGAGATAAAAAAAATAATGAATATATTTTAGTGAGATAAAAAAAAATGAATATATTTTAGTGAGATAAAAAAAACAAAAAAATGAATATATTTTAGTGAGATAAAAAAACAAAAAAAATGAATATATTTTAGTGAGATTAAAAAAAAAAAATTAATATATTTTAGTGAGATTAAAAAAAAAAAATGAATATATTTTAGTGAGATAAAAAAAAAATGAATATATTTTAGTGAGATTAAAAAAAAATGAATATATTTTAGTGAGATAAAAAAATGAATATATTTTAGTAAAAAAACAAAAAAAATGAATATATTTTAGTGAGATAAAAAAACAAAAAAAATGAATATATTTTAGTGAGATAAAAAAACAAAAAAAATGAATATATTTTAGTAAAAAAACAAAATAAATGAATATATTTTAGTAAAAAAACAAAAAAAATGTATATATTTTAGTGAGAAAAAAACAAAAAAAATGAATATATTTTAGTGAGATAAAAAAAATGAATATATTTTAGTGAGATAAAAAAAATGAATATATTTTAGTGAGATGAAAAAACAATAAAAATGAATATATTTTAGTGAGATAAAAAAAATGAATATATTTTAGTGAGGAAAAAACAAAAAAATGAATATATTTTAGTGAGAAAAAAACAAAAAAAATGAATATATTTTAGTGAGATAAAAAAAATGAATATATTTTAGTGAGAAAAAAAAAATGAATATATTTTAGTGAGATAAAAAAAATGAATATATTTTAGTGAGATAAAAAAACAAAAAAAATGAATATATTTTAGTGAGAAAAAAACAAAAAAAAATGAATATATTTTAGTGAGATAAAAAAAATGAATATATTTTAGTGAGAAAAAAACAAAAAAAAAAAAAATATTTTAGTGAGATAAAAAAATGAATATATTTTAGTGAGATAAAAAAAAAAAAAATGAATATATCTTAGTGAGATAAAAACAAAAAAAAATGAATATATTTTAGTGAGAAAAAAACAAAAAAAAAATATATTTTAGTGAGATAAAAAAAATGAATATATTATTAGTGAGATAAAAAAAAAAATGAATATATTTTAGTGAGAAAAAAACAAAAAAAAATGAATATATTTTAGTGAGATAAAAAAATGAATATATTTTAGTGAGATAAAAAAACAAAAAAAATGAATATATTTTAGTGAGATAAAAAAACAAAAAAAATGAATATATTTTAGTGAGAAAAAAAAAAAAATGAATATATTTAAGTGAGATAAAAAAATGAATATATTTTAGTGAGATAAAAAAAAAAATGAATATATTTTAGTGAGATAAAAAACGAAAAAATGAATATATTTTAGTGAGAAAAAAACAAAAAAAATGAATATATTTTAGTGGGATAAAAAAAAATGAATATATTTTAGTGAGATAAAAAAACAAAAAAAATGAATATATTTTAGTGAGATAAAAAAACAAAAAAAATGAATATATTTTAGTGAGATAAAAAACAAAAAAAATGAATATATTTTAGTGAGATAAAAAAACAAAAAAAATGAATATATTTTAGTGAGATAAAAACAAAAAAAAAATGAATATATTTTAGTGAGATAAAAAAAAATGAATATATTTTTGTGAGATAAAAAACAAAAAAAATGAATATATTTTAGTGAGATAAAAAAACAAAAAAAATGAATATATTTTAGTGAGATAAAAAAACAAAAAAAATGAATATATTTTAGTGAGAAAAAAAAAAAAAAAAATGAATATATTTTAGTGAGATAAAAAAAATGAATATATTTTAGTGAGATAAAAAACAAAAAAAATGAATATATTTTAGTGAGATAAAAAAACAAAAAAAATGAATATATTTTAGTGAGAAAAAAACAAAAAAAATGAATATATTTTAGTGAGAAAAAAACAAAAAAAATGAATATATTTTAGTGAGATAAAAAAAATGAATATATTTTAGTGAGATGAAAAAACAATAAAAATGAATATATTTTAGTAAGATAAAAAAAATGAATATATTTTAGTGAGGAAAAAACAAAAAAATGAATATATTTTAGTGAGAAAATAACAAAAAAAATGAATATATTTTAGTGAGATAAAAAAAATGAATATATTTTAGTGAGAAAAAAAAAATGAATATATTTTAGTGAGATAAAAAAAATGAATATATTTTAGTGAGATAAAAAACTAAAAAAATAAATATATTTTAGTGAGAAAAAAACAAAAAAAAATGAATATATTTTAGTGAGATAAAAAAAATGAATATATTTTAGTGAGAAAAAAACAAAAAAAAAAAAAATATTTTAGTGAGATAAAAAAATGAATATATTTTAGTGAGATAAAAAAACAAAAAAAATGAATATATCTTAGTGAGATAAAAAAAAAAAAAAATGAATATATTTTAGTGAGAAAAAAACAAAAAAAAAAAAATATTTTAGTGAGATAAAAAAAATGAATATATTTTAGTGAGATAAAAAAAAAATGAATATATTTTAGTGAGAAAAAAACAAAAAAAAATGAATATATTTTAGTGAGATAAAAAAATGAATATATTTTAGTGAGATAAAAAAACAAAAAAAATGAATATATTTTAGTGAGATAAAAAAACAAAAAAAATGAATATATTTTAGTGAGAAAAAAACAAAAAAAAATGAATATATTTAAGTTAGATAAAAAAATGAATATATTTTAGTGAGATAAAAAAAAATGAATATATTTTAGTAAAAAAACAAAAAAAATGAATATATTTTAGTGAGATAAAAAAACAAAAAAAATGAATATATTTTAGTGAGATAAAAAAATAAAAAAAATGAATATATTTTAGTGAGATAAAAAAACAAAAATATGAATATATTTTAGTAAAAAAACAAAATAAATGAATATATTTTAGTAAAAAAACAAAAAAATGAATACATTTTAGTGAGAAAAAAACAAAAAAAATGAATATATTTTAGTGAGATAAAAAAAATGAATATATTTTAGTGAGATAAAAAAAATGAATATATTTTAGTGAGATAAAAAAACAAAAAAAATGAATATATTTTAGTGAGATAAAAAACCAAAAAAATGAATATATTTTAGTGAGATAAAAAAACAAAAAAATGAATATATTTTAGTGAGATAAAAAAAATAAATATATTTTAGTGAGAAAAAAACAAAAAAAATGAATATATTTTAGTGAGATAAAAAAAATGAATATATTTTAGTGAGATAAAAAAATGAATATATTTTAGTGAGATAAAAAAACAAAAAAAATGAATATATTTTAGTGAGATAAAAACAAAAAAAATGAATATATTTTAGTGAGATAAAAAAAACAAAAAAAATGAATATATTTTAGTGAGATAAAAAAAATGAATATATTTTAGTGAGATAAAAAAACAAAAAAAAGAATATATTTTAGTGAGAAAAAAACCAAAAAAATGAATATATTTTAGTGAGATAAAAAACAAAGAAAATGAATATATTTAAGTGAGATAAAAAACAAAAAAAATGAATATATTTTAGTGAGAAAAAAACAAAAAAAATGAATATATTTTAGTGAGATAAAAAAAATAATGAATATATTTTAGTGAGAAAAAAACAAAAAAAATGAATACATTTTAGTGAGATAAAAAAAATAATGAATATATTTTAGTGAGAAAAAAACAAAAAAAATGAATATATTTTAGTGAGATAAAAAAAATGAATATATTTTAGTGAGATAAAAAAAACAAAAAAATGAATATATTTTAGTGAGATAAAAAAACAAAAAAATGAATATATTTTAGTGAGAAAAAAACAAAAAAATGAATATATTTTAGTGAGATAAAAAACAAAAAAATGAATATATTTTAGTGAGATAAAAAAAAAAAAAAATGAATATATTTTAGTGAGAAAAAAACAAAAAAAAAATAGATATATTTTAGTGAGAAAAAAACAAAAAACATGAATATATTTTAGTGAGATAAAAAAAATAATGAATATATTTTAGTGAGAAAAAAACAAAAAAAATGAATATATTTTAGTGAGATAAAAAAATAATGAATATATTTTAGTGAGAAAAAAACAAAAAAAATGAATATATTTTAGTGAGATAAAAAAAATGAATATATTTTAGTGAGATAAAAAAACAAAAAAATGAATATATTTTAGTGAGATAAAAAAACAAAAAAAATTGATATATTTTAGTGAGATTAAAAAAAAAAATGAATATATTTTAGTGAGATTAAAAAAAAATGAATATATTTTAGTGAGATTAAAAAAAAAAATGAATATATTTTAGTGAGATAAAAAAAATGAATATATTTTAGTGAGATTAAAAAAAAAATGAATATATTTTAGTGAGATAAAAAAAAATGAATATATTTTAGTAAAAAAACAAAAAAAATGAATATATTTTAGTGAGATAAAAACAAAAAAAATGAATATATTTTAGTGAGATAAAAAAAACATTAAAAATGAATATATTTTAGTGAGATAAAAAAAATGAATATATTTTAGTGAGATAAAAAAACAAAAAAAAGAATATATTTTAGTGAGAAAAAAACCAAACAAATGAATATATTTTAGTGAGATAAAAAACAAAGAAAATGAATATATTTAAGTGAGATAAAAAACAAAAAAAATGAATATATTTTAGTGAGAAAAAAACAAAAAAAATGAATATATTTTAGTGAGATAAAAAAAATAATGAATATATTTTAGTGAGAAAAAAACAAAAAAAATGAATACATTTTAGTGAGATAAAAAAAATAATGAATATATTTCAGTGAGAAAAAAACAAAAAAAATGAATATATTTTAGTGAGATAAAAAAAAATGAATATATTTTAGTGAGATAAAAAAAACAAAAAAATGAATATATTTTAGTGAGATAAAAAAACAAAAAAAATGAATATATTTTAGTGAGATTAAAAAAAAAAATGAATATATTTTAGTGAGATTAAAAAAAAAAAATGAATATATTTAAGTGAGATAAAAAAAAAATGAATATATTTTAGTGAGATTAAAAAAAATGAATATATTTTAGTGAGATAAAAAAATGAATATATTTTAGTAAAAAAACAAAAAAAATGAATATATTTTAGTGAGATAAAAAAACAAAAAAAATGAATATATTTTAGTGAGATAAAAAAACAAAAAAAATGAATATATTTTAGTAAAAAAACAAAATAAATGAATATATTTTAGTAAAAAAACAAAAAAAAATGTATATATTTTAGTGAGAAAAAAACAAAAAAAATGAATATATTTTAGTGAGATAAAAAAAATGAATATATTTTAGTGAGATAAAAAAAATGAATATATTTTAGTGAGATGAAAAAACAATAAAAATGAATATATTTTAGTGAGATAAAAAAAATGAATATATTTTAGTGAGGAAAAAACAAAAAAATGAATATATTTTAGTGAGAAAAAAACAAAAAAAATGAATATATTTTAGTGAGATAAAAAAAATGAATATATTTTAGTGAGAAAAAAAAATGAATATATTTTAGTGAGATAAAAAAAATGAATATATTTTAGTGAGATAAAAAAACAAAAAAAATGAATATATTTTAGTGAGAAAAAAACAAAAAAAAATGAATATATTTTAGTGAGATAAAAAAAATGAATATATTTTAGTGACAAAAAAACAAAAAAAAAATATTTTAGTGAGATAAAAAAATGAATATATTTTAGTGAGATAAAAAAACAAAAAAAATGAATATATCTTAGTGAGATAAAAACAAAAAAAAAATGAATATATTTTAGTGAGAAAAAAACAAAAAAAAAAAAATATTTTAGTGAGATAAAAAAAATGAATATATTTTAGTGAGATAAAAAAAAAAATGAATATATTTTAGTGAGAAAAAAACAAAAAAAAATGAATATATTTTAGTGAGATAAAAAAATGAATATATTTTAGTGAGATAAAAACAAAAAAAATGAATATATTTTAGTGAGATAAAAAAAACAAAAAAAAATGAATATATTTTAGTGAGATAAAAAAAATGAATATATTTTAGTGAGATAAAAAAACAAAAAAAAGAATATATTTTAGTGAGAAAAAAACCAAAAAAATGAATATATTTTAGTGAGATAAAAAACAAAGAAAATGAATATATTTAAGTGAGATAAAAAACAAAAAAAATGAATATATTTTAGTGAGAAAAAAACAAAAAAAATGAATATATTTTAGTGAGATAAAAAAAATAATGAATATATTTTAGTGAGAAAAAAACAAAAAAAATGAATACATTTTAGTGAGATAAAAAAAATAATGAATATATTTTAGTGAGAAAAAAACAAAAAAAATGAATATATTTTAGTGAGATAAAAAAAATGAATATATTTTAGTGAGATAAAAAAAACAAAAAAATGAATATATTTTAGTGAGATAAAAAAACAAAAAAATGAATATATTTTAGTGAGAAAAAAACAAAAAAATGAATATATTTTAGTGAGATAAAAAACAAAAAAATGAATATATTTTAGTGAGATAAAAAAAAAAAAAAATGAATATATTTTAGTGAGAAAAAAACAAAAAAAAAATAGATATATTTTAGTGAGAAAAAAACAAAAAACATGAATATATTTTAGTGAGATAAAAAAAATAATGAATATATTTTAGTGAGAAAAAAACAAAAAAAATGAATATATTTTAGTGAGATAAAAAAATAATGAATATATTTTAGTGAGAAAAAAACAAAAAAAATGAATATATTTTAGTGAGATAAAAAAATAATGAATATATTTTAGTGAGAAAAAAACAAAAAAAATGAATATATTTTAGTGAGATAAAAAAAATGAATATATTTTAGTGAGATAAAAAAACAAAAAAATGAATATATTTTAGTGAGATAAAAAAACAAAAAAAATTAATATATTTTAGTGAGATTAAAAAAAAAAAATGAATATATTTTAGTGAGATTAAAAAAAAATGAATATATTTTAGTGAGATTAAAAAAAAATGAATATATTTTAGTGAGATAAAAAAATGAATATATTTTAGTAAAAAAACAAAAAAAATGAATATATTTTAGTGAGATAAAAAAACAAAAAAAATGAATATATTTTAGTAAAAAAACAAAATAAATGAATATATTTTAGTAAAAAAACAAAAAAAATGTATATATTTTAGTGAGAAAAAAACAAAAAAAATGAATATATTTTAGTGAGATAAAAAAAATGAATATATTTTAGTGAGATAAAAAAAATGAATATATTTTAGTGAGATGAAAAAACAATAAAAATGAATATATTTTAGTGAGATAAAAAAAATGAATATATTTTAGTGAGGAAAAAACAAAAAAATGAATATATTTTAGTGAGAAAAAAACAAAAAAAATGAATATATTTTAGTGAGATAAAAAAAATGAATATATTTTAGTGAGAAAAAAAAAAAAATATATTTTAGTGAGATAAAAAAAATGAATATATTTTAGTGAGATAAAAAAACAAAAAAAATGAATATATTTTAGTGAGAAAAAAACAAAAAAAAATGAATATATTTTAGTGAGATAAAAAAAATGAATATATTTTAGTGAGAAAAAAAAAAAAAAAAAATATTTTAGTGAGATAAAAAAATGAATATATTTTAGTGAGATAAAAAAACAAAAAAAATGAATATATCTTAGTGAGATAAAAACAAAAAAAAAATGAATATATTTTAGTGAGACAAAAACAAAAAAAAAAAAATATTTTAGTGAGATAAAAAAAATGAATATATTTTAGTGAGATAAAAAAAAAAATGAATATATTTTAGTGAGAAAAAAACAAAAAAAAATGAATATATTTTAGTGAGATAAAAAAATGAATATATTTTAGTGAGATAAAAAAACAAAAAAAATGAATATATTTTAGTGAGATAAAAAAACAAAAAAAATGAATATATTTTAGTGAGAAAAAAAAAAAAAATGAATATATTTAAGTGAGATAAAAAAATGAATATATTTTAGTGAGATAAAAAAAAAAAATGAATATATTTTAGTGAGATAAAAAACGAAAAAATGAATATATTTTAGTGAGAAAAAAACAAAAAAAATGAATATATTTTAGTGAGATAAAAAAAAATGAATATATTTTAGTGAGATAAAAAAACAAAAAAAATGAATATATTTTAGTGAGATAAAAAAACAAAAAAAATGAATATATTTTAGTGAGATAAAAAACAAAAAAAATGAATATATTTTAGTGAGATAAAAAAACAAAAAAAATGAATATATTTTAGTGAGATAAAAACAAAAAAAAAATGAATATATTTTAGTGAGATAAAAAAAAATGAATATATTTTTGTGAGATAAAAAACAAAAAAAATGAATATATTTTAGTGAGATAAAAAAACAAAAAAAATGAATATATTTTAGTGAGATAAAAAAACAAAAAAAATGAATATATTTTAGTGAGAAAAAAAAAAAAAATGAATATATTTTAGTGAGATAAAAAAAATGAATATTAAAATATATTCATTTTTTTTATCTCACTAAAATATAAAAAACAAAAAAAATGAATATATTTTAGTGAGATAAAAAAACAAAAAAAATGAATATATTTTAGTGAGAAAAAAACAAAAAAAATGAATATATTTTAGTGAGAAAAAAACAAAAAAAATGAATATATTTTAGTGAGATAAAAAAAATGAATATATTTTAGTGAGATGAAAAAACAATAAAAATGAATATATTTTAGTGAGATAAAAAAAATGAATATATTTTAGTGAGGAAAAAACAAAAAAATGAATATATTTTAGTGAGAAAAAAACAAAAAAAATGAATATATTTTAGTGAGAAAAAAACAAAAAAAAATGAATATATTTTAGTGAGATAAAAAAAATGAATATATTTTAGTGAGAAAAAAACAAAAAAAAAAAAAATATTTTAGTGAGATAAAAAAATGAATATATTTTAGTGAGATAAAAAAACAAAAAAATGAATATATCTTAGTGAGATAAAAACAAAAAAAAAATGAATATATTTTAGTGAGAAAAAAACAACAAAAAAAAAATTTTAGTGAGATAAAAAAAATGAATATATTTTAGTGAGATAAAAAAAAAATGAATATATTTTAGTGAGAAAAAAACAAAAAAAAATGAATATATTTTAGTGAGATAAAAAAATGAATATATTTTAGTGAGATAAAAAAACAAAAAAAATGAATATATTTTAGTGAGATAAAAAAACAAAAAAAATGAATATATTTTAGTGAGAAAAAAACAAAAAAAAATGAATATATTTTAGTGAGATAAAAAAAAATGAATATATTTTAGTGAGATAAAAAAACAAAAAAAATGAATATATTTTAGTGAGATAAAAAAACAAAAAAAATGAATATATTTTAGTGAGATAAAAAAACAAAAAAAATGAATATATTTTAGTGAGATAAAAAAACAAAAAAAAATGAATATATTTTAGTGAGATAAAAACAAAAAAAAAATGAATATATTTTAGTGAGATAAAAAAAAATGAATATATTTTTGTGAGATAAAAAACAAAAAAAATGAATATATTTTAGTGAGATAAAAAAAATAAATATATTTTAGTGAGAAAAAAACAAAAAACATGAATATATTTTAGTGAGATAAAAAAAATGAATATATTTTAGTGAGATAAAAAAATGAATATATTTTAGTGAGATAAAAAAACAAAAAAAATGAATATATTTTAGTGAGATAAAAACAAAAAAAATGAATATATTTTAGTGAGATAAAAAAAACATTAAAAATGAATATATTTTAGTGAGATAAAAAAATGAATATATTTTAGTGAGATAAAAAAACAAAAAAAAGAATATATTTTAGTGAGAAAAAAAACAAAAAAATGAATATATTTTAGTGAGATAAAAAACAAAGAAAATGAATATATTTTAGTGAGAAAAAAACAAAAAAAATGAATATATTTCAGTGAGATAAAAAAAATAATGAATATATTTTAGTGCGAAAAAAACAAAAAAAATGAATACATTTTAGTGAGATAAAAAAAATAATGAATATATTTTAGTGAGAAAAAAACAAAAAAAATGAATATATTTTAGTGAGATAAAAAAAAATGAATATATTTTAGTGAGATAAAAAAACAAAAAAATGAATATATTTTAGTGAGATAAAAAAACAAAAAAAATGAATATATTTTAGTGAGATAAAAAAAAAATGAATATATTTTAGTGAGAAAAAAACAAAAAAAAATGAATATATTTTAGTGAGATAAAAAAATGAATATATTTTAGTGAGATAAAAAAACAAAAAAAATGAATATATTTTAGTGAGATAAAAAAACAAAAAAAATGAATATATTTTAGTGAGAAAAAAACAAAAAAAAATGAATATATTTTAGTGAGATAAAAAAAAATGAATATATTTTAGTGAGATAAAAAAACAAAAAAAATGAATATATTTTAGTGAGATAAAAAAACAAAAAAAATGAATATATTTTAGTGAGATAAAAAAACAAAAAAAATGAATATATTTTAGTGAGATAAAAAAACAAAAAAAAATGAATATATTTTAGTGAGATAAAAACAAAAAAAAAATGAATATATTTTAGTGAGATAAAAAAAAATGAATATATTTTTGTGAGATAAAAAACAAAAAAAATGAATATATTTTAGTGAGATAAAAAAAATAAATATATTTTAGTGAGAAAAAAACAAAAAACATGAATATATTTTAGTGAGATAAAAAAAATGAATATATTTTAGTGAGATAAAAAAATGAATATATTTTAGTGAGATAAAAAAACAAAAAAAATGAATATATTTTAGTGAGATAAAAACAAAAAAAATGAATATATTTTAGTGAGATAAAAAAAACATTAAAAATGAATATATTTTAGTGAGATAAAAAAATGAATATATTTTAGTGAGATAAAAAAACAAAAAAAAGAATATATTTTAGTGAGAAAAAAAACAAAAAAATGAATATATTTTAGTGAGATAAAAAACAAAGAAAATGAATATATTTTAGTGAGAAAAAAACAAAAAAAATGAATATATTTCAGTGAGATAAAAAAAATAATGAATATATTTTAGTGCGAAAAAAACAAAAAAAATGAATACATTTTAGTGAGATAAAAAAAATAATGAATATATTTTAGTGAGAAAAAAACAAAAAAAATGAATATATTTTAGTGAGATAAAAAAAAATGAATATATTTTAGTGAGATAAAAAAAACAAAAAAATGAATATATTTTAGTGAGATAAAAAAACAAAAAAAATGAATATATTTTAGTGAGATTAAAAAAAAAAAATGAATATATTTTAGTGAGATTAAAAAAAAAAAATGAATATATTTTAGTGAGATAAAAAAAAAATGAATATATTTTAGTGAGATTAAAAAAAAATGAATATATTTTAGTGAGATAAAAAAATGAATATATTTTAGTAAAAAAACAAAAAAAATGAATATATTTTAGTGAGATAAAAAACAAAAAAAATGAATATATTTTAGTGAGATAAAAAAACAAAAAAAATGAATATATTTTAGTAAAAAAACAAAATAAATGAATATATTTTAGTAAAAAAACAAAAAAAATGTATATATTTTAGTGAGAAAAAAACAAAAAAAATGAATATATTTTAGTGAGATAAAAAAAATGAATATATTTTAGTGAGATAAAAAAAATGAATATATTTTAGTGAGAAAAAAAAAATGAATATATTTTAGTGAGATAAAATAAATGAATATATTTTAGTGAGATAAAAAAACAAAAAAAATGAATATATTTTAGTGAGATAAAAAAACAAAAAAAATGAATATATTTTAGTGAGATAAAAAAACAAAAAAAAATGAATATATTTTAGTGAGATAAAAAAACAAAAAAAATGAATATATTTTAGTGAGATAAAAAAAAATGAATATATTTTTGTGAGATAAAAAACAAAAAAAATGAATATATTTTAGTGAGATAAAAAAAAAAATATATTTTAGTGAGAAAAAAACAAAAAAAATGAATATATTTTAGTGAGATAAAAAAAATGAATATATTTTAGTGAGATAAAAAAATGAATATATTTTAGTGAGATAAAAAAACAAAAAAAATGAATATATTTTAGTGAGATAAAAACAAAAAAAATGAATATATTTTAGTGAGATAAAAAAAACATTAAAAATGAATATATTTTAGTGAGATAAAAAAATGAATATATTTTAGTGAGATAAAAAAACAAAAAAAAGAATATATTTTAGTGAGAAAAAAAACAAAAAAATGAATATATTTTAGTGAGATAAAAAACAAAGAAAATGAATATATTTTAGTGAGAAAAAAACAAAAAAAATGAATATATTTCAGTGAGATAAAAAAAATAATGAATATATTTTAGTGCGAAAAAAACAAAAAAAATGAATACATTTTAGTGAGATAAAAAAAATAATGAATATATTTTAGTGAGAAAAAAACAAAAAAAATGAATATATTTTAGTGAGATAAAAAAAAATGAATATATTTTAGTGAGATAAAAAAAACAAAAAAATGAATATATTTTAGTGAGATAAAAAAACAAAAAAAATGAATATATTTTAGTGAGATTAAAAAAAAAAAATGAATATATTTTAGTGAGATTAAAAAAAAAATGAATATATTTTAGTGAGATAAAAAAAAAATGAATATATTTTAGTGAGATTAAAAAAAAATGAATATATTTTAGTGAGATAAAAAAATGAATATATTTTAGTAAAAAAACAAAAAAAATGAATATATTTTAGTGAGATAAAAAACAAAAAAAATGAATATATTTTAGTGAGATAAAAAAACAAAAAAAATGAATATATTTTAGTAAAAAAACAAAATAAATGAATATATTTTAGTAAAAAAACAAAAAAAATGTATATATTTTAGTGAGAAAAAAAACAAAAAAAATGAATATATTTTAGTGAGATAAAAAAAATGAATATATTTTAGTGAGATAAAAAAAATGAATATATTTTAGTGAGATGAAAAAACAATAAAAATGAATATATTTTAGTGAGATAAAAAAAATGAATATATTTTAGTGAGGAAAAAACAAAAAAATGAATATATTTTAGTGAGAAAAAAACAAAAAAAATGAATATATTTTAGTGAGATAAAAAAAATGAATATATTTTAGTGAGAAAAAAAAAATGAATATATTTTAGTGAGATAAAATAAATGAATATATTTTAGTGAGATAAAAAAAATGAATATATTTTAGTGAGAAAAAAACAAAAAAAAAAAAATATTTTAGTGAGATAAAAAAATGAATATATTTTAGTGAGATAAAAAAACAAAAAAAATGAATATATCTTAGTGAGATAAAAACAAAAAAAAAATGAATATATTTTAGTGAGAAAAAAACAAAAAAAAAAAATATTTTAGTGAGATAAAAAAAATGAATATATTTTAGTGAGATAAAAAAAAAATGAATATATTTTAGTGAGAAAAAAACAAAAAAAAATGAATATATTTTAGTGAGATAAAAAAATGAATATATTTTAGTGAGATAAAAAAACAAAAAAAATGAATATATTTTAGTGAGATAAAAAAACAAAAAAAATGAATATATTTTAGTGAGAAAAAAACAAAAAAAAATGAATATATTTTAGTGAGATAAAAAAATAATGAATATATTTTAGTGAGATAAAAAAAAAAATGAATATATTTTAGTGAGATAAAAAACGAAAAAATGAATATGTTTTAGTGAGAAAAAAACAAAAAAAATGAATATATTTTAGTGAGATAAAAAAAATGAATATATTTTAGTGAGATAAAAAAACAAAAAAAATGAATATATTTTAGTGAGATAAAAAAACAAAAAAAATGAATATATTTTAGTGAGATAAAAAACAAAAAAAATGAATATATTTTAGTGAGATAAAAAAACAAAAAAAATGAATATATTTTAGTGAGATAAAAAAAAATGAATATATTTTTGTGAGATAAAAAACAAAAAAAATGAATATATTTTAGTGAGATAAAAAAAATAAATATATTTTAGTGAGAAAAAAACAAAAAAAATGAATATATTTTAGTGAGATAAAAAAAATGAATATATTTTAGTGAGATAAAAAAATGAATATATTTTAGTGAGATAAAAAAACAAAAAAAATGAATATATTTTAGTGAGATAAAAACAAAAAAAATGAATATATTTTAGTGAGATAAAAAAAACATTAAAAATGAATATATTTTAGTGAGATAAAAAAATGAATATATTTTAGTGAGATAAAAAAACAAAAAAAAGAATATATTTTAGTGAGAAAAAAAACAAAAAAATGAATATATTTTAGTGAGATAAAAAACAAAGAAAATGAATATATTTTAGTGAGAAAAAAACAAAAAAAATGAATATATTTCAGTGAGATAAAAAAAATAATGAATATATTTTAGTGCGAAAAAAACAAAAAAAATGAATACATTTTAGTGAGATAAAAAAAATAATGAATATATTTTAGTGAGAAAAAAACAAAAAAAATGAATATATTTTAGTGAGATAAAAAAAAATGAATATATTTTAGTGAGATAAAAAAAACAAAAAAATGAATATATTTTAGTGAGATAAAAAAACAAAAAAAATGAATATATTTTAGTGAGATTAAAAAAAAAAATGAATATATTTTAGTGAGATTAAAAAAAAAAAATGAATATATTTTAGTGAGATAAAAAAAAAATGAATATATTTTAGTGAGATTAAAAAAAAATGAATATATTTTAGTGAGATAAAAAAATGAATATATTTTAGTAAAAAAACAAAAAAAATGAATATATTTTAGTGAGATAAAAAACAAAAAAAATGAATATATTTTAGTGAGATAAAAAAACAAAAAAAATGAATATATTTTAGTAAAAAAACAAAATAAATGAATATATTTTAGTAAAAAAACAAAAAAAATGTATATATTTTAGTGAGAAAAAAACAAAAAAAATGAATATATTTTAGTGAGATAAAAAAAATGAATATATTTTAGTGAGATAAAAAAAATGAATATATTTTAGTGAGATGAAAAAACAATAAAAATGAATATATTTTAGTGAGATAAAAAAAATGAATATATTTTAGTGAGGAAAAAACAAAAAAATGAATATATTTTAGTGAGAAAAAAACAAAAAAAATGAATATATTTTAGTGAGATAAAAAAAATGAATATATTTTAGTGAGAAAAAAAAAATGAATATATTTTAGTGAGATAAAATAAATGAATATATTTTAGTGAGATAAAAAAACAAAAAAAATGAATATATTTTAGTGAGAAAAAAAAAAAAAAAAAATGAATATATTTTAGTGAGATAAAAAAAATGAATACATTTTAGTGAGAAAAAAACAAAAAAAAAAAAATTATTTTAGTGAGATAAAAAAATTAATATATTTTAGTGAGATAAAAAAACAAAAAAAATGAATATATCTTAGTGAGATAAAAACAAAAAAAAAATGAATATATTTTAGTGAGAAAAAAACAAAAAAAAAAAAATATTTTAGTGAGATAAAAAAAATGAATATATTTTAGTGAGATAAAAAAAAAAATGAATATATTTTAGTGAGAAAAAAACAAAAAAAAATGAATATATTTTAGTGAGATAAAAAAATGAATATATTTTAGTGAGATAAAAAAACAAAAAAAATGAATATATTTTAGTGAGATAAAAAAACAAAAAAAATGAATATATTTTAGTGAGAAAAAAACAAAAAAAAATGAATATATTTTAGTGAGATAAAAAAATAATGAATATATTTTAGTGAGATAAAAAAAAAAATGAATATATTTTAGTGAGATAAAAAACGAAAAAATGAATATGTTTTAGTGAGAAAAAAACAAAAAAAATGAATATATTTTAGTGAGATAAAAAAAAATGAATATATTTTAGTGAGATAAAAAAACAAAAAAAATGAATATATTTTAGTGAGATAAAAAAACAAAAAAAATGAATATATTTTAGTGAGATAAAAAACAAAAAAAATGAATATATTTTAGTGAGATAAAAAAACAAAAAAAATGAATATATTTTTGTGAGATAAAAAAAAATGAATATATTTTTGTGAGATAAAAAACAAAAAAAATGAATATATTTTAGTGAGATAAAAAAAATAAATATATTTTAGTGAGAAAAAAACAAAAAAAATGAATATATTTTAGTGAGATAAAAAAAATGAATATATTTTAGTGAGATAAAAAAATGAATATATTTTAGTGAGATAAAAAAACAAAAAAAATGAATATATTTTAGTGAGATAAAAACAAAAAAAATGAATATATTTTAGTGAGATAAAAAAAACATTAAAAATGAATATATTTTAGTGAGATAAAAAAATGAATATATTTTAGTGAGATAAAAAAACAAAAAAAAGAATATATTTTAGTGAGAAAAAAAACAAAAAAATGAATATATTTTAGTGAGATAAAAAACAAAGAAAATGAATATATTTTAGTGAGAAAAAAACAAAAAAAATGAATATATTTCAGTGAGATAAAAAAAATAATGAATATATTTTAGTGCGAAAAAAACAAAAAAAATGAATACATTTTAGTGAGATAAAAAAAATAATGAATATATTTTAGTGAGAAAAAAACAAAAAAAATGAATATATTTTAGTGAGATAAAAAAAAATGAATATATTTTAGTGAGATAAAAAAAACAAAAAAATGAATATATTTTAGTGAGATAAAAAAACAAAAAAAATGAATATATTTTAGTGAGATTAAAAAAAAAATGAATATATTTTAGTGAGATTAAAAAAAAAAAATGAATATATTTTAGTGAGATAAAAAAAAAATGAATATATTTTAGTGAGATTAAAAAAAAATGAATATATTTTAGTGAGATAAAAAAATGAATATATTTTAGTAAAAAAACAAAAAAAAGGAATATATTTTAGTGAGATAAAAAACAAAAAAAATGAATATATTTTAGTGAGATAAAAAAACAAAAAAAATGAATATATTTTAGTAAAAAAACAAAATAAATGAATATATTTTAGTAAAAAAACAAAAAAAATGTATATATTTTAGTGAGAAAAAAACAAAAAAAATGAATATATTTTAGTGAGATAAAAAAAATGAATATATTTTAGTGAGATAAAAAAAATGAATATATTTTAGTGAGATGAAAAAACAATAAAAATGAATATATTTTAGTGAGATAAAAAAAATGAATATATTTTAGTGAGGAAAAAACAAAAAAATGAATATATTTTAGTGAGAAAAAAACAAAAAAAATGAATATATTTTAGTGAGATAAAAAAAATGAATATATTTTAGTGAGAAAAAAAAATGAATATATTTTAGTGAGATAAAATAAATGAATATATTTTAGTGAGATAAAAAAACAAAAAAAATGAATATATTTTAGTGAGAAAAAAAAAAAAAAAATGAATATATTTTAGTGAGATAAAAAAAATGAATATATTTTAGTGAGAAAAAAACAAAAAAAAAAAAAATATTTTAGTGAGATAAAAAAATGAATATATTTTAGTGAGATAAAAAAACAAAAAAAATGAATATATCTTAGTGAGATAAAAACAAAAAAAAAATGAATATATTTTAGTGAGAAAAAAACAAAAAAAAAAATATATTTTAGTGAGATAAAAAAAATGAATATATTTTAGTGAGATAAAAAAACAAATGAATATATTTTAGTGAGAAAAAAACAAAAAAAAATGAATATATTTTAGTGAGATAAAAAAATGAATATATTTTAGTGAGATAAAAAAACAAAAAAAATGAATATATTTTAGTGAGATAAAAAAACAAAAAAAATGAATATATTTTAGTGAGAAAAAAACAAAAAAAAATGAATATATTTTAGTGAGATAAAAAAATAATGAATATATTTTAGTGAGATAAAAAAAAAAATGAATATATTTTAGTGAGATAAAAAACGTAAAAATGAATATGTTTTAGTGAGAAAAAAACAAAAAAAATGAATATATTTTAGTGAGATAAAAAAAAATGAATATATTTTAGTGAGATAAAAAAACAAAAAAAATGAATATATTTTAGTGAGATAAAAAAAATGAATATATTTTAGTGAGATAAAAAACAAAAAAAATGAATATATTTTAGTGAGATAAAAAAACAAAAAAAATGAATATATTTTAGTGAGAAAAAAACAAAAAAAATGAATATATTTTAGTGAGATAAAAAAAATGAATATATTTTAGTGAGAAAAAAAAAATGAATATATTTTAGTGAGATAAAAAAAATGAATATATTTTAGTGAGATAAAAAAACAAAAAAAATGAATATATTTTAGTGAGAAAAAAACAAAAAAAAATGAATATATTTTAGTGAGATAAAAAAAATGAATATATTTTAGTGAGAAAAAAACAAAAAAAAAAAAAATATTTTAGTGAGATAAAAAAATGAATATATTTTAGTGAGATAAAAAAACAAAAAAAATGAATATATCTTAGTGAGATAAAAACAAAAAAAAAATGAATATATTTTAGTGAGAAAAAAACAAAAAAAAAAAAAATATTTTAGCGAGATAAAAAAAATGAATATATTTTAGTGAGATAAAAAAAAAAAATGAATATATTTTAGTGAGATAAAAAACGAAAAAATGAATATATTTTAGTGAGAAAAAAACAAAAAAAATGAATATATTTTAGTGAGATAAAAAAAAATGAATATATTTTAGTGAGATAAAAAAACAAAAAAAATGAATATATTTTAGTGAGATAAAAAAACAAAAAAAATGAATATATTTTAGTGAGATAAAAAAACAAAAAAAATGAATATATTTTAGTGAGATAAAAACAAAAAAAAAATGAATATATTTTAGTGAGATAAAAAAAAATGAATATATTTTTGTGAGATAAAAAACAAAAAAAATGAATATATTTTAGTGAGATAAAAAAACAAAAAAAATGAATATATTTTAGTGAGAAAAAAAAAAAAAAAAATGAATATATTTTAGTGAGATAAAAAAAATGAATATATTTTAGTGAGATAAAAAACAAAAAAAATGAATATATTTTAGTGAGATAAAAAAACAAAAAAAATGAATATATTTTAGTGAGAAAAAAACAAAAAAAATGAATATATTTTAGTGAGATAAAAAAAATGAATATATTTTAGTGAGAAAAAAAAAATGAATATATTTTAGTGAGATAAAAAAAATGAATATATTTTAGTGAGATAAAAAAACAAAAAAAATGAATATATTTTAGTGAGAAAAAAACAAAAAAAATGAATATATTTTAGTGAGATAAAAAAAATGAATATATTTTAGTGAGAAAAAAACAAAAAAAAAAAAAATATTTTAGTGAGATAAAAAAATGAATATATTTTAGTGAGATAAAAAAACAAAAAAAATGAATATATCTTAGTGAGATAAAAACAAAAAAAAAATGAATATATTTTAGTGAGAAAAAAACAAAAAAAAAAAAAATATTTTAGTGAGATAAAAAAATGAATATATTTTAGTGAGATAAAAAAAAAAAATGAATATATTTTAGTGAGATAAAAAACGAAAAAATGAATATATTTTAGTGAGAAAAAAACAAAAAAAATGAATATATTTTAGTGAGATAAAAAAAAATGAATATATTTTAGTGAGATAAAAAAACAAAAAAAATGAATATATTTTAGTGAGATAAAAAAACAAAAAAAATGAATATATTTTAGTGAGATAAAAAAACAAAAAAAATGAATATATTTTAGTGAGATAAAAACAAAAAAAAAATGAATATATTTTAGTGAGATAAAAAAAAATGAATATATTTTTGTGAGATAAAAAACAAAAAAAATGAATATATTTTAGTGAGATAAAAAAACAAAAAAAATGAATATATTTTAGTGAGAAAAAAAAAAAAAAAAATGAATATATTTTAGTGAGATAAAAAAAATGAATATATTTTAGTGAGATAAAAAACAAAAAAAATGAATATATTTTAGTGAGATAAAAAAACAAAAAAAATGAATATATTTTAGTGAGAAAAAAACAAAAAAAATGAATATATTTTAGTGAGAAAAAAACAAAAAAAATAAATATATTTTAGTGAGATAAAAAAACAAAAAAAAGATCACATTTCTATATTTGTGTCTTTTGCTCTAAGTCATAGATTTTAATTGCAAAAAGAAGTTGTTATATACAGGAACAGAGTTACCTCCCTCTGTGATCACTACTACTTAAATAAGTAAGGCATGAGTTGTTTCCCCCTCCCTGCGATCACTACTATTTTACCCACCTCGGCTCGTGCTGGAACGAAAGAAAAAAATCATCATCATCATAATCATCATCATCATCATCATCATCATCATCATCATCATCATCATCATCATCATCGGTTTAACCATCTGTTTTACATGATGGCATGTGTTGAACGGCTTTAAGAAATTGACTTCCAAACAAACCTATCTCTGTCCAGGTCCTAATGTATCCCTGTTTCTCTTAAATCTATACTTATCACTTCCTCCCATGTTTTCCTTTACCTTCCCCTGCCAACCGCCCCTACTACCTCAACTGATCTACATCTACTAACCTAAGCATTCTCATTAACTCTTTCAACGTGACCAAACCAACAAAGTCTCCTGTTCTGCACACATCTCCCCATACTGTCCGAATTTAATCTTCCTCCGAGATCATCATTACAGATCCGTTGTATAATTCTCATATCATTTATCTCCATGCAACGCATATCCTCAACTCTCTCTGGCCAAATTCAATTCCATACATCATCTTACTGTGCACACATGCCTCGTAGACTGTTCCCTTGGTCGATAGAAGGAGAGCTTTATTGAGTAGAATTGTGATGTGAGTTTACTGCACAGGCCGTGATTGTCCGCTCATTGGCTTCGCCACTGGCCGTAGTGTCAATCATGTGGTCTCGGTCACTGTTGTAACAAAAGGGTTTTCCTTCTAAACAAAATCACAACTTAACTTGAAAACCAGCCACAATGTTTTATTTTGAGGTTACAATGAAACCCAGCTTCTCCATCGAACGACAGACTTGTAGGTCAGAAAGAAAAACCTATCTTCATGCTGAACACAAAACTCTCCATCAGCTTAAGGCTCATCTGTCTCTGAGACCTACAAGAACCAAACTGACCACCTCTGCCCGTCCTGCTGGAATATATATATATATATATATATATATATATATATATATATATATATATATATATATATGTGTGTGTATATATAATAAAATTATATATACATAAAAGCTCTAATTTGTATTGAGTATTGTTGCCACATCTGGGCTGGTGCATCATCGACTAGTTTCTCCGTCCTTGACAAGGTCCAAAAAAGAGTCGCCAACCTAATAGGTCCCTCACTGTCAACCAAGCTCCAGTCCCTGTCCCATCGCCGCAATGTAGCATCCTTGTGCTTGTTTTACAAATACTTCAATGGATTATGCTCCGATGAATTGGCTACTATGGTGCCCCCTCGACGTAAATTCACTAGACTAACTCGACAATCAACTAAATCCCATCCATTCACTGTGGCGGCCCCCAGATGCCAGAGAGTTTTCTACTCAAATAGCTTCTTTCCTCGTGCTGCTGGCCTCTGGAACTCCCTCCCTTACGTCTACAGTGGCGGCCTGCCTTGTTTGGGGTGAACTATGTTAAAAAAACTTGAAAAAATATTTGTTCTAAATTCATATTATCAATATATTTGAACTTAATTAACTGATTATATATATATATATATATATATATATATATATATATATATATATATTAGTACTTCATGTATCCACATAAAATATTATAGGGAGATATAATTTTTTATGTATCAGTTTTCAGTATTTACTTCAACAGTGCTCGATACGTAAGTAGAGCTAGGTAGTAAGCAATGAAGCCTGACGATTCCCCCCGGGGATGAAACACGGGAGCCTCTGTGTAGCTTGATTGCCATATATATTTTCATTGCTTACTATATATATATATATATATATATATATATATATATATATAGATATCGATCTCATTTGATATTGGTGTCATTTGGGATAGACCACACAGCCAGCCTACTTTAAAATGAATGGTTGTTTTATCACTGGATATAAAAACCTACTGACCAGGGGAGCCTTTTATCTGGAGAGTATATTAATTTTTGCAAAGTCTTAAGTGGCTCACAATCACAGCCTCGTATCCAAGAAGACGTTATTATTTTAAAGAGCCCAGCCGATTTCTTGAGACAGATATTTCTCCCATCACCAGCCTGTCGTCTGCGGTACGGCACCAAACATGCAGCATTGCAAAGGTCATGCATTAAAAAAAAGAAAAAGCGATTACAGAGGTTGGAGGTATTTTCACGATACGTACGAAAAAAGCTGAAAAAATTTCAAACCTGTTTGTGCACAACTTTGATTGGTTGTAGTGACCGGCTGAGGCAGTCGGCCACCTGCTTCATCGTGAGTTTGTCTCCACTTAGACTGACCGTCTTATGCAAAAATCGAGGTCGGTTTTGGAATATCTGCGTAACAACATGACCAACATCCTCTCGGCTGACCATGTCCAATGGCGTCAGACCCATCGGGATTACTGAAAGAAAACAAACAAATAAGATTAAAAAAAAATTTAAATAAAAAAGAATTGATATAGGCCAAAAGCCACTCAAGGATAAGGATTAACGAGATGGATAGATTTGTCAGTTGAATGATGAAGAATATTATGAGAGGATTTTTTTTATATTAATGAGTCACCACTTATCAAGGCCAAAAGCCACTCGAGGATAAAAGAGTTAAAGAGATGGATGGATTGTCAGTTGAATGATGAAGAATATTATGAGAGGATTTTTTATATTAATGAGTCGCCACTTATCAAGGCCAAAAGCCACTCGAGGATAAAAGAGTTAAAGAGATGGATGGATTGTCAGTTGAATGATGAAGAATATTATGAGAGGATTTTTTTATATTAATGAGTCGCCACTTCTCAAGGCCAAAAGCCACTCGAGGATAAAAGAGTTAAAGAGATGGATGGATTGTCAGTTGAATGATGAAGAATATTATGAGAGGATTTTTTTATATTAATGAGTCACCACTTATCAAGGCCAAAAGCCACTCGAGGATAAAAGAGTTAAAGAGATGGATGGATTGTCAGTTGAATGATGAAGAATATTATGAGAGGATTTTTTTATATTAATGAGTCACCACTTATCAAGGCCAAAAGCCACTCGAGGATAAAAGAGTTAAAGAGATGGATGGATTGTCAGTTGAATGATGAAGAATATTATGAGAGGATTTTTTATATTAATGAGTCGCCACTTATCAAGGCCAAAAGCCACTCGAGGATAAAAGAGTTAAAGAGATGGATGGATTGTCAGTTGAATGATGATGAATATTATGAGAGGATTTTTTTTATATTAATGAGTCACCACTTCTCAAGGCCAAAAGCCACTCGAGGATAAAAGAGTTAAAGAGATGGATGGATTGTCAGTTGAATGATGATGAATAGTATGAGAGGATTTTTTATACTAATGAGTCGCCACTTATCAAGGCCAAAAGCCACTCGAGGATAAAAGAGTTAAAGAGATGGATGGATTGTCGGTTGAATGATGAAGAATATTATGAGAGGATTTTTTTATATTAATGGGTCACCAATTATCAAGGCCAAAAGCCACTCGAGGATAAGGGGTAACGGGATGAATAGATTGTCAGTTGAATGACATCCTTTGTAGTGTGATACTATGGACGTCCCCCCCCCCCTCTCTAGCCAGGACCCCAGACAATGTTAAGAAATGATTCACTAAGGTTCACAAAGGCAGTAAGATGAATAGTTGGCTGGGAGCGGTCGAGAGGAAGTGGCACGGAAGTCGTCAGTTTCTATTGTTCAGGGGGGGGAGCGGTGACTAAGACAAAAGACCGGTTTTGGGGATTTCTGGTCGATTCTGTGGTTGTCTTGTTGTTTCCCGGTTTTGGGTCGGGTTTTTTAGACAACGGTTGCATCTTTAGGTATTGCCATGCACCACACTAAACAATTAATATTGGGACTAGACCGGCTCGATAAAAGCGTATATATTTGGAATGGTCACCAGTTAGCAAGTGCTAACTTTAAAAATAGAATGTTTTTAATAAAAAAGGAGAAACTGTAAGTAAAAATAAAATAGTTATATAGCAACATTTTTATAGCAACATTTTCATAGCAACATTTTCATAGCAACATTCATATAGCAACATTTTTATAGCAACATTTTCATAGCAACAATTTCATAGCAACATTTATATAGCAACATTTTTAGAGCAACAATTTCATAGCAACATTTATATAGCAACATTTATATAGCAACATTTATATAGCAACATTTTCATAGCAACATTTTCATAGCAACATTTTCATAGCAACATCTTTATAGCAACATTTTTATAGCAACATCTTTATAGCAACATTTTTATATTGAGGAGTCAGGGCAGTCTGTGACAGTTGGCGGCTCGCAGGTCCCAGAGAGAGGTCAGAGCAGCATGGTGCAGACCCGAGTGAGGTGAGGGAGATTGCAGATCAGGCCGAGCAAACAACGAGATGAGCTGATTAACCAAGCGATGGTGATGTCTCGACAGACGAATTATCTCAGTTGAGTTTTGGCTGATGCACTGAAACTTAACTAAGATCGGAGCAGATCAGGCCGAACAAATAATGAGATAGGCTCGTCAACTGAACAACGATGGTGGCCTCGACAGCACAACTGACTTATACAAAATGTATCGGAGTTTGTGTTTTATCTTGTGAGTCTGCAATGTTTTGTATTTGTACACAACTTGTAAACCAATGCACGCGCCCTTGGCGATCGTCGGTGGAATAGACGACATGGCCAGGACAGGAACGACGAGGAAGATGAACAGAAAACCACGGCATACAGTGTTGGGGTCGCCAGTTGTCGAGGTGCAGCACATGGTCTTACAGTAGCGCAAGAAGGTCTCAATGATGATGTAAAACTCGAGAACTGGAAAAATGCTGGAACAAACCAGGCAAAATTTCAGCAAAATTTCAGCAAAATTTCAGCAAAATTTCAGCAAAATGTCTTCAAATTTTCAGCAAAATTTCGGCAAAATTTCGGCAAAATTTCGGCAAAAATTCAGCAAAATGTCTGCAAATTTTCAGCAAAAATTCTGCAAAATTTTCAGCAAAATTTCTACAAAATTTCCACGAACATAGCTTCTTCACAAGGGCTTTCAATTTGTGGAACACATTGCCACAGGACTGCTTCTCTACAGATTACAACTGGGTCGTCTTCAAAGCCATTGTCAACAGATTCCTCACCGTGTCTCGTTGTTAGCGTACCTTCACTTTTAAAACAAATCGGTGTCCGCACATGCATATTACTAACCCTAACCCACAACGTTTCCCTCTTGCAAATGGCCGCTCAACCAGCAAGACATTGCGTGCGCTTCACTCATTGGTGTGTTTATAAACCCGTCGCCTCACAAAACCACTCGGACGCCGATGTTGAATTTATAAAAAAGGTTTATTAAAAGAAGAAATGTCACAGTAAAAAAAAGGGATTACTTGTGCGCACGAGGGAGAGAGAGAAGGACAGATAAACCGATAGCTGGTCTCGCTACACATAGTTACATTGTGCCCCTCCCCATTGGGGATAGCGCCCTGGACACGTATTCTCTGCTTGAAGTGTCACTAGAAAAAAGCCAGATAATATCCATCCGAAAGTCGCGTGGTTTCATTGACTTCCATTCTGGGGTCACCTCTGACCCCTAGATGTCACTCAAACTTTTTAATCACACCACCCCCTACTCCAAATGGATATGTCTTCTGTTCTGAAACTCCACCAAGAATGGTAAGTGGTTGAGAGATCGGGCTTCTTTGAGGTGGGCCACCCTATCTGAAAAGTAGAAAGAGTCGACATTGCTAATACAAAATAGAATTTTACTTGAGAAAAATTTCTTTTGGATCTTGGTATAGGGCTTTTTTTTCAATTGCATTCGCAGACAGACACATATAATATAGATATACAAAAAAAAGTTATACTCACAAATTTCGTAGAACCCTGTCAATGGGGATCTTAGGGGTTTGTAGCATCCGATAAAATCTTCGTAACACACGGGGACAATAATGGAAGTCAGTGGAAGTACTAGATTCCTCATGTACTCTTCCGTCATCGCCTTGGCAACCATGTGCCTAGCTACGATGCCTACGGCCAGCTTCGT
The DNA here is from genome assembly GCA_963556195.1 of Sepiola atlantica. NCBI lineage: Eukaryota > Metazoa > Mollusca > Cephalopoda > Sepiida > Sepiolidae > Sepiola > Sepiola atlantica. Next base: position 43,905,050 of record OY744554.1, read on the forward strand.
GTTGAGTTGCGTGCTGAATATTACGTGTGAAACACCGGCCCGCTTGCAGGCGTCGGCAACAAGTTTGCCTCGATGCGTTTCGTCTTCCATAGAATTTGGTTTTGAAAAGTCGGTCTTCGTTTTCAGGAAACAACCGTAAGCATCGCGGACGGCATTCTCAATGGATCCGGGGTTGTTCCAGTCAATTTCACACCGCTTAAGTTGATGCGACTCCTGCTGGAGTTGCGTATCCAGCCTGGAGAAATCCTCGGTGATAACCCGGACGCGGAATCGGGTGGTTTTGAGAAGGGCCAAGGCTATCGACGCTCCTTCTCCGTTGGAGTCGCAATCAAAAACTGTGATTAAGTCATTCATTTCTGAAAATGAAAGGAAAAACATCGTCTTGATTGATGTGTAGTATCTGTTCAGTGTCGGGCAGATGCTTCTCGACTACGTGTCAACAACAATACTTCTGCTATGCTACTAGACGCATCGGTTCTTTGTTGCGGTCGGAGAATTCTTGACCGTGTAATGCTACACTCTAACCCGACTGACCAGACACAACGTTGCTTAACGGTGTTAGGTCAACGATTACGTACTAAATGGGGAAGGAGCTTGTTTTATTGAAAAAAGTGTAAAATTTTATGCTTTCGTCACATCAACTGACTTCTTTTTGCTATCGATTTAGGGGTAAAAGGGTTTAGGGTTTGGGTATAGGGTTAGGGGTAAGGGGTTTGGGTTAGAGGTTATGGTTAGGGTTAGAGGTTAGGGTTAGGGGTTAGGGTTAGAGGTTAGGGTTAGAGGTTAGGGTTTGGGTTAGAGGTTAGGGTTAGTGGTTAGAGTTAGTGGTTAGGGTTAGGGTTAGAGGTTAGGGTTAGGGTTTGGGTTAGAGGTTAGGGTTAGAGGTTAGGGTTAGGGTTAGAGGTTAGAGGTTAGAGGTTAGAGGTTAGGGTTAGGGGTTAGGGTTAGGGTTAGGGTTAGGGTTAGGGGTTAGGGTTTGGGTTAGAGGTTAGGATTAGGGTTAGGGTTAGGGTTAGGGTTAGGGTTAGGGTTAGGGGTTAGGGTTTGGGTTAGAGGTTAGGGTTAGAGGTTAGGGTTAGTGGTTAGGGTTAGAGGTTAGGGTTAGTGGTTAGGGTTAAGGGTTAGGGGTTAGTGTTAGAGGTTAGGGTTAGTGGTTAGGGTTTGGGTTAGGGTTAGGGTTAGTGGTTAGGGTTTGGGTTAGAGGTTAGGGTTAGAGGTTAGGGTTAATGGTTAGGGTTAAGGGTTAGTGTTAGAGGTTAGGGTTAGAGGTTATGGTTAGGGTTAGAGGTTTGGGTTAGAGGTTAGGGTTAGAGGTATGGGTTAGTGGTTAGGGTTATGGTTAGGGTTAGAGGTTAGGGTTAGAGGTTAGGGTTAAGGGTTAGGGGTTAGAGGTATGGGTTAGTGGTTAGGGTTAGGGTTAGGGTTAGAGGTTAGGGTAAGAGGTTAGAGTTAGTGGTTAGAGTTAGTGGTTAGGGTTAGGGTTAGGGTTAGAGGTTAGGGTTAGAGGTAAGGGTTAGTGGTTAGTGTTAGAGGTTAGGGTTAGGGTTTGGGTTAGAGGTTAGGGTTTGGGTTAGAGGTTGGGTTTAGGGTTTGGATTCATTTTAAAATGGAAACAAGACCCCCCCCCCCTCCTCCTTGAAATAAAATAAGCCCTAACTTACAAACTGTATAGATTTCTATGCTTTCGTCATCTAAATCGACTTCTTGTTGATTTGGAAATAAAGGGGCTTGTTAGAAGCAGCAGCATTAGTGAATGTCGTTGTTTTTTTTTCTTGAAGTCACTCCAGACAAGGCATGAAGCCACTTGCTGCAAGGAGCTAGCAAGAACAAAAGATCATTAACACAAAGACAGGAAATGCCTATTGGCCTTAGTCTTAAAAAAAACTAAGGCTATAGGTAGGAGGAAAACAGTCAGCAGGAAGAGAGTTCCACAAGCCTGCAGTTCTTGGAAAGAAGCTATTGGAATAGGAAGATGTATGATAACGATGTACCTGAACAGCGAATTGATGAAGACCACTAGACCAACAAGTTAAATGAGCTGCAACAAAGGAAGCAGGGAATAAATGAGACAATTAATATTGACTCGTGCTTGAACAAAGTCTCCAATCAGAAGCGCGAATATCCACTCCGAATTACAGCGTGTACTATACAAACCAAAACGGCTTTCTTCCTCTTTTCCTGTTTTTTCTTCCACAGAGAACGCGCGTCAGATCACTGTACGCATAGCGAAAGCACATACATGCTGCTCACAGAACGCACATAGACACAAGTTCATGCATACATTCTCTCATTATCCCATTTACGCACACATGCAAACGCACATGGCAACAACCGAAATGAACATGCACACACTCTCACTAACAAAAGAAAGCTACACTAATACAAACACACACACACACACACATCTTCCTGCATATCCCATTTACACACATGCAAACGCGCACGACGCCAGCCGAAATGAACATGTCTACACAATTCCTTCTTACAGGCTAAACAACTCTTAAACTCGGAACGTTCCTTGAAATTTTTGAACTCTCATTCATCGCCAATTCTTTATTTTGCATTGTTTAAACAAGTTGTCAATAAAAATTAGTTGTTTTTTTAAGGATAAACTTTATGTCATTCTTTCATTTGATAATGTCCTCTCATCAACAGGTGCATCTAACAAATAATAATAAATAGTTGCAATTTAATTATTTTCTGGTGTAAACGAAAAAAAATCTTCGGATGCGTCCATTCAAATTAAACTATTAAAATAAAGTAAACAACTATCTCTCTCTCTCTCTGCCCGAAGCATGTACCTAGGATATAATAAACATCTATATATTTTGGGTATAAATATCTTTGAATTATTCAATGCCGAACCAATGACAGGCCAGAAGAAGTCTTAATCCTTTTAGACCGTCTCATCAAGAAAAATCCCTGAATAAGAAGGGAGACGATATACAATCACAGTTTGCAGAAGAAGAGAATAAGGAGTCGAGTGCAATTCAATTAACTAACTGAATTAACACCTCTCTCCCTTTCCCCCTCCCACTCTCTCTCTCTCTCTCTCCCTTTCTCCCTCCCGCTCTCTCCCTCCCACTCTCTCTCTCTCTCTCTCCCTTTCTCCCTCCCGCTCTCTCCCTCCCGCTCTCTCTCTCTTTCTTCCTCCCGCTCTCTCTCTTTCTCTCTTTCTCCCTCTCTCCCTTTCTCCCTCCCGCTCTCTCTCTCTCTTTCTCTCTCTCTCTCTTTCTCTCTCTCTTTCTCTCTCTCTCTTTCTCTCTCTCTCTTTCTCTCTCTCTCCCTCCCGCTCTCTCTCTCTTTCTCCCTCCCTCTCTCTCTCTCCCATCCCGCTCTCTCTCTTTCTCCCTCCCTCTCTCTCTTTCTCTCTTTCTCCCTCCCGCTCTCTCTCTCTTTCCCTTTCTCCCTCCCGCTCTCTCTCTCTCCCTTTCTCCCTCTCTCTCTCTCTCTCTTTCTCTCTCTCTCTTTCTCTCTCTTTCTTTCTCTATCTCTCTCTCTTTCTCTCTTTCTCCCTCCCGCTCTCTCTCTCTTTCTCTCTCTCTCCCTTTCTCCCTCCCTCTCTCTCTTTCTCCCTCCCTCTCTCTCTCTCTCCCTTTCTCCCTCCCTCTCTCTCTCTCTTTCTCTTTCTCTCCGTTTCTCCCTCCCGCTCTCTCTCTCTCTTTCTCTCTCTGCCCGAAGCATGTACCTAGGATATAATAAAGATCTATATATTTTAGGTATAAATATCTTAGAGTTATTCAATTTAAGAACTAACAAACTGGCTACAGTCAAAGAGCTGCATTGAGAATTTTTCTAGTATTACATTTCTAGTATTAATATGTAGACTGCGACACACAGTTGACACATATAGGAAACTGTGGAGTGAAAGAGCGGAAGCTGCTACCATTACTATGACAACTATGCTTGCTACTTCTACAACAAGCAGCAGACATAACATCAATGAGACACAGACGGTTGCTACTACTACTACTACTACTACTACTACTACTACTACTACTACCGCTAGTGTCATCATTACGACTACTACGAGACGTCACACAAGATTTTTGCGATTGGCAAGGTTGAATTACTGCAGAAGCTGAAATATAAAAATCGCGAAAGGGTTGAAAATCTCTGTATACCACCCACTCAAAACAACAGCTGACCCCCCAAAACAGCAATTTTTCCCCTTTTGTCAGAAGCATCGCTCATAGGATCTGAAGACGAAAGGAAAAACATGAGAGGAAAGTGAGAGCTACAAGGCTGCCCCCTATTGTTTCCTTTAGTCAATAGTGTTTTAATCTCTCTCTTAAATAACTAAATAGCATATTCTCTCCCCCCTCCACCTCTCTCTCTCTGCCCGAAGCATGTACCTAGGATATAATAAAAACCTATATATTTTGGATATAAATATCTTATTTATTCAGTTATTGAGAACCGACGATCCAGTCCACAGAAAACTCTATGAAGAATCGCCACCAGACATGTCCTGGCCACCAATTCATCCCTAACCCGATCGTCTCATTGGGAACAAACCCGCAGTTAAGAAGAAAGGAGACACAACAATAGTTCGCAGATGAAGAGGAAAGGGAATCGGGTGCAATTTAATTTTTTTGTGGTACTTGTAAGCATTGGGTACACAAGAAGTGCAGTGGAAGTACTAGTAGGTTGAGAGATGATAAACAATTTGTGTGCAAGGTGTGTAAGACAATGGAGATGGATGAGAACTCAGATGTGGAGAAAGTATATCTGGATGATGAAGCTATTGAGGTTGTTAAGAAGTTTTGTTACGTTGGTGATACCATTAGAGCACAGGGGGGAGCAGGTAGCTAGTGTGATCGCAAGAATTTGGAGTGGACGGAGTAAGTTCAGGGAACTTCTGCCATTACTAACCAGCAAAGCGTTACCACTGTCGATCAAGGGAAGAGTCATGTGTACGCAGTGTGATGATATATGGAAGTGAAACCTGGCCAATGAGGGTTGAGGACATGTGTTGCATGGAGAGAAATGATATGAAAATGAAAATGATGGACACGTTGAAAGAATGGATGAGAGTTTTGGGGTTAGTAGATGTAGAACAGTTGAGGTAGCAGGGTTATTTTTAAGAAAGAGGGATAAATAAAAACCTGGGTGCAGATAGGTCAGTTTGGAAGTAAATTTCTGGAAGCCATCCAACACATGTCAGTATGTGAAACGGACGTTGAACTGAATATGATGTTGAAAGAATGAATGAGAGTGCTTGGGTTAGTAGATGTAGAACAGTTGAGGTAGCATGGTCAGTAGGCAAGGGAAGGCTAAGGGAAAACATGGGAGGAAGTGATAAGGATGAATTTGAGAGAAAGATGGATTAAATAAAGACCTGGCCAGAGATAGGTTAGTTTGGAAGTCAATTTCTAGAAGCTGTTCAACACATGCCAGCATGTAAAATGGACGTTAAATGGAATATGTTGCTGTTGCTGCTGCTGCTGCTGCTGCTGCTGCTGATGATGATGATGATAGTGGTGGTGGTGATGATGATGATGATGATGATGATGATGATGATGATGGTGATGATGATGATAGCGGTGGTGATGGTGGTGGTGATGGTGGTAGTGATGATGATGCTGGTGGTGATGATGATGATGGTGGTGGTGATGATGATGGTGGTGGTGATGATGATGATGATGATGATGATGATGATGATGACGCTGATGATGGTAATGATGATGATAGTGGTGGTGATGATGATGATGATGATAGTGGTGATGATGATGATGATGATGATGACGCTGATGATGGTAATGATGATGATAGTGGTGGTGATGGTGGTGGTAATGATGATGATGGTGATGATGATGATTATGATGATGCTGCTGATGATGATGATTTTCACAATTACTATAAAAAATAATAAAAAAATCTTACTCAACAAGAGAAAAGCTTTCTTCTTCTTTTCTAGCAATCAAGAAGCCTCTTGTTCTTGCTCATATAGGTACGTGGACTGGGGGCTTAGCGGTAGCAGTCGCAGAGAAAGATGGAGAACTCAGAAAGAATTTTCTTTTTGAATGTGAGAATTTTTTTTTCTTTTTAATGGAAATCGCTCCAGACAAGGCATGAAGCCACTTGATGTAAGGAGCTAAAAAAATAAAACTATTTGAAGGTAAAAAAACTAGCCAATGATAAGTGTTACATGGATAGATTCCGACCTAGAAAAAAGCAATTATTCCCCCTTTGTCAGAAACATCGCTCATGGAATGTGAGGACTAAAGGACAAAATAAGAGAAGCAAGAGTTACGAGGCTGCGGAAACTAAAACCAAAATTGTCCATTTTCTCCTTGAATTAACAGTAGAAGTTATTTACCTTCGCATCAGGTTAGGCACAAGGTCGGAAAGTGGGGACTGGAAAGTCATCGCACTAGAGAAAGTTCATTCGTACCTAAAATAAATGCCTGAGCAGCCTCGTCGACCCCCCCCCCCAGGGGCGCTTCAGGCAATTAGCAATAAATTAACCACTTCTCAAAGAGTGAGAAGGTAAAGCCTGGGAGATTGAAACCCCTGAGAACTGCGGGGAAGCATACCTCAACCCAACAGATGAAAGGTCATCACCCGCTCAAAAATGATCCAGACTCTTTCGGAATGATTGTCAAGGACGTATCCTCGACTAGTATGGAAAAATCCTACTCGGGCTGTGCTAGGTCGTAGTCTTGTATCTGCCAATACGGGAGGGGAGAATTCTATTTTTTTTCTGTCCGACAAAAAAATGCCTGAGCAGCCCCGTCGACATTCCCTGGTAAGGGCGCCTCAGGCAATTAGCAATAAATTAACCACTTCTCAAAGAGTGAGAAGGTAAAGCCTGGGAGATTGAAACCCCTGAGAACTGCGGGGAAGCATACCTCAACCCAACAGATGAAAGGTCATCACCCGCTCAAAAATGATCCAGACTCTTTCGGAATGATTGTCAAGGACGTATCCTCGACTAGTATGGAAAAATCCTACTCGGGCTGTGCTAGGTCGTAGTCTTGTATCTGCCAATACGGGAGGGGAGAATTCTATTTTTTTTCTGTCCGACAAAAAAATGCCTGAGCAGCCCCGTCGACATTCCCTGGTAAGGGCGCCTCAGGCAATTAGCAATAAATTAACCACTTCTCAAAGAGTGAGAAGGTAAAGCCTGGGAGATTGAAACCCCTGAGAACTGCGGGGAAGCATACCTCAACCCAACAGATGAAAGGTCATCACCCGCTCAAAAATGATCCAGACTCTTTCGGAATGATTGTCAAGGACGTATCCTCGACTAGTATGGAAAAATCCTACTCGGGCTGTGCTAGGTCGTAGTCTTGTATCTGCCAATACGGGAGGGGAGAATTCTATTTTTTTTCTGTCCGACAAAAAAATGCCTGAGCAGCCCCGTCGACATTCCCTGGTAAGGGCGCCTCAGGCAATTAGCAATAAATTAACCACTTCTCAAAGAGTGAGAAGGTAAAGCCTGGGAGATTGAAACCCCTGAGAACTGCGGGGAAGCATACCTCAACCCAACAGATGAAAGGTCATCACCCGCTCAAAAATGATCCAGACTCTTTCGGAATGATTGTCAAGGACGTATCCTCGACTAGTATGGAAAAATCCTACTCGGGCTGTGCTAGGTCGTAGTCTTGTATCTGCCAATACGGGAGGGGAGAATTCTATTTTTTTTCTGTCCGACAAAAAAATGCCTGAGCAGCCCCGTCGACATTCCCTGGTAAGGGCGCCTCAGGCAATTAGCAATAAATTAACCACTTCTCAAAGAGTGAGAAGGTAAAGCCTGGGAGATTGAAACCCCTGAGAACTGCGGGGAAGCATACCTCAACCCAACAGATGAAAGGTCATCACCCGCTCAAAAATGATCCAGACTCTTTCGGAATGATTGTCAAGGACGTATCCTCGACTAGTATGGAAAAATCCTACTCGGGCTGTGCTAGGTCGTAGTCTTGTATCTGCCAATACGGGAGGGGAGAATTCTATTTTTTTTCTGTCCGACAAAAAAATGCCTGAGCAGCCCCGTCGACATTCCCTGGTAAGGGCGCCTCAGGCAATTAGCAATAAACTAATCCCTTCTGAAAGAGAGAAGGTAATACCTGGGAGTGTGGACCTCTTAGAACTGCACAGAAACATTTAAAACAGTAGGGGGTCTCCGTTAGCATTCCCTGGTAGGGGCGCCTCGGACAATTAGCGATAAACTAACTAACCCGTTCTCAAAGAAAGAGGGTAAAGCCTGGGAGGATGGACATCTTAGAACTGAATAGAACTACTACATAAGCAAGGTCATCAACTACTTAAAAATGATCCTGACTCTGTCGGACTGATTGTCGAAGACGTTTCCTCGGCTGGTATGAACAAGACCTACTCGTCCATCTGGAACAAAAGAAGGAACCTTAAAAGGTTTGTCCGTGTTTCAACAATTACTTGAAAATAATAATAATTAAAAAATAACTTACTCAAACAGGCGAAGGGCTTTTTCGGAGAAGAAAGAGTTCCGTCTTCACTCCAATATCAAGGTTTGCGCGCCAAAAAAATAAAAACGGCGTAAAAATAAGACCAACTAAAAATCGTTTTCACTTTGTAAATAAATTTGAAAAAAAAAAAATAATAAATTCTCACGGATTCCTTCTTTTTTTTCTTCTTCGGTTTGCGTTTTGTTTTGAATAACGAGGCCGTGGCCAACTAATATGGCGACTCGTTGCAGGTCAGATCACCGCGGCAAGCAAAGACATGATTTAAAACAAAACAAAACATTTATTATTCAATTGCTTTCTCAGCAGTTGTGCCCTTAATACTCTGACAACCTGAACCAGCCAGAACCTGTTACTGCTTGAAATGAAATAAAACAAGACATATCATTTTATATATATATATATATATATATATATATAGAGAGAGAGAGATTTAGATTTTTCACTTATAAAATAGATCATTCAGTGAAGACCGGGGTTGTTCCAATAAAAACAAGCTCGATGATACTCGATTACAGAGTACAGAGCATTTATATGTGATTTTATGAAGGCTTACCAAAGCATTCCTTTCAGGACACCAATGATCACCATTAAAGATATTTTTTCTTACAAATATTATTTATTCAAATTAAATGTTTTTTCCTACACGTGTTTCACTACCAAGCAGTTACTTGCTTGGCAGATCATCAGGGAAATTAAATGTCTGGAATACTGGTTTCAACTGCCGACAATACACAATGTGGCGTTGCAATAGTTGAGGTCACTTAAGAAGAGAAGAGGAAAAAAAATAAAAATAAAAGTCAAATTAAAAAACAAGGAAGAACAACGATAAAAAAAGAAATATAATTTTATATATATATATATATATGAAGAAGAATGGAAAGGAATTAGAGAAGCAAAAGCCAAATCAAAATTCAATTCAATTGCTCAGAGCAAGGTATATTCCGCAAAAAGGCAATTTATTCAAGTTAAATTTTCCTTAAGCCAGGCTTTTCAAAGATCAAAATCTTATCATCAGAGGAAGTCGCTGGGATAGATAAGTTGGCAATGGCCAAGATTTTTAGCAATCGGACATTTGCTTGCATTCGGGCAGAGTTTTGCCCAGCGTTTTCTTTCCCTACAACTTTTATTTCTTTTTTTCAAATTTTAAATCTTGGCCATTGCCAACTTATCTATCCCAGCGACTTCCTCTGATGATAAGATTTTGATCTTTGAAAAGCCTGGCTTAAAGAAAATTTAACTTGAATAAATTTGGACATTCGTGCATGTTTATCACTCTTCGTCCATTTAACTTTATATATATATATATATATATATATATATATATATATATATATATATATATAATAATATTTATAAATAAATATTTATTAGTTATTTTAATACCTACAGACATCGATGTTTCATGCTAACGCAATCTTCAGTGTAGGAACTAATTCTCAACGGTCAGTGAGCGCAAACCGCGATCACAAATCGCCATTGATTCGTAGTCGAGAGTCTTATCCCATCGGCCATAGCCAATTAGTTAGTAAATAGAGAGGAATTTAAATGTAAGCCCTTTCTAAATATTTTTTCATATTTTTTCAAATGTTGAACTTTGGCTTTTCTATTGCCAACTTATCTATCTGTATAATTCCTCTGATGATAAGATCTCGATATTTGAAAAGCCTTGGCTTAAGGAAAGAACAATAAATATAATTTTATTACAGAATATACCTTGCTTTGAACATTTGAAGTTTGAAATAAATTTGGACATTCGTGCATGTTTATCACTCTTCGTCCATTTAACTTTATAATTGCTCTATCTCGTATATTGAGCTTTTACCATTTCACTATAGGTCCTTTCTACTAAAAGTTTTACTTTTAGTTTCTTGCTTATATATATATATATATATATATATATATATATATATATATATATATATATATATATATATATATATATATATATGTAAAGGAGTAAGGCTACCAACATTTCTAGAATGTTTTTTTCAACATTTATTTATTATTTTGTTGTTTTTTTCAACATTTATTTATTATTTTGTTGTTTTACCATTTTATGATTTTATATATAACGCGTTTCAAGCGGTGGCCCGCTTTCATCAGATATGAAAATCCATTTGAAGAAATGTCTTTCGATTCGAGCAAATGTTGTTTCATTTGAGGAATTTGTTATTGTTTTTGCGCATGCGTGGGTTTGTGGGTGTGTGGGTATCTTTGATTTTTATTTTTATTTTTTATTTGTCATTTTTCCTGCTTCTCTTGGTCAAGTGCGTGTTACCCATCCATGATCCATCGGTCATCCCAGCCTCCTAGGGTGCGGAGAATTTCTTTTGAAATTTAATACTTTTTATTGCTTTTTGTCGTCTCCAAAAGTGAAGTGGTGTCTGCGTGTGTGTGTCCGTATGCGTGTGGTCTAATCTTGAGTCTTGTGAATAAACATTCTCTCGTTGGAACTGCACTAATACTGCACTACCCTCTTTTCTATATATATATATATATATATATATACTAAAAGTTTTACTTTTAGTTTCTTGCTTATATATATATATATATATCCAACACGATTTGTTGTTGTTGATCACTCTTCGCCGCTTGCTGTGAATACCCGCCGACTTTGTATTTAAATTCCAAACTAATTTCTGGTGGCCAACTGGTAAGTCTCTTGACTGCGAATCAGTGGCGATTTGTGATCGGAGTTCGCGCCCGTCGACCGTCGGGAATTAGCTTCCTGCACTGAAGATTGCGTAAGCATGAAACATCGATGTCTGTAGGTAATAAATAATTAATATATATATATATTTTTTTTTTTTTTAATTTTTAATTTTTAATTTTTTAACGGCCTTAATTTTTGAAATTTTGAAATGTTAAATTTCTTTCCTTCTTCTTCTCTTTCTCTATCCCTCCACTTCATTCTCTCCAAATATGATCTGAGGTTAAGATCGGATTCTAACTCTGCCTGATGAGATCTCAGTTTATAGTAACTGTTGATCGATAACATCGACATGCCAGTGTCGCAGATTTTGTACATGTCTGTGTAAATAAAATTATCATATATATATATATATATATATATATATATATATATATATATATATATATATATATATATATATATACTAGTAAATATATGCTCCCTCCGGTCGTATATTTTTTATAGCCTGAGAGGATGATATTATGCTGAGCAAACATATTCTACACTGATGCCCCAAAGAAGGAGGTAATGACTGGGAGCATAGTATCATGACGAACGCCCCCCCCCCCCCCAGCAAAAGGAGGACTTAATGCCTAGGAGGATGATATCATGACAACAGAACGATATAGAGATCAAGTGTTAGCCCCAGGAAGAGACCCTTTGATTTCCGAGAACTTTGACCGAAGTAAAATAAAAAATACTAGCAAATACATGCGACCGGAGGGAGCATATTTTTTACAACCTGTGAGGATGATTTCATGCTGAACGAACATATTTTACACTGACTTTCTTCCAGACCAGTCAGATGCGGCCAGATATATACAACTAACTCTACAAAGTTACATTCTTCATCCTGACTTTCTTCCAGAACAATCATCCTCCAACTAAACTTGTTTTTGAACAAATTCTGTATTTGCATTGTTACAAAATGTAGGGAGAGCTATCGGGATTCGAACTCACGACCTCCGGTTTACGGAGAGAGATGGGATTCATTTTTGCATATTTATACACGACCGAGAAATTATCATAATGCGACTCGAATGACGTCAGGAAAAGAGATAAAAAGAGAGAGTGAAGACAAAAAAAAAAAACTTCAGCCGCACACGGAGTCGCACGCGAAGAAGAAAAGAAACAGGAAGTTAACGCGAGACAGAGGACGAAGGATGCCGGCAAGGAAGTACGTTAGCTGCCGGGTTAAGACAAACATATTTTGAGGACAACTATAGTCAGTCTTCGCGAGTACCTCTGCGCTGAACGGGGAAGAAATGAACAACCGTCGACAAGAAAGTTGTGAGGAAAGGCAGGGGCCTTTTGTAAATAGAATTTGAAGATGGAATTATATCCGCCCTTGGCTTGAGCGAGACGACCGATGTGCGACTACAGTATCGCAGTGGAGCCTTTTGAAAATGGAATTATAGCCGCCCTCGGCTCGGGCGAGACGAGCCTGTTGAAAATGGAATTATAGCCGCCCTCGGCTCGGGCGAGACGAGCCTGTTGAAAATGGAATTATATCCGCCCTCGGCTCGGGCGAGACGAGCCTGTTGAAAATGGAATTATAGCCGCCCTCGGCTCGGGCAAGACGACCCGCTGAACTAAGCGGAGAAAAAGTAACCAGCCAGGAATTGTTTTTCCTGAGAAAAAAATGTATTTCAAAACTACATGTGCATCCATTTGTAAGTAACAACCTGAATATCTCTTCACGGACATTCGCCCCCTAGGGCTGTTATATATATATGTGTATTTTTGTGTAGAAATGAATCCTGCTACTATAGGGATAGGATAGACAATCCCCCCCTCTTCTTAAGAATATACTTTTGTTTCGATGTTTTATTTCGTTTTGTTTTATAGATACACTCCCCTTTTTTCTAGTATACAGTTTCATTAAATAAATGAATATAAATTTAAGTCCTAATGTCTTTTCGTCGTTTCTTCGTATCTTTTGTTTGTTTCCTGACGGTATTTTATATTGGAGAAATCCCCATCCCATATCACGTTTTATTTGAACCTGGGATAATACGAGCCACTCCGGACTTTTTTTTAAAACTTTTTTTTTTTATCTTTGTCACGTATTGTCTTTCGGTGGTCCCGACCGGCGGCATTCGTGACAGCATGCAGCTACATATCAAACCACGTCATCAAAACTTATTTACCTCTTTGATTGGATACACTCCAACCCACCCTCTAACTTGGATGCTAAAGGGTCACCGCCCCGTCCCTCTGCACACCTTAGTGGCAGTCATAAGCATATAACATTTCTTTCCTCTGGTGGAGAGCAGCCCTAGTGAGGTTGTTTGGTCACACGATGACCAATCAGAATCCTAGGCGTAGTAATTTCGGCCTGACCTTTAGAGGACTTCATCCGGAGAATTTTCGGGACTCGCAGTGCAGCTAGAGAAGTTCCAGGCAGCGACGAAGAAAAACTTTGACACTCTCTCCTGCTCCTGTCAACATAATCACGCTGACACACCGGATTTGTAGGGCGGTGAGAAAGTTTCCAGGCAGCCACGAAGAAAGATATTGACACTCTCTCAAGCCCCTGTCAATTAGATACTCTGAGCAAGGCTATCTTCACATGAAGATATACTATAAGAGCTGGTCTTATCAGTGGGTTACGGTTAGGGTTAGGGTTACGGTTAGGGTTATGGTTAAGACCAACTTCTATATATTATTAGCAAGTAACGAACACCGTTGCACAAAAGGAAAAACAAAACCTTTTTTTATAACAACAACGAAAGGGTTTATTCAATCACCTACACCTGTTGGTATAGGTGGAAGAAAGTTGGACAGTGTCCGAGTGAGGGAAGGAAAAGTAGAAAATTCTTTGGGCTGTCGAAAGTCTGTCAGCAGTTATCTTTAGGCGAAGATAGTCGATGCTAGTGCGTCCAGTCGACAGGGACAAGAGAGAGAAAAGAGACGTCTTTCCGCGTCGCTTTAAGGAATCTTTCTGCTGACCGACCGTGATTCCCAAAGGGGCTGAAGTAGTTCTTCAGGGTACAGATGAAATCAATGCGCCCTTCAAGCTGATTGGTCAGCGTGTGACCAAATTGCATAACAGGGACAGTTCTCCGAGAGAGAAAGTAAGTCTTTATTTATGACTGCTTCAATGTCGGCGAGACAGTCAGCAAGGCTATCTTCACCTGAAGATATACTGCTCCAAGAAAAGACTTTCAGCAGCCGACCATTATTACTATTTGATTCTTTTTTTCACTGTATTAACTTTTGGTAACCTACACCCAACTGTGTAGATCATATAAATAAATGGTATGTATCCAGATTAGGACCCAAGCTAACTCTATCTGACGCCAATACGATTTTAGCTTGGGTCCTAATCTGGATAAGTACCAAATAATTATACATAATTAGTTGCTTTCCTAAGATCTCACATATTTTGATACCTACAAATTTTCTTCAAGAAATATGTCTCTAATGAAAGAATTCCATGACATTAACTTAATTTAATTTTTTTTTAAATCAATTAAAAAAAAATGGGTGCTTGTACAGAAAAGCGTTCATATAAAATAATGCTGAAAATCGCAGTTCCAATTAAATTAACCGGAAAATTCTTTGAAATACTTATGTATCAAACAAAAAATATGTTCGTACACCAAAAACTAGCAAAAACTATCGAGTAGAATTGTAAAAACAGAAATAATCCGTTATATCGTTTAATCGGGTTCGGCCATTGATTCGAGCGAAAAACACGAAACTCAGGGGGAGATAACTCAGTCTGTCATATTAACAAGTAATAAATCAATGGCAGTCATCAAAATACGATTAAACTGATTTTTATTTTTAATTAAAATTCTACTCGATAATTTTTCCTACTTTTTGGTGAGGATACTTATTTTAATCTGCTGCGTAAGTATAAATAATAATGTTTGTTTTTTGGTATTGATAAGTTAATATGGACGCTTCTCTGTACAAGCACCAAAAGTTGCATGTAAAAAATAATTTTTTTTTTAAATTCCAGGATGTTAACTTTATGTAATTTCTTTATTTAATATTACTTTAAAAAAGTGTAAACATAGATTGTGTTTAATAAAAATGTTTATTACGTAAACATAAATAAAAATTCCAAGACTTTTTATTTAATTTTTATTAATATTAATTAAAAAAAATTGTATGTAAAAATTTTTTTTCATTAGGTTAACTTTATGGCGTCGTCATGATGATGATGGTGATAATGATGATGATGGTGATGATGATGGTAGTGGTGGTGGTGATGACGATGATGATGATGATGATGGTGATGATGATGATGGTGATAATGATGATGATGGTGATGGTGGTGATGATGGTGGTGATTATGATGATGATTATGATGATGGTGTTGGTGGTGATGATGATGATGATGATGATGATGATGGGGGTGGTGATGATGATGATGGTGATAATGATGAGGATGGTGGTGATGATGATGATGGTGATAATGATGATGATGGTGTTGGTGATGATGATGGTGGTGATTATGATTATGATACTGATTATGATGATGATGATGGTGTTGGTGGTGATGATGGTGATGATGATGATGATGATGATGATGATGATGGTGATTATGATTATGATGATGGTGATGATGCTGATGATGATGCTGATGATGATGACGATTATTACGATGATGATGGTGATGATGATGCTGATGATTGTTATGATGATGATGATAATCATGATGATGGTGATGATGATGATGATAATCATGATGATGATGTTGATGATGATGATTATGATGATGGTGTTGGTGATGATGATGGTGTTGGTGATGATGGTGATGATGATGGCGGTGATGATGGTGATGATTATGTTGATGATGATGATGACGATGCTTCTGGGTGAGGCACCCCGTCCCTGGTTTCTTTCCACCTTGTTTTATCCCTGGCTCTGCTCTATTGTTCAACCTCGTGATCTCGTGGATGATGACATCAGAGTTACTGGGAACTGAGGGCCCTTTTTTTGCGTCTGTCATTCAGGGGATTGTGCGGTGTAACTTCGGAAAAGCATCAATAATGGAAAAAAACAAAAACAAATAAATAAAAATAAAAAGACAAAACTGGTATTATGTAGGTGACTCTGACGTAACAAAGACATCGCACACCAAGAATTATGTAAATTAAGTAAGTAGTTTTTTTTTTATCACAGAAAATCAGATTTTTTCATTTTTTTTTCATGCTCGCTTGTCACGTCGCCACTTTTGAAAAACAAGGGACGTAAGTCAGCCCAGCGTTACAAGCCCAGCTGGTCGTGACAAGCGAGCGTGGAAAAAAAATGACAAAATTTGATTTTCTGTGATAAAAAACAAAGACAAAACTACTTGATCAATTTACGTCATTTTTGGTGTACGATATTTTTGTTCCGTCCCGGTCACACAAATAATACACATTTATATTTATTATTTGTTTTGCCTTATTGAGGCTTTTCCAAAGTTGCACCGATTGGCACTGCGGGTTGGCGACGCTATTTGCCCATAGCTAGGTGCGTGCGTAGGTATCCGTTGGCTCAATAGAACTCATATCCCTTTTGCAGGTTTTGTTTTGGTGCTTATCCAGTTTAGCGGATACTTTCGAAAAAAAAAAAAAATACAAAAAAAAAACTGAGGAATATCTGTTTGATGTACGGGCACATGTTCGTCTTTAACCACTGTCCGTTTTTCACAACTTTTTACTGACCATTTGTCGCGAGAGAATTCCGGGGTTTTTGAAAAGAAATTTTTAAAAATTGAGATTTTAAGACGGGGGATCAGTCTTGTTCGTCTTTTACCATCGTTCGTTTTTCACAACTTTTTACGTCTTAAAATCTCAATTTTAAAAAATTTATTTCCAAAAACCCCGGAATTCTCTCGCGACATGATAGGTAATTGTAAGCAGAAGAATAATTTTTAAAATTTGAGATGGTTAAAAAGAGGGGGATCAGTCCACGTTGAATTTACATTGAAAACTGATCCCCCGTCTTAAAATCACAATTTAAAAAAATTTCTTTCCCAAACACCCGGAATTCTCTATTGACATGATAGGTAATCGTACACCGAAAAAGATTTTTTTAAAAATTGAGATGGTCAAAAAGAGGGGGATCAGTCTACGTTGAATTAACATTGGAAACTGATCCCCCCTCCTAAAATGTAAAATATTTGAAAAAAAATTCCAAAAACGCCGGAATTCTCTAGCAGCCTGATAGATAAGTGTACACCGAAAAAAGAAAAGAAAAATGGTCAGTAAAAAGTTGTGAAAAACGGACAGTGGTTAAAGACGAACATGTGCCGATGTCCGTACCTGTCACGGAATGAATAAATCCTATACCAAAAAATCACGTAAATTAATCAAGTAGTTTTTATTTTATAAAAGAAAATTAAATTTTAGCGATTTACGAAGAGGAAGTGCAAATATGACAGCCATTTTGATTTATTCAAAGGGGGATAAGCGTAATTCATTTACGGTTATCCCCCTTTGAATAATCCTCACAAATGAGTAAGTAAACCCAAATAAATTGTTTAAGACTAATTTCAAATTTACCTTAAATTATTTTAAAGGAAATACAGCTGGGAAATTAGCCCCAAACAATTTATTTGGGTTTACTTATTTATTTGTGAGGGCGGAAAAAAAAAAATCAGAAAAAAGGAGCTGATTCATTGTCCGCCATTCTGGCTTTGAAACGACTAAATCGCCTAATAACTTTATGTAGTTACTTAAAAAAAGTAATTGACTTCAGTTGTTACATTTTTACCAAGATTATTGCCTTTTCGGACATCCATACTTATAAAAGTTAAACGTACAATTGCTATGTTTTGATGACCAGAGTCAACTTCTGAAATTCGAAAAATGACAGAACCAGACATATCTGGATGTGATTTAACTTGGGTACCATAAAGTACCCCGCCTAATAAACCGGTATCGTCCGGGCCTTCGGGTCTGGATTTACGCCGGTCTATTGGGGGTTGCCGGTCCTGTGCAGTTCTAGGAGGTGCACCATCCCAGGCTTTACCTTCCCTCTTTGGGGAGGAGTAAGTTTATTGCTTACTGTCTGAGGCGCCCCTACCGGGGAATGCCGACGGGGCTGCCCAGGCAATTTTTAAAGAGCCAGAGTGCTCAAATTCTCGAGCACTGGTTCTTTCCCGACCTTGTGTCACATCTTACCTTGTGGGAGGAAGATAAATAGTAATAAAGTGAAATCGTCTAACGCTATCTAAGGAAAAAAACTGCCTTCAATTAAAAATCCGTGGTTTACCGACGTCTCTATAGTGCACTTTTTACTAAGAGACAATTAAATAATATATTCACAGGAAAAAATGGATTTTATTATTCTGTTTAAAAAGCGAATTATTTTCACGATAGGAAATC
Source organism: Sepiola atlantica (assembly GCA_963556195.1). NCBI lineage: Eukaryota > Metazoa > Mollusca > Cephalopoda > Sepiida > Sepiolidae > Sepiola > Sepiola atlantica. Next base: position 43,923,523 of record OY744554.1, read on the forward strand.
AGAATGAATAAGCAACCCCCCAACAAAAAAAAAAATAGCGCTTGCCTACCAAGCCTCGTTTTCAAATTTTTACGAAAAAAAAAAAAAAAGAAAAAAGGAGAGCTCTATTTTCCCATGATACCCATTTCCGTTTTATCAACTTCCGGTTATGGTTTTTTTTTCTGTTTCAGCACATGTAGCTAAAGTGCGCATGCGTGTTTCCCAGGCGTAACTTCCGGTTTCTCTACCATCTTCCGGTGGCAAAAAAAAACCCTAAACAACACACACTAAAAAAAAATAACACAAGAGGTAAAAAGGCTTTATTCAGTTTTTACTTTCTGCTTGTAATGTTTTATTCTATGACCCCTTGGATTCCAGGTTCTTTAAAGGACCTTGTTTAGACACACAGACTCCCTATTTAAGTGACCGTGGCTTATATGTAAATATATATATATATATAGATAAATATATATATATATATATATATAGAAAGACTTTCCAAGAAATCCCACAGAAGAAAATGTCTTGTCTTTTAAAATATAAAATCTGAAAAAAATCCAGGATCTTTAAAGGTAAATGAGTTTCTTTAGACCCTTTATTTAACCTGTCATCCCCTTATATATACTTATGACAAGCTTACTTGCCATAAGTATATTTTTGTACTACGACGTTACTCTACTCATGCGTTGAGCACTGTTGAAGTAAATACTGAAACGAATATCTATATATATATATATATATATATATATATTCTTGCTTTTGCTTGGTAGAAAGAAACCTAAGAGAGTGCTCAATCATTTAATAATAAGAGCATAATAGTTATTTATTAATAATGTTACAGAAAAATCAGATCAAATCAACGTGGTGCCATGGGTTTCAAGCTTGGATCGGACTCAGATCCCAAAAATAGTGTTTTTTTTGTTTTTGTTTTTTTTTAGTTAATTTATATTTATAAACTTATTGCTCACAGCTAATTTGTTTATAATTAAACTACCCCCCACCAAAAAAAAACAACAACACTATTTTTCAATCCGAGTCCGCTCTGTAACATATATATATATATATATATATATATATATATATATATATATATATATATAATGTATGAAAAAAGGAAAACCAATAATATTATTTATGTATTTCATCATCGTCTTTATTTCGAGACTAAGTTTGGAAGTCTTGAAATGATTTTCAATTACGTTATAATATTAGTTCCATTTATATATATATATATATATATATATAAGATATAATATATAGGTTTAAATTAGAACCTCGTAAAAAAAATTGATGCTCAATATACGAGATAGAGCAATTATATAAACAAGTAAAATATGAGAATAAAGATTGCAAAAATATCTATTAAGTCATCAGTTGTTCAAAACGGTTAATTCGTCGTTTCACAGCCAAAATGGTGGTTAATGAACCGTCTGCATTTTCCCGACCTCACAAATGAGTAAGTAAACCCAAATAAATCTTTTTGGACTGATTTCAAATTTACCGTAAATTATTAAAAAGGAAATACAGCTGGGAATTTAGTACCAAACAATTTATTTGGGTTTACTTACTCATTTGTGAGGTTTGAAAAAGAAAATCAGGAAACTGTAGACGATTCATTGTCCGCCATTTTGGATGGGAAACGACAATTTTACCATTAGAAAATTACACTTAGCTTATTATGGCTCAGGCTCTACCCAGTCGAGCACTTTAAGATCTACTGTCTCGATTCGGTTTTGCAGCGATTTTGAGAGATTTATCCTTTTTGTACCCGACTTATTAGTAATCAAAAACAAAAAAAACAAAAACAATTGAGTCAGTCGCAGACACTTCTGATGATCGATGATACCGTGAAACTGCAGAAAAGTACATTTTATTATTGATATATAGCTCTATCCAATGGGGATATTGAGTGAGCCCTTTGTCCAAGATCTGTCATCTTAATTTGGTTCTCTTCCGAATTTGAGAGGTTTATTTTCTTATTAGGGTTTATGCACGCACGCACACACACACACACACACACACACACACACACACACACACGCGCGCGCGTATTTGATAAAAAATGGAACTAATATTCCAACGTAATGGAAAATGAAAAAAGAAAAACCAAAAATATTATTTATGTATTCATCAACGTTTCGTCTTTATTTCAAGACTTCCTCAGGTCTGAAGAAATAACACACAAGTAGCAGTAAGAGGAACCACGCACACACACCCATATATATATATATATATATATATATATATATATATATATATATATATATTATTTGGGTGCTTATACAGTTTACGGACCGGGGCTATTTTTTTAGATAGGATTGTCAAGTTAAATTCAAGTTTTACTGTATCTTTTGTTTATTAAATTGTTAGGTGAAAGTACAGAATAGTTAACAAAACCCTCCCCCTTCCCAATGTTAAAGAATGGGTTTCTAAATTATAACTTTATTATTTCAGCACGGTCCGTAAACTGCAGAAGTACCCTTATTTGTGTGTGTGTGTGTATGTATATATATATATATATATATATATAGATATAAAGGTACTTGTAATGAATATGGTATCTAGAGGATTTCAGCACTTACGGAGTCAGTCCCGAGTATTGAGGGAGAATCCCACACCAGTCCCGGAAATGACCGAACCAGTTCACGATTTGAAAGTCGTAAAAAAAAAAAAAAGCAAAAATACAGACGACACTAAGCATGCAAAGAGTTAGGTTAGGGTTAAAAGTTTTTTTTTTTAAACATATCAAAAAAAGAAAAGCTGAAATAAGTTTTACCAATAAAATAAAAAAGTGGCTTTCAAATCGTAATCGGCTTCGGCCATTTCCGAGACTAACTCTGGATTCTCCGTCAATACTCCAGGCTACCTCCGTTAAGTACTGAAATCCTCTGTATACCCATTCAGGTACTTCTACAGAATTTGAACCGAACTGTTTTTTTTTTTTTGTTTTTTTTTGAACCCGAACCTAGGTTTAAGTGTTAGTTCGGCAAAAGTCGGTTTTGTTCGGTTCAAATTCTATAGAAGCACCCCAATTCACTACAAGTACCGGTACAGTTGCCTTATGGGCATCCAAGAAAATATCAGTACTTACGGCATCAACGACGATTTTCACCGAACACTTCTGGGGTATCTTTTACAATAATCCGCAGAGTGAAAACGCTCAAAAAACAAATATACAACAAATAAAAGTAACTGTAGCCGATAAAAGTTATATTCCAACTTATCTGCGACATTTGTTTGTATTTTTAAGCCGTTCCAACTGCTATTTATTAGAAATCAATATTTTTGTCGCACGAACTTTGGACAAAAAAAAATGGCGATTGGGGGGTATGGTAAGGCGGTAAGGCCGAGACGCCATTTTTTTTTTTTAGTAAAAACCCATTTACGTAAAAATACAAACAAATTTCATAGGTAAGTAGGAAAATACATATTCTCGACGTAGGTCAGCTTCACTTGTTGTATATTTATTTTTTTTACCCCGTTCTCGTTCGTTTTTTGGACCCCGTTAACGACTCTGCGGATTATTGTAAAAGATACCCCACTTCTGAGACTGGCGAACAACGTTAACGAACTGAATGTACCATAAGTGGTAAATGGTTTTTTTATTTTCCTTTGCAAGAAGAGTCGCTAATCTAATAGGTCCCTCGCTATCCTTTGCAAGAAGAGTCGCTAATCTAATAGGTCCCTCGCTATCCTTTGCAAGCTGATAGTTGAACACTTTAGATGCAAGTACTGGTACGAGTTTGTATTTAAACCGTATTTACACGTCTCAATTACACAGCTGACCTGCTAGCCAAGGAGATAACAACGTTGGGTTACCAGACCCAGGGTTGTAAGTTCGAACCCGTTGATAGGTAGGCCAGTTTTTTTGAATCCATACTGATGAGTCTGCAAAAGACGAAACAAGCTTATATATATATATATATATATATATATATATATATATAGTACACACATTCTATATCTTTATATATATATATATGTATATCTTTATATATAGTACACCCATTCTATATCTTTCTATATATATATATCTTTATATATAGTACACACATTCTATATCTTTCTATATATATCTTTATATATAGTACACACATTCTATATCTTTCTGTATATATATATATATCTTTATATATAGTACACACATTCTATATCTTTCTGTATATATATATATATCTTTATATATAGTACACACATTCTATATCTTTCTGTATATATATATATATCTTTATATATAGTACACACATTCTATATCTTTCTGTATATATATATCTTTATATATAGTACACACATTCTATATCTTTCTGTATATATATATATATATCTTATATATAGTACACACATTCTATATCTTTCTATATATATATATATATATATATCTTTATATATCTTTATTTATAGTACACATATTCTATATCTATATATGTTAACGACTTTGGGTTAAGTCAGAGTCCGTTAGTAGGTAAGCTAGTTGTTTGAATCAATCTATACTGATGAGTCCTGAAAAGACGAAACAAATTTGTCTATGAATCAATAAATCATACTTAATTATTTAATAATTATTATTAACCCTAACCTCAATAAAGAGAGGGCACTTAGATGGGGCAAAATAATTATATCGCCCTGACAGTAACGCTATAGTTCCCTCCCATTGGTTGAACACTTTAGATGTAATTACCTGTACGTGTTTGTATTAAAGCAGTATTTATATGTCTCAATTGCACTGCTGACCTGCTGACCAAGGGGTTCACATCGTTGTAAGTTCGAACCCGTTGATAGGTAGGCCAGTTGTTTGAATCTATACTGATGAGTCTGCAAAAGCCGAAACAAGCTTGTCTATATATATATATAATGTGCATCGGATTATGTTCTGTTAATTTAACTCGAGACAAACATTTCTAAATTCAAAAATTAATTTTTCAATTGTTTTAAAAATCTTCAGAAATTTTAAATGTTTTTCGATGTTTTCATTAGTTCACCCCAAACAAGGCAGGCCGCCACTGTAGACGTAAGGAGCTACTGAGAATTAGGGTGACAGTTTAGGGGGTCATCCTAAATTGGGAGCTGTGCAGCGAGATGCCTGTTCACATACGTTTTAAATTTCTGCATGTCGGGGAAACGGGGAGCAGGGAGGGAGTTCCAGAGGCCAGCAGCACGAGGAAAGAAGCTATTGAAGTAGAAGGTTCTCCGGCATCTGGGGACCTCCACAGTGAATGGATGGGATTTAGCTGATTGTCGGGTTGTGGCGTATATTTACGTCGAGGGGACATCAGAGCACAATCCATTAAAGTATTTGTAAAACAAGCACAAGGATGCAACATTGCGGCGATGGGACAGGGGCTGGAGCTTGGTGGATAATGAGGGACCTATTAAGTTTGCGACTCATTTTTGGACCTTATCTTAGAGGGAGAGACTAGTGGACGATGTACCAGCCCAGATGTGGCAACGATACTCCATGCATGGGCGAATGGTGGCTTTGTAGAGATACATGATAGTGTCAGGTGTGAGAAGTTTTCTAGCACAGTAGAGGGAGCCCACCTTCTTTGCAGCAGCCTTGGCAATGTCTTCTATGTATGTGTTCCAATTCATGTTACCTGTGAAGGTTAGGCCAAGGAGTTTGAATGATGCTTAAATAGATCTGCTAATAAGTAAAATATGTAGCCGAGATATAAGTTACCGGTACAGTTTCAGATTTAGATATAAATTTTATATTTGAGTGATACCTAGTAGCTAAAATAGTTTGAAATACCGAAAAATGTCTTTAATAATCACCTTACGAGATTGTGATAATCCGAAAACATAAAAACCAGGTGGCCACCCCACTTCTCATGCCTTTGTGTCTGTCCATAAAACCACAGAGCCAATCCTGCCCCGGAAGAATATCTTTAAACAAGGGTATGGATCTCCCCTCCTTATCTAGAATTCTCTTAACAGCCATCTTGAGATCCTGATAAGTAATTACGAAAGCAGTAATTTGCTCTCTCTCTCTCGACGTTAGTGAATATCTCCAAGCCGATAGATAACTAACGCCTGTAATAAAAAGAATTGAAAGTTTAAAGGATTGTTTGTCTTCGGAGTCCGTCATGAAGTTTTTGTTGTAGCGGCGATGTTCACGGCCGTACAGACGACAAGAAAGAATTCAACCACTGGACGATACATGATAGTGTCAGGTATGAGAAGTTTTCTAGCACAGTAGAGGGAGCCCACCTTCTTTGCAGCAGCCTTGGCAATGTCTTCAATGTATTTGTTACAATTCATGGCAGTCGGTGATTGAAGATGTGCAGGTGCTACAAGTTCATCGGAACACATTCCATTACCTAAGCTCTATCACAAATATTGAGCACTCTCCTCTATAAATATAGCAATTTATACAATTATATATGAAGTGTAGACAGCCGCGCAACAGTTTAACTTTATTTTGTTGTGAATTTCTTTTTCTCATACAGACTGAGCTAAATTAAATGTCTCTCACCCGTGGAATCCTTAATAAAATTCTGCCATTACTAACCAGCAGAGCTTTACCACTGTCGACCAAGGTAAGAGTCTATCAACCATGTGTACGCAGCGTGTTCATGTATGGAAGTGGCTACTTCTGCAGTTTACGGACCGTGCTGAAATAATAACGTTATTATTTAGAAACCCATTCTTAACATGGGGGAAATGGGCTTTGTTAACTATTCTGTACTTTAACCTAACAGTTTAATAAACAAAAGATACCGTAGAAATTAAATTTAACTTGAAAATCATATCTAAAAAATAGAACGGTTTGTAAACTGCAGAAGTGCCTGGGAGTGAAATCTGGCCAGTGAGGGTTGAGGACATGCGTTGCATGGAGAGAAATGATATGACGATGATACGATGGATGTGTAATGTGAGTCTTAAAGACAGGCTTAGATCTGATGACCTCAGAGGAAGATTAAACCTGGAGAGTATAGGGAGAAGGGTTAGGGTATGCAGAAAAGGAGACTTTGATTGTATGGCTGCATGTCATCATATTCAGTTTAACATCCGTTTTACATGCTGGCATGTGTTGGACGGCTTTTAGAAATTGACTTCCAAACTAATCTATCTTTGGCCATCTATCATCATTTATTCCTCTTTCTCTAAGGTCCATTCTTATCACTTCCTTCCACTTTGCCTTCCTCTGTGAACTGGACCTGCTACCTCAACTGTTCTACATCTACTAACCCCAAAACTCTCATCCATTCTTTCAACGTGGCCAAACCATCAAAGTCTCCCGTTCTGCACACATCTCCCTATACTGTCCAGATTTAATCTTCCTCTGAGGTCATCAGAACTAATCCTGTCTTCTAAACTCACATTACACATCCATCGTATCATTCTCATATCATTTCTCGGCATTCGTGCAGTATAGTTGACAGCTGAGAAATCAAAAACAAAAAATATACGCCGCCAAAAAAGCTTTTACCAAACCCTAACAAATTTGAGTTTTTACCGACCTGCAGAGTTTCAAAGTTCTGAAACTGTTTCAAAGTTTTTTGATTTCAATATAAGATTTTCGTCGATATCTGTTGTTTATCGACGACCAACAATCCAAGATGGCCGTCATCATTCCTTCCTTTTGTGTCTTATAGTTAACACCCAAGAAATCGAAGATTAAACACAGCTACAACTAATAACTGTCACCAAACGCAATAAAATTTAATTTTCGACCAATCTGTATATTTTTAACTTACTGAGACTGTTTTAAAGTTTTTCTTTATTTAAAAATAATTTGCAGTATCTCAAAGCTTTATGGCCGCGTGTGTTCAGTCATCGTTTCGCTCGAAGACAAATTCTGAAATAAAAAAAAAAAAAAAAAAAACTCTTACAAAAAGTTACAGAACTGTAAAACTATGCAGGTCGGTAGAAAATTAAATATTTTTTGCATTTGGTAAAAGTTATTTGTTGTATATTTTGTTTCTTGTCGATTTCTCGGCTGTTAACTATATTACATGATTGCCCATTTCTCTCCATGCAACGCATATCTTCAATCCTCACTGGCCAGATTACACTTCCATACGTCATCACACTGCGTACACAGGCCCGATAGATTCTTCCGTTTGTAGATAGTGGTGACCCTCTGTTGAATTTTATTAACGATTCCATGGGTGTCTTTTTTTTTTTTTCTTTTGGTACGTGTGTGTGTGGGGGGGGGGGCATCGTTTATTACAATAAAAAAAAAACGACAAAAACATGAAATAATATTTTGATACTTTCTAAATAATATTTTCTTTATTCTTTTTCAAATTTAAAAGGAAAAATTGGTTAGTAAAAATTGGTAAGTACATTTTTTTTTTTTTACTTTTTTTCGATTAAATTTTATGTAGGGTGATTTTCTTTTTTTTTGTTCTTTTGTTTTTTTTTACTTTTTTCAGTTAAATTTTATTTGGTGGTTATTTTCTTTAAAAATTTTTTTTTTACTTTTTTCAGTTAAAGTTTATTTAAGGTGATTTTTTTTTTAACTTTTTTCAGTTAAAGTTTATGTGGGGTGATTTTTTTTGAAATGCCGCATTGTTTTGGGGGCAATTTTGTTTTTACTAATGAGTCACTGTTTATCGAGGCCCGACGGCCACTCGAGGATAAGTGTTATGAAATTGTCAGTTGACGATGTACGACACCTTGAGAGGATTGGAAGCGATGGGTCAGAATTCGATTATTCAAGGTGGCGGCTCAAAGAATTTGTTAACATTGGACTTAAAAAATCACCATGTTATAGTCAGCCAGGAAGCAGCCCCACAGTACTGTATTCCACAGATGGGAAGGTTTTGGAAAGAAACATTTTTCATGGAAGTTTAATTTAGTTTTATAGTGGTTATAGTAAGACAAGTTTTTGCTTTTTTTTAATTGCTGAGCTTAGTTCATTTAAGGTTGTTGTTGTTATTGTTCGTCCAGACGTCAGAGCTCTGACACTATCACGTTGCGACCACCCATACCACGGTGAGGGAGGCTGAACTTTGGGGGAGTTGTTGTTCATCTAGTCGTCGTAGCGGCTTCTGTGGAAAAGGTAAAAGTAAACCCCACAAAAAGACACGCAATTTAAAAATGATGTACTTTTCGTTTTATCGGTAACTTTTCTAGTCGTCGTTTGTGATGAAAATTCACTTTGCGAAACGTCTGATTTGCTATATGTATTCTAAGAGAAATGTGTTCAGGATTTCCACCAGCGCCTCGTTAACCAAGTTACGGTGCTAATACTAGGGGTGGGACGTAATGGGTGAAAATTTCAGATTCATGCGAGTAGTATTTTTTTGTGTTCATTTATACATAAATAACACTAAACAATAAAACATTTTGAACATTTTGCAAAATTCAGAAGGTGCAGGCCACTAGTTTTTGGCTATTTTACATTCATGAAAACCCTTTCACAGCCTGAAAATAGTCCTAAATTAAAGTACTATATCAGATTTAACCATCTATATCCATTCATAGCTTTTGGGGATGTTTTAGGACCTGCAATGCCGCATGAAACCACTTTTTCACCGAAATGTGATGGATTTTGAGTCCCGTGGAGCCCTAACGGCTATTTTTGGCCTGCACCTTCTGAATTTTGCAAAATTTTCAAAATGTTTTATTGTTTAGTGTTATTTATGTATAAATGAACACAAAAAAATACTACTCGCATGAATCTGAAATTTTCACCCATTACGTCCCACCCCTACTAATACCGTTTGATGCCAAACCTGTCTGCCATCTGGAGTTCCACGATGAGGAAGGATTGGACTTTACTATAGGGAGGGGGTCAGCCAAACATCTTGCTCAAGGGTGTCCGAGTCTTTTCTGTGGATTTAGCCATTGAATTGAATAAATATCCTGTCCGTATATTTATTTAAATCCTATAGACTAATTTGACGGATCCAGAAAAGAAAATCAGCGACGGTTGCTTTTATCTCACAAGCAAAGCAACTATCGAGCAACTAGTGGTACCTGTAGGGTTGTGGGGTCGGAAGTTTTGAAGAAGTCGGAGTCAGAGTTGGCGTTTTTATTTCATTGTTGACTGTTTTAACTTAATTCTCAGGGCAACACCAGATAACCCTAACACCAAGTAGATACGGCTAGTTTTAGTATAAAAATACAAAAAAATGTTTTTTCAAGGTTTTTAGACCATTTTACGGCTGTAATTCTGGTGCTAAGGAGCCTGGAAATTGCTATGGAAAGGAAAAAATAAAATCACTTGAAATTGCAATGGAATGGAAAAAATAAAGTCACTGGGAATTGCGATGGAAAGGAAAAAATAAAGTCACTGGAAATTGCGATGGAAAGGAAAAAATAAAGTCACTGGAAATTGTGATGGAATTTTGATAAAACTGATGTCGAAACAATTAAAACAAATCGCCGGAAGTTGTTAGAACATTTCCAGTCGAATGACAACGAAAAAAAAATTGCTATCTCTCCGAAGAATCAACAGAGATTCTAAATATTGGAAGCCTTTAAAAAAAGGAGTCTGAGTCAGATATTTTGGAATTCTAGGAGTCGGAGTTATACCTTTCGACTCCGCGATCCTGGTTACCTGGGATGCAGTGAATTCATTTTAGTTTTTAATTTTTATTTGTTTACACTCTTCAAAACTTAAGGTAGACGACTCCTATTATATTCTTCAATATAAAACATGAGTCCCCCCCCCCACCCCTGCTGATTTTTACTTTTAGGTGATTATTTTTAAAAAAATGTTTTATATTCGCAGCCTCCTCAGACGGACTAAGTAATTTAAAAAAAAATTGTAATTGCCAATAACATGGTACAACAATAACAAATGAAAATTGGCTAGTCAAAATCAAAGTTTGATTTGTCAGCTTAAATGCTATTTAGGTCTGACTTTGAAAATGTGACAAGATAACTTCATATGTTAGAGACACGACTAAAATTTGGTGAATCTTTCTTGTCCTCATGCACACTGGATGACGTCATCATTTTGTGAGTAAAAAATAATGACGTCATCATTTTGTGAGTAAAAAATAATGACGTCATCGTTTTGTGAGAAAAAAATGTCACCATTTTGTGAGAAAAAAATAATGGCATCTGTGAGAAAAAATAATGACGTCATCATTTTGTGAGAAAAAATAATGACGTCATTTTGTGAGAAAAAATAATGACGTCATCATTTTCTGAGAAAAAATGGCATTATTTTGTAAGAGAAATTTATCTATTCACACTGGATGACACCATTATTATAATTATTAATATTATTATTATTATTATTAATCTCTAGATATTGTTTGTTATCTTGTTTGTCCCGGTGCACATTTGATGACGTCATCCGTCAAATAAGAGAGTGGGTGGGTTGTCTATGAAACGAACGTTAAGACCTCTGGGATGAGAGGGGGTTAGGGTTAGTATATTTATAAAACTTAGTGAATCTTGTTTTCTTGTTTGTCGCAATGCACTCTGGATGACATCACAAAACCGTGCACATTGGATGACGTCACAAAAAATCATCTGTTAAAGTAAGGAAAGGGGGCGAGAAGAGATTCTTGATGACGTCATAAATGATGAATATGGAACTTGCTCGCTTGTTTGTATCCGTGCACAGTGGATGACGTCACAAAGAGAGATGATGTCATGATAGGAGGGAAAACAAATTATTGTCAGGAAAAAAATGTAGAGATCTAGCAGGGTGACCCGGCGTTGCTCGGGATTGAATGAGGAGATCAGTACTATGTACTTTTTATCTCTGCTCATAGCACCATATTACTTTATTTGTTTTTACTGTCCCCCCCCCCTCCCGTTTCGCCTCCTAATACAGTCGAAAGAAGCTGAAATGTGGGAAAACTCTGAATTAGTGTCTTATATATGTATTTGAAGTTTTAAGGGACTTCTGTCCCCATGGGTTAATTAGAAGTGGGAACACGTAGATATTCGCCACATAGAGGGTAATGTACAAGTTCGGGACCACTTCCATTGTCTTCCCCAGGTTAATGCTCTCATAGCCCCTTAGGTATGTACTTAGAGATTCAGGACCACTTCCATTGTCTTCCCCAGGTTAATGCTCTCATAGCCCCTTAGGTATGTACTTAGAGATTCAGGACCACTTCCATTGTCTTCCATGTTAAATTTTACATAAGAATACAGCTTTATATTTTATGTAGATTCTCTAACCTTTCTTCCTATAGGAAACATACAAAAATCACACACACACAATTTGAATGCCGACTAGACAATATCCTTGAGCATCTTCGGTCTCTCTGTACAAGGGTTGGTCAGGACAACCTGACATGAGGATAATTCCCCCTACACGTAAACCCTGACCAAATATTCAAAATAACATAGTATTCGAAGCCCAAATCAGATCCTCTCGATACGGCTATATACTGACTTGTGCGAGGAATGGTCCACCTTCTCCAACTCCAAGTGAAGGTACACTCGAGTAACAGCACTAAGCTGGATACTCCACCAGACCAGATGAATTTTTGTCCTAGAATCAAATTAAGATCAAAACCTTAAATATATAATTTCTCAACTTTGACATTGGCTGCTGTTGCTTTATCAACCAATTACAGCTGCTCATGCTTTCAAACAAACATGCACTTTTGGTAACTACCAGTCATCCATTTTCAAGTAAATATATATTCCTTTCTTGATAATTGCATGGTGACAAACAAGCAAGATCCATGTACTTTTAGTAGTATACTAGACATTCATTGTTCTCTGTTTTAATGGATGGCATCATCCTTTTGTTACTTTATCAGTTGTGACATCATAAATGATTTTCCCTATGTTTTCCACCCCCTCTTTAATGGATGACGTCACAAAACGATGGCATCATCCATTAATTTAATAAAGAATCTCCTCATGTATTTCACCTGTTTTAGTGGGTGATGTCATCACTTTGTGACATCATTCAGTGTGCATGGGGACAAATAAACATACAAGAGCCACAGAGTTTTCGGTAGTATATAGATAGATAAATATAAACAATCTAATTTAAGATCAAGAAAAGAACACAATAGAGTAAGAACTATAACATAGTTAATTGGTCAATTGAGGGGAGAAAAATTTGTGTTCTGCACTGCTTTACTGACTCACCGTTTGAGAGGTAGGGAAGAATCTTGATTGAACACTCGGATATCCATGTACCTCATTTTTTTTTGCAAGTGTGAAGGGTCGCTACATAAAGATTGATTACTTGAAAATTGGTGACGTCATAAAGAATGAATGGCGGTGTTTATCTACTTCCCACAGCAGTAAAATGTGGCACAAGATCGGAAAGTGGGGTTTGATAAGTCAGCACTCTAGAGGAAGAGCACCTATTACCTTTAAAAATTGCCCAAAGTGAGGAGGCAAAGCCTGGGACGGTGGACCTCCTAGAACTGCACAGGACAGACCCATAGACCGGCCTAAATCAAGCCCCGAAGGCCAATACAATACCAGTCTATGGGGTGTAGTATCCATCGGAACAGATACTACACTTTGAAAAATTTATTTGCAAAAAATACATGTTAATATTCAAAACAAATTAGGCACAAGGCCATCAAAAGTGTGGGAGAAGGTGTCGTTGCTCATCCTTTGTCTTCTAAGGTAATAAAAATGTCTATCCTACTCTTAACTAGAATCATCTGTCACCACAATACCACATTTGCTCTAGGGGCCGTCCTAATTAGGCTATTATCAAATAAGTTGCCAATCTTAAAATTTTCCTTAGGGTTTAAAAAAAAGCAAAACCCAGTTAGTAAGACCCTCCTAACCCTTTCTAAATATTAGACTGCCCACTGTTTTCCGGTTTGTTCCGAACCAAACACAAGCAGGTTCGTCTCTAAATGGAAGTGGGATCTAAGTGAGAGAAAAAAGAAAGTGGGGGATGGAGCTTAGAGAGTGGGTGGTGTCCTTACACTTTGATCTTTTTTTAATTTTTTTTATTTATCATAGATATTTACAATGGCAAAAAAAAAAAGAAAAGTGGTTAGATCAAAATAGAAACAACAAGAAAATACATGATATTAAAGAAAAATCATAAGCAGGACTGAAAAGAACTATATCAGCTGGTCCAGTTCTGCTACCACATGCCACTAGGGAAATGTTCGTCAATGCTGCAATTTTACATTTTGGTTTAGAGAGAAAAAAATATAAAGAAAAAAAAAAATGACAAATGTTTGGGGAAAAAGATGTGTACGACATAAATGCATGTCAAGAGGGAAAATGCGAGAGAGAGAAAGAGAGAGAGGGGGGGGGGGCTGGCCACTGTGACATGACGGTTGAGGAAGTGAAAGGGTGATCTTTGATCTTGACCAAAAGGCCGAGAAAGCATAATGGATGACGTCACAAAGGGGCTAACAGCACCCATTGAAGTAGATCCTTTATGATGTCATATCGATGCTGAAATAACAAAAGTATGACACAGGTCACAGGTCGTCTATACATGGACAATGACTATATGTTTGTTAGCGAGCGATTGTTCCCCATGATGTCACAAAGAGATGACATCATCCAGTAAATAAATTTTCCGATTTCAGTAGCTTCTTTCGGTCTTGTGGAACTCTCATCCTGCTGACTGTTTTCCTTCCTACCTATAGCCTTGGTCTTTTCAAGAGGCATTTCCCGTCGTTGCGTTACTCATCTTTTGTTCTTGTTAGCTCCTTACATCAAGTGGCTTCATGCCTTGTCTGGGTCGACTTCCATAAAAAAAAATATTTTAAAAACACTCCGTCGATCTGTCACACTCAAGTTTGAAACACGCAGATTGAATGAAAGTATCTTCGGAATAACAAGTCAGACAATCCCCACCGTCAGAAATAAACTCTGAAATCTAAAAAAAAAAATGCGTTTTTTTTCTTTAGGTAATCACTCACATTCACTATCCAGGTTTATCGTTTATGTTCCCTTCGACAAGAGGTTCGACGTTGTCTGGCTGCCCTTATGCTAAGTCTCCTGTGCTCACGATTGTGGGGATTGACTGCGTCTATTTGCCACTGTTTACGGTCTTGCCTGATGATTTCTTGCCATGTCTTCTAGGGCACCCGGCTTTCTTTTTGTTGTTTAGCCTTAGGTCTCTGCATATGCTGATATACCCCTTGCTTCTTTCAACACGCCCGAACCAACGAAGACGGTTTGCCCTTATTAGGACATCAAGTTTTGGAATGGCCAATTTCTCAAGTAGAGTGTCTGACCTAATGTTCTGGATCTGGTCCGGCTTTACATTGCATATCCACCTAATCATTGCCCTGTCATTTCTCTGGAGTCGAGCAAGTGAGGGACCAACATTCAAATTGATACATAAAAAATATCTCCTTATAAAATTTTATGTGGATACATGAAATACTAATATTATATATATATATATATATATATATATATATATAACAGGAAAATAAAGATATAATGTATACCTTAAAATTAGAACCTATCATGAAAGAATTGATGCTCGATATACGAGATAGAGCAATTACATAGACAAGTAAAAGATGAGAATAAAGATTGTAAAAATACAATATCTGTTAAGTCATCAGTTGCTCAAAATAAGTTGTTTTCAAATAAAAGATTTATTTTTCCTTCCGTCTTATTAGGACATCAACTTTTGAAATAGCCAATTTCTCAAGCAACATAAATATAGATATAGATATGTCTTATTTGGTCTGAAGAGGTTGATTCTCTGTGAAGAGTACAACCGAAACATGTATGCACATATGTAACCAATATTTGTATAAATAAAAATTTATACTTAAGAACAGCTCTACTTGTTATTGAGCACTTTTTATAAACACTTGAGTTTCAACCAATTTACATTTATAGTTCTGGATCTGGTATCTGGTCCGGCTTTACATTGCATATCCACCTAATCATGGCCCCGTCATTTCTCTGGAGTCGAGCAAGTGAGGGCCCCAACACTCACTGCCATACCACATCACGCTTCTTATGCAGCTTTCATAGACATTACCCCTGGTAATAATTGGGATGGCTCGGGATGTTAGGATTGGGAGAAGTTCTCTGAACTTTCCCCAAGCTGTCTTGACTCTGATGGTCGAACTTAGTTCGCAGCCACCTCAAGTACTCAACATATCTTCTCAGTAGCAAAAGGAGTCTATCACCTTTTTTTTTAGTGTGGCCATCTAATTTACATAAGTGTTCGTACACACCAGAGACACATATGTAAATTAGATGGCAAAATAATAAGTCTTTACTTCGATATAAGAATAATAAAACTAGTAATATTACTCACTCACTATCCAAGTTTATCATCTCTGTTCCCTTTGACAAGAGGTTCGACAATGTCTGGCTGCCCTTATGCTAAGTCTCCAGTGATTCCAATCGTAGAGATTGACTGTATCCATTTGCCACTGGTTATGGTCTTGCCTGATTGTTTTTTTTCCTATGTCTTCTGAGGGTGCCCAGCTTTCCTTTTGCTGGCCAGCCTTAGGTCTCTGCTTCTGCTGATATATCCCTTGCTTCTCTCAACATGCCAAAACCAGCGAAAACGGTTTGCCCTTCTTAGGACATCAACTTTTGAAATAGCCAATTTCTCAAGTCGAGTGTCTGACCTAATGTTCTGGATCTGGTTCGGCTTTACATTGCATACCCACCTAATCATTGCCCTGTCATTTCTCTGGAGTCGAGCAAGTGAGGCCTGGATGAGGGCCCAACACTCACTGCCATACAACATCACGCTTTTTACGCAGCTATCATAAACATTACCCCTGGTAATAATTGGGATGTTAAGATTGGGAGAAGTTCTATAAAACTTTCCCCAAGTTGTCTTGACTGATGGTCGAGCTTCGTTCGCAGCCACCTCCAACACTCAGCATATCTCCTAGGTAGCAAAAGGAGTCTTGCACGCCCAATTGAGGGCCGCCCTTACACAGAAGTTGAAATAGGCGAGGACATCCTGGAAGTGGTGGATCAGAGTCGAGACAGCTTGGGGAAATTTTATAATATAATATAATTATACAACTTAATCGTCATCTAAAAAAAATAGGAGGTTGTATTTATTGCACCAAAGTTACAGGAGGAAATAAGGGAGGAAGAGGATTTTGTTTTTCATTTAGTTTATCTACTAACTAAAGGGAAGTAACTGATTTTTTAAATCAAATAGTTACTTCCCTTATTCTCTAAAACTTTCACCAAGCTGTCTTGACTCTGATTGTCGAGCTTAGTTCGCAGCCACCTCCAACACTCAGCATGTCTCATAGGTAGAAAAAGGAGTCTACCACCTCCAGGGGGTCCTCACATATTTCAACTTCTGTGTAAGGGCGGCCTTCAATTGGGTGTGCAAGTCTTAGACATCTCTTACATCTGGATCTGGTGTGAGCCTACGCTGCACTTGGCTGCATTTGTGCACCCGTAGAGTGCAGTGGTTGCACTGTATCGCATTGCTCCTAACCCCCTTTCTACATACTGCGCATGGGTATTGATCAGTCCTTTAAAGACTGGAGTTCTGGGCCACTAACCATCACCTTTGTCTTTCCAGTAACCCTAAACTCCAAACCCTAAACTCCAAACCCCTAACTCCAAACCCCTAACTCCAAACCCCTAACTCCAAACCCCTAACTCCAAACCCCTAACTCCAAACCCCTAACTCCAAACCCCTAACTCCAAACCCCTAACTCCAAACCCCTAACTCCAAACCCCTAACTCCAAACCCCTAACTCCAAACCCCTAACTCCAAACCCCTAACTCCAAACCCCTAACTCCAAACCCCTAACTCCAAACCCCTAACTCCAAACCCCTAACTCCAAACCCCTAACTCCAAACCCCTAACTCCAAACCCCTAACTCCAAACCCCTAACTCCAAACCCCTAACTCCAAACCCCTAACTCCAAACCCCTAACTCCAAACCCCTAACTCCAAACCCCTAACTCCAAATCCCTAAACCCAAATCCCTAACCCCTAACCTTAACCTGTTCTTATCTTGGATTTTATTTTCACAACGTTTCGGCCGATATAACCTCTGACCTACTTCAGGTGCATCATTTTTATATCTACAAACGAGTCTCCACTTATCAAGGCCCATCGGCCACTCGAGGATAAGGGTTAATAAGTTTGTCAGATGGACGGTGAGACAACACCGTGACGATTCGTAACGATGGTTGAGACTGGCCAGAAATTAGATTATTTAAAAGGACGGCTCAACAAGAATTTGTTAACATTGGACTTGAAAACAATTTATAACGAATTATCAAAAGGACATCAAGCCTAGAAGGTTTACCCCCCCCCCCCTTGAACTGGGAACAGATACTACAT
Organism: Sepiola atlantica; assembly: GCA_963556195.1. Classification (NCBI taxonomy): domain Eukaryota; kingdom Metazoa; phylum Mollusca; class Cephalopoda; order Sepiida; family Sepiolidae; genus Sepiola; species Sepiola atlantica. Next base: position 43,941,670 of record OY744554.1, read on the forward strand.
TTTGATCTTAGTCAGAATGCCGAGAATTAGTAAAAAATTGGATTGGTTACAATGGTCGAGACTGGCCAGAAATTAGATTATTTAAAAGGACGGCTCAACAAAAATTTGTTAACATTGGATTTGAATACGACCATGCTAGTTTGGAAGCAGCCCCGTGGTATTGTGTTCCACAGACGGGTAATTCTTGGAAAGAAACTTTGTTCATGGAAGTTCTGTTTAGTTTTAGGTACACGAGTAGGTTTAGATCATAAGCAAGGGAGAAATTTATTTTTTAAAGAAATGACTGAATTTATTTGGTGTCGTCGAATAAAAATGGGGGAGGTAAGCCATAGTTAATTTAATAAAAATGTCCCTTTTTTTTCGAATTCTCTCCTTTCACCAGCATTTTAGACCATTTTGCCATCAACACCTGAAGATGATTTTAAAACAAAGAAAATCATTAGAAATATTGAAAAGAATAAAAAAGGTATAACCAGACAGACGAGTTCTTTTATTTTTAACAATGTTTGCATGAATGAAAAAACGCTGCCTAAATACACACCCACACACACATATATATATATATATATATATAATGTGTGTGTGTGTGTCGGGTTCATATTATATTGCATGAATGAAAAAACGCTGCCTAAATACACACCCACACACACATATATATATATATAATGTGTGTGTGTGTGTCAGGTTCATATTATATTGCATGAATGAAAAAACGCTGCCTAAATACACACCCACACACACACACACACATATATGTGTGTGTGTGTCAGGTTCATATTATATTCCAATAACCATGTTTTTATTTTGTTATTTTTATTTTTTTCACATTTCCAAAAAACATAACATTTCTGTGAGATATATTTTTTACGGTCCGTTTCATTTGTCTTGTGCCAAACAACATTTTTATGTTAATATCGTCTCTGCAACATTACAAAATCATCAGAAAAATTCACAAAAAGTAAAAAGTTCTTGGATTAAAGTGTCTTGAAAAACACCTACACTATACAGTGGTTCATTTTTGGGTGAAACCAAACAAAAAACAAAGAAAAAAAGCAAACTCACACGTGGGGGGAACCCACTAATATGCCATTTTTCATTTTATATATATATATATATATATATATGCGTGTATAGTTCGGCAGCAAATCATTTTTTATGCAAGCTTCATTGAAGACCGCGGAGCTCTCTTTCTTCACGATGTGTCAATTTCTCGACGCGGCGAGCGATTGTTAACCGGTGAAGTATGTTACCTAGTGTTGTCGTGGGCCATTCCTTGAGCGCTTTCGGTCTCTCGACCGGCTTACGGAGGCTGTGTCTTATCGTTATATATATATATATATATATATGATTATTTTTATTTACACAGACATGTACAAAATATGCGACACTGGCATGTCGATGTTATCGATTTCTTTCCAAATATGATCTAATTGCAGAATAAATATAAAATCTGATTCTGAAAACCCAGAGCATCGCATCATCTGTAAAGATGGGCGAAGGAATAAATATACAATCTGATTCTGAACACCACAGCATCGCATCAGATGTAAAGATGGATGAAGGAATAAATATACAATCTGATTCTGAACACCACAGCATCGCATCATCTGTAAAGATTGGTGAAAGAATAAATATGCAATCTGATTCTGAACACCACAGCATCGCATCATATGTAAAGATGGATGAAGGAATAAATATACAATCTTATTCTGAACACCACAGTATAGCATCATCTGTAAAGATTGGTGAAGGAATAAATATACAATCTTATTTTGAACACCACAGCATCGCATCATCTGTAAAGATGGATGAAGGAATAAATATACAATCTTATTCTGAACACCACAGCATCGCATCATCTGTAAAGATGGATGAAGGAATAAATATACAATCTTATTCTGAACACCACAGCATCGCATCATCTGTAAAGATGGATGAAGGAATAAATATACAATCTGATTCTGAACACCACAGCATCGCATCATCTGTAAAGATGGATGAAAGAATAAATATACAATCTTATTCTGAACACCACAGCCGCATCATCTGTGAAGATGGATGAAGGAATAAATATACAATCTTATTCTGAACACCACAGCATCGCATCATCTGTAAAGATGGATGAAGGAATAAATATACAATCTGATTCTGAACACCACAGCATCGCATCAGATGTAAATATGGATGGAGGAATAAATATACAATCTTATTCTGAACACCACAGCATTGCATCATCTGTAAAGATGGATGAAGGAATAAATATACAATCTTATTCTGAACACCACAGCATTGCATCATCTGTAAAGATGGATGGAGGAATAAATATACAATCTTATTCTGAACACCACAACATTGCATCATCTGTAAAGATGGATGAAGGAATAAATATACAATCTGATTCTGAACACCACAGCATCGCATCATATGTAAAGATGGGTAAAGGAATAAATATACAATCTGATTCTGAACACCACAACATCGCATCATCTGTAAAGATGGATGAAGGAATTAATATACAATCTGATTCTGAACACCACAGCATCGCATCATCTTTAAAGATGGATGAAGGAATAAATATACAATCTGATTCTGAACACCACAGCATCGCATCATCTTTAAAGATGGATGGAGGAATAAATATACAATCTGATTCTGAACACCACAGCATCGCATCATATGTAAAGATAGGCGAAGAAATAAATATACAATCTGATTCTGAACACCACAGCATCGCATCATATGTAAAGATAGGCGAAGAAATAAATATACAATCTGATTCTGAACACCACAGCATCGCATCATCTGTAAAAATTGGCGAAGGAATAAATATACAATCTGATTCTGAACACCACAGCATCGCATCATATGTAAAGATTGGTGAAGGAATAAATATACAATCTTATTCTGAACACCACAGCATCGCATCATATGTAAAGATTGGTGAAGGAATAAATATACAATCTTATTCTGAACACCACAGCATCGCATCAGATGTAAATATGGATGAAGGAATAAATATACAATCTGATTCTGAACACCACAGCATCGCATCATATGTAAAGATTGGTGAAGGAATAAATATACAATCTTATTCTGAACACCACAGCATCGCATCAGATGTAAATATGGATGAAGGAATAAATATTCAATCTGATTCTGAACACCACAGCATCGCATCATCTGTAAATATGGATGAAGTAATAAATATACAATCTGATTCTGAACACCACAGCATCGCATCAGATGTAAAAGTGGATGAAGGAATAAATATACAATCTGATTCTGAACATCACAGAATTGCATCAGATGTAAAGATGGATGAAGGAATAAATATACAATCTTATTCTGAACACCACAGCATCGCATCATCTGTAAAGATTGGCAAAGGAATAAATATACAATCTGATTCTGAACACCACTGCATCGCATCAGATGTAAAAGTGGATAAAGGAATAAATATACAATCTGATTCTGAACACCACAGCATCGCATCATATGTAAAAATGGGCGAAGGAATAAATATACAATCTGATTCTGAACACCACAGCATCGCATCATATGTAAAGATGGATGAAGGAATAAATATACAATCTGATTTTGAACAGCACAGCATCGCATCATCTGTTAAGATGGATGAAGGAATAAATATACAATCTGATTCTGAACACCACAGCATCGCATCATATGTAAAGATTGGTGAAGGAATAAATATACAATCTGATTCTGAACACCAATGCATCGCATCAGATGTAAAGATGGGTGAAGGAAAAAATATACAATCTGATTCTGAACACCACTGCATCGCATCATATGTAAAGATTGGTGAAGAAATAAATATACAATCTTATTCTGAACACCACAGCATCGCATCATATGTAAAGATGGGCAAAGGAATAAATATACAATCTTATTCTGAACACCACAGTATCGCATCATATGTAAAGATGGGCAAAGAAATAAATATACAATCTTATTCTGAACAGCACAGCATCGCATCATATGTAAAGATTGGTGAAGGAATAAATATACAATCTTATTCTGAACACCACAGTATCGCATCATCTGTAAAGATGGATAAAGGAATAAATATACAATCTGATTCTGAACACCACAGTATCGCATCATATGTAAAGATGGGTGAAGGAATAAATATACAATCTGATTCTGAACACCACAGTATCGCATCATCTGTAAAGATGGATAAAGGAATAAATATACAATCTGATTCTGAACACCACAGCATCGCATCATATGTAAAGATGGGCAAAGGAATAAATATACAATCTGATTCTGAACACCACAGTATCGCATCATATGTAAAGATGGGTGAAGGAATAAATATACAATCTGATTCTGAACACCACAGTATCGCATCATCTGTAAAGATGGATAAAGGAATAAATATACAATCTGATTCTGAACACCACAGTATCGCATCATATGTAAAGATGGGCAAAGGAATAAATATACAATCTGATTCTGAACACCACAGTATCGCATCATATGTAAAGATGGGCAAAGAAATAAATATACAATCTGATTCTGAACACCACAGTATCGCATCATATGTAAAGATGGATAAAGGAATAAATATACAATCTGATTCTGAACACCACAGCATCGCATCATATGTAAAGATAGGGTGAAGGAATAAATATACAATCTGATTCTGAACACCACAGCATCGCATCATATGTAAAGATGGGTGAAGGAATAAATATACAATCTGATTCTGAACACCACAGCATCGCATCATATGTAAAGATGGATGAAGGAATAAATATACAATCTGATTCTGAACATCACAGCATCGCATCATATGTAAAGATGGATGAAGGAATAAATATACAATCTGATTCTGAACACCACAGCATCGCATCATATGTAAAGATGGGTGAAGGAATAAATATACAATCTGATTCTGAACACCACAGCATCGCATCATATGTAAAGATGGGCAAAAGAATAAATATACAATCTGATTCTGAACACCACAGTATCGCATCATATGTAAAGATGGGCAAAGAAATAAATATACAATCTGATTCTGAACACCACAGTATCGCATCATATGTAAAGATGGATAAAGGAATAAATATACAATCTGATTCTGAACACCACAGCATCGCATCATATGTAAAGATAGGGTGAAGGAATAAATATACAATCTGATTCTGAACACCACAGCATCGCATCATATGTAAAGATGGGTGAAGGAATAAATATACAATCTGATTCTGAACACCACAGCATCGCATCATATGTAAAGATGGATGAAGGAATAAATATACAATCTGATTCTGAACACCACAGCATCGCATCATATGTAAAGATGGATGAAGGAATAAATATACAATCTGATTCTGAACACCACAGCATCGCATCATATGTAAAGATGGGTGAAGGAATAAATATACAATCTGATTCTGAACACCACAGCATCGCATCATATGTAAAGATGGATAAAGGAATAAATATTCAATCTGATTCTGAACACCACAGCATCGCATCAGATGTAAAGATTGGCGAAGGAATAAATATACAATCTGATTCTGAACACCACAGCATCGCATCATATGTAAAGATGGGCAAAAGAATAAATATACAATCTGATTCTGAACACCACAGCATCGCATCATATGTAAAGATGGGCGAAGGAATAAATATACAATCTGATTCTGAACAGCACAGCATCGCATCATATGTAAAGATGGGCGAAGGAATAAATATTCAATCTGATTCTGAACACCACAGCATCGCATCATATGTAAAGATGGGCGAAGGAATAAATATTCAATCTGATTCTGAACACCACAGCATCGCACTATATGTAAATATGGGCGAAGGAATAAATATACAATCTGATTCTGAACACCACAGCATCGCATCATATGTAAAGATGGGCGAAGGAATAAATATTCAATCTGATTCTGAACACCACAGCATCGCATCATATGTAAAGATGGGTGAAGGAATAAATATACAATCTGATTCTGAACACCACAGCATCGCATCATATATAAAGATGGGCGAAGGAATAAATATTCAATCTGATTCTGAACAGCACAGCATCGCATCATATGTAAAGATTGGTGAAGGAATAAATATACAATCTGATTCTGAACACCACAGCATTGCATCAGATGTAAAGATGGGCAAAGGAATAAATATACAATCTGATTCTGAATACCACAGCATCGCATCATATGTAAAGATGGGCGAAGGAAAAAATATACAATCTGATTCTGAACACCACAGCATCGCATCATATGTAAAGATGGGCGAAGGAATAAATATTCAATCTGATTCTGAACACCACAGCATCGCATCATATGTAAAGATGGGCGAAGGAATAAATATTCAATCTGATTCTGAACACCACAGCATCGCATCATATGTAAAGATGGGCGAAGGAATAAATATTCAATCTGATTCTGAACACCACAGCATCGCATCATATGTAAAGATGGGTGAAGGAATAAATATACAATCTGATTCTGAACACCACAGCATCGCATCATATGTAAAGATGGGCGAAGGAATAAATATTCAATCTGATTCTGAACACCACAGCATCGCACTATATGTAAATATGGGCGAAGGAATAAATATACAATCTGATTCTGAACAGCACAGCATCGCATCATATGTAAAGATGGGCGAAGGAATAAATATTCAATCTGATTCTGAACACCACAGCATCGCATCATATGTAAAGATGGGTGAAGGAATAAATATACAATCTGATTCTGAACACCACAGCATCGCATCATATGTAAAGATGGGCGAAGGAATAAATATTCAATCTGATTCTGAACACCACAGCATCGCACTATATGTAAATATGGGCGAAGGAATAAATATACAATCTGATTCTGAACAGCACAGCATCGCATCATATGTAAAGATTGGTGAAGGAATAAATATACAATCTGATTCTGAACACCACAGCATCGCATCATATGTAAAGATGGGCGAAGGAATAAATATACAATCTGATTCTGAACACCACAGCATCGCATCATATGTAAAGATTGGCAAAGGAATAAATATACAATCTGATTCTGAATACCACAGCATCGCATCAGATGTAAAGATGGATGAAGGAATAAATATACAATCTGATTCTGAACACCACAGCATCGCACTATATGTAAATATGGGCGAAGGAATAAATATACAATCTGATTCTGAACAGCACAGCATCGCATCATATGTAAAGATGGGCGAAGGAATAAATATACAATCTGATTCTGAACACCACAGCATCGCATCATATGTAAAGATGGGCGAAGCAATAAATATACAATCTGATTCTGAACACCACAGCATCGCATCATATGTAAAGATGGATGAAGGAATAAATATACAATCTGATTCTGAACACCACAGCATCGCATCATATGTAAAGATTGGTGAAGGAATAAATATACAATCTGATTCTGAACACCAATGCATCGCATCAGATGTAAAGATGGGTGAAGGAAAAAATATACAATCTGATTCTGAACACCACTGCATCGCATCATATGTAAAGATTGGTGAAGAAATAAATATACAATCTTATTCTGAACACCACAGCATCGCATCATATGTAAAGATGGGCAAAGGAATAAATATACAATCTTATTCTGAACACCACAGTATCGCATCATATGTAAAGATGGGCAAAGAAATAAATATACAATCTTATTCTGAACAGCACAGCATCGCATCATATGTAAAGATTGGTGAAGGAATAAATATACAATCTTATTCTGAACACCACAGTATCGCATCATCTGTAAAGATGGATAAAGGAATAAATATACAATCTGATTCTGAACACCACAGTATCGCATCATATGTAAAGATGGGTGAAGGAATAAATATACAATCTGATTCTGAACACCACAGTATCGCATCATCTGTAAAGATGGATAAAGGAATAAATATACAATCTGATTCTGAACACCACAGCATCGCATCATATGTAAAGATGGGCAAAGGAATAAATATACAATCTGATTCTGAACACCACAGTATCGCATCATATGTAAAGATGGGTGAAGGAATAAATATACAATCTGATTCTGAACACCACAGTATCGCATCATCTGTAAAGATGGATAAAGGAATAAATATACAATCTGATTCTGAACACCACAGTATCGCATCATATGTAAAGATGGGCAAAGGAATAAATATACAATCTGATTCTGAACACCACAGTATCGCATCATATGTAAAGATGGGCAAAGAAATAAATATACAATCTGATTCTGAACAGCACAGCATCGCATCATATGTAAAGATGGGCGAAGGAATAAATATTCAATCTGATTCTGAACACCACAGCATCGCATCATATGTAAAGATGGGTGAAGGAATAAATATACAATCTGATTCTGAACACCACAGCATCGCATCATATGTAAAGATGGGCGAAGGAATAAATATTCAATCTGATTCTGAACACCACAGCATCGCACTATATGTAAATATGGGCGAAGGAATAAATATACAATCTGATTCTGAACAGCACAGCATCGCATCATATGTAAAGATTGGTGAAGGAATAAATATACAATCTGATTCTGAACACCACAGCATCGCATCATATGTAAAGATGGGCGAAGGAATAAATATACAATCTGATTCTGAACACCACAGCATCGCATCATATGTAAAGATTGGCAAAGGAATAAATATACAATCTGATTCTGAATACCACAGCATCGCATCAGATGTAAAGATGGATGAAGGAATAAATATACAATCTGATTCTGAACACCACAGCATCGCACTATATGTAAATATGGGCGAAGGAATAAATATACAATCTGATTCTGAACAGCACAGCATCGCATCATATGTAAAGATGGGCGAAGGAATAAATATACAATCTGATTCTGAACACCACAGCATCGCATCATATGTAAAGATGGGCGAAGCAATAAATATACAATCTGATTCTGAACACCACAGCATCGCATCATATGTAAAGATGGATGAAGGAATAAATATACAATCTGATTCTGAACACCACAGCATCGCATCATATGTAAAGATTGGTGAAGGAATAAATATACAATCTGATTCTGAACACCAATGCATCGCATCAGATGTAAAGATGGGTGAAGGAAAAAATATACAATCTGATTCTGAACACCACTGCATCGCATCATATGTAAAGATTGGTGAAGAAATAAATATACAATCTTATTCTGAACACCACAGCATCGCATCATATGTAAAGATGGGCAAAGGAATAAATATACAATCTTATTCTGAACACCACAGTATCGCATCATATGTAAAGATGGGCAAAGAAATAAATATACAATCTTATTCTGAACAGCACAGCATCGCATCATATGTAAAGATTGGTGAAGGAATAAATATACAATCTTATTCTGAACACCACAGTATCGCATCATCTGTAAAGATGGATAAAGGAATAAATATACAATCTGATTCTGAACACCACAGTATCGCATCATATGTAAAGATGGGTGAAGGAATAAATATACAATCTGATTCTGAACACCACAGTATCGCATCATCTGTAAAGATGGATAAAGGAATAAATATACAATCTGATTCTGAACACCACAGCATCGCATCATATGTAAAGATGGGCAAAGGAATAAATATACAATCTGATTCTGAACACCACAGTATCGCATCATATGTAAAGATGGGTGAAGGAATAAATATACAATCTGATTCTGAACACCACAGTATCGCATCATCTGTAAAGATGGATAAAGGAATAAATATACAATCTGATTCTGAACACCACAGTATCGCATCATATGTAAAGATGGGCAAAGGAATAAATATACAATCTGATTCTGAACACCACAGTATCGCATCATATGTAAAGATGGATAAAGGAATAAATATACAATCTGATTCTGAACACCACAGCATCGCATCATATGTAAAGATAGGGTGAAGGAATAAATATACAATCTGATTCTGAACACCACAGCATCGCATCATATGTAAAGATGGGTGAAGGAATAAATATACAATCTGATTCTGAACACCACAGCATCGCATCATATGTAAAGATGGATGAAGGAATAAATATACAATCTGATTCTGAACATCACAGCATCGCATCATATGTAAAGATGGATGAAGGAATAAATATACAATCTGATTCTGAACACCACAGCATCGCATCATATGTAAAGATGGGTGAAGGAATAAATATACAATCTGATTCTGAACACCACAGCATCGCATCATATGTAAAGATGGGCAAAAGAATAAATATACAATCTGATTCTGAACACCACAGTATCGCATCATATGTAAAGATGGGCAAAGAAATAAATATACAATCTGATTCTGAACACCACAGTATCGCATCATATGTAAAGATGGATAAAGGAATAAATATACAATCTGATTCTGAACACCACAGCATCGCATCATATGTAAAGATAGGGTGAAGGAATAAATATACAATCTGATTCTGAACACCACAGCATCGCATCATATGTAAAGATGGGTGAAGGAATAAATATACAATCTGATTCTGAACACCACAGCATCGCATCATATGTAAAGATGGATGAAGGAATAAATATACAATCTGATTCTGAACACCACAGCATCGCATCATATGTAAAGATGGATGAAGGAATAAATATACAATCTGATTCTGAACACCACAGCATCGCATCATATGTAAAGATGGGTGAAGGAATAAATATACAATCTGATTCTGAACACCACAGCATCGCATCATATGTAAAGATAGGCGAAGAAATAAATATACAATCTGATTCTGAACACCACAGCATCGCATCAGATGTAAAGATTGGCGAAGGAATAAATATACAATCTGATTCTGAACACCACAGCATCGCATCATATGTAAAGATGGGCAAAAGAATAAATATACAATCTGATTCTGAACACCACAGCATCGCACTATATGTAAAGATGGGCGAAGGAATAAATATACAATCTGATTCTGAACAGCACAGCATCGCATCATATGTAAAGATGGGCGAAGGAATAAATATTCAATCTGATTCTGAACACCACAGCATCGCATCATATGTAAAGATGGGCGAAGGAATAAATATTCAATCTGATTCTGAACACCACAGCATCGCACTATATGTAAATATGGGCGAAGGAATAAATATACAATCTGATTCTGAACACCACAGCATCGCATCATATGTAAAGATGGGCGAAGGAATAAATATTCAATCTGATTCTGAACACCACAGCATCGCATCATATGTAAAGATGGGTGAAGGAATAAATATACAATCTGATTCTGAACACCACAGCATCGCATCATATGTAAAGATGGGCGAAGGAATAAATATTCAATCTGATTCTGAACAGCACAGCATCGCATCATATGTAAAGATTGGTGAAGGAATAAATATACAATCTGATTCTGAACACCACAGCATTGCATCAGATGTAAAGATGGGCAAAGGAATAAATATACAATCTGATTCTGAATACCACAGCATCGCATCATATGTAAAGATGGGCGAAGGAAAAAATATACAATCTGATTCTGAACACCACAGCATCGCATCATATGTAAAGATGGGCGAAGCAATAAATATACAATCTGATTCTGAACAGCACAGCATCGCATCATATGTAAAGATGGGCGAAGGAATAAATATTCAATCTGATTCTGAACACCACAGCATCGCATCATATGTAAAGATGGGCGAAGGAATAAATATTCAATCTGATTCTGAACACCACAGCATCGCATCATATGTAAAGATGGGTGAAGGAATAAATATACAATCTGATTCTGAACACCACAGCATCGCATCATATGTAAAGATGGGCGAAGGAATAAATATTCAATCTGATTCTGAACACCACAGCATCGCACTATATGTAAATATGGGCGAAGGAATAAATATACAATCTGATTCTGAACAGCACAGCATCGCATCATATGTAAAGATGGGCGAAGGAATAAATATTCAATCTGATTCTGAACACCACAGCATCGCATCATATGTAAAGATGGGTGAAGGAATAAATATACAATCTGATTCTGAACACCACAGCATCGCATCATATGTAAAGATGGGCGAAGGAATAAATATTCAATCTGATTCTGAACACCACAGCATCGCACTATATGTAAATATGGGCGAAGGAATAAATATACAATCTGATTCTGAACAGCACAGCATCGCATCATATGTAAAGATTGGTGAAGGAATAAATATACAATCTGATTCTGAACACCACAGCATCGCATCATATGTAAAGATGGGCGAAGGAATAAATATACAATCTGATTCTGAACACCACAGCATCGCATCATATGTAAAGATTGGCAAAGGAATAAATATACAATCTGATTCTGAATACCACAGCATCGCATCAGATGTAAAGATGGATGAAGGAATAAATATACAATCTGATTCTGAACACCACAGCATTGCATCAGATGTAAAGATGGGCAAAGGAATAAATATACAATCTGATTCTGAATACCACAGCATCGCATCATATGTAAAGATGGGCGAAGGAAAAAATATACAATCTGATTCTGAACACCACAGCATTGCATCATATGTAAAGATGGGCGAAGCAATAAATATACAATCTGATTCTGAACACCACAGCATCGCATCATATGTAAAGATGGATGAAGGAATAAATATACAATCTAATTCTGAACACCACAGCATCGCATCATATGTAAAGATGAGCGAAGGAATAAATATACAATCTGATTCTGAACAGCACAGCATCGCATCATGTAAAGATGGGCGAAGGAATAAATATACAATCTGATTCTGAACACCACAGCATCGCATCATGTAAAGATGGGCAAAGGAATAAATATACAATCTGATTCTGAACACCACAGCATCGCATCATATGTAAAGATGGGTGAAGGAATAAATATACAATCTGATTCTGAACACCACAGCATCGCATCATATGTAAAGATGGGCAAAATAATAAATATACAATCTGATTCTGAACACCACAGTATCGCATCATATGTAAAGATGGGCAAAGAAATAAATATACAATCTGATTCTGAACACCACAGTATCGCATCATATGTAAAGATGGATAAAGGAATAAATATACAATCTGATTCTGAACACCACAGCATCGCATCATATGTAAAGATAGGGTGAAGGAATAAATATACAATCTGATTCTGAACACCACAGCATCGCATCATATGTAAAGATGGGTGAAGGAATAAATATACAATCTGATTCTGAACACCACAGCATCGCATCATATGTAAAGATGGATGAAGGAATAAATATACAATCTGATTCTGAACACCACAGCATCGCATCATATGTAAAGATGGATGAAGGAATAAATATACAATCTGATTCTGAACACCACAGCATCGCATCATATGTAAAGATGGGTGAAGGAATAAATATACAATCTGATTCTGAACACCACAGCATCGCATCATATGTAAAGATAGGCGAAGAAATAAATATACAATCTGATTCTGAACACCACAGCATCGCATCAGATGTAAAGATTGGCGAAGGAATAAATATACAATCTGATTCTGAACACCACAGCATCGCATCATATGTAAAGATGGGCAAAAGAATAAATATACAATCTGATTCTGAACACCACAGCATCGCATCATATGTAAAGATGGGCGAAGGAATAAATATACAATCTGATTCTGAACAGCACAGCATCGCATCATATGTAAAGATGGGCGAAGGAATAAATATTCAATCTGATTCTGAACACCACAGCATCGCATCATATGTAAAGATGGGCGAAGGAATAAATATTCAATCTGATTCTGAACACCACAGCATCGCACTATATGTAAATATGGGCGAAGGAATAAATATACAATCTGATTCTGAACACCACAGCATCGCATCATATGTAAAGATGGGCGAAGGAATAAATATTCAATCTGATTCTGAACACCACAGCATCGCATCATATGTAAAGATGGGTGAAGGAATAAATATACAATCTGATTCTGAACACCACAGCATCGCATCATATGTAAAGATGGGCGAAGGAATAAATATTCAATCTGATTCTGAACAGCACAGCATCGCATCATATGTAAAGATTGGTGAAGGAATAAATATACAATCTGATTCTGAACACCACAGCATTGCATCAGATGTAAAGATGGGCAAAGGAATAAATATACAATCTGATTCTGAATACCACAGCATCGCATCATATGTAAAGATGGGCGAAGGAAAAAATATACAATCTGATTCTGAACACCACAGCATCGCATCATATGTAAAGATGGGCGAAGCAATAAATATACAATCTGATTCTGAACAGCACAGCATCGCATCATATGTAAAGATGGGCGAAGGAATAAATATTCAATCTGATTCTGAACACCACAGCATCGCATCATATGTAAAGATGGGCGAAGGAATAAATATTCAATCTGATTCTGAACACCACAGCATCGCATCATATGTAAAGATGGGTGAAGGAATAAATATACAATCTGATTCTGAACACCACAGCATCGCATCATATGTAAAGATGGGCGAAGGAATAAATATTCAATCTGATTCTGAACACCACAGCATCGCACTATATGTAAATATGGGCGAAGGAATAAATATACAATCTGATTCTGAACAGCACAGCATCGCATCATATGTAAAGATGGGCGAAGGAATAAATATTCAATCTGATTCTGAACACCACAGCATCGCATCATATGTAAAGATGGGTGAAGGAATAAATATACAATCTGATTCTGAACACCACAGCATCGCATCATATGTAAAGATGGGCGAAGGAATAAATATTCAATCTGATTCTGAACACCACAGCATCGCACTATATGTAAATATGGGCGAAGGAATAAATATACAATCTGATTCTGAACAGCACAGCATCGCATCATATGTAAAGATTGGTGAAGGAATAAATATACAATCTGATTCTGAACACCACAGCATCGCATCATATGTAAAGATGGGCGAAGGAATAAATATACAATCTGATTCTGAACACCACAGCATCGCATCATATGTAAAGATTGGCAAAGGAATAAATATACAATCTGATTCTGAATACCACAGCATCGCATCAGATGTAAAGATGGATGAAGGAATAAATATACAATCTGATTCTGAACACCACAGCATTGCATCAGATGTAAAGATGGGCAAAGGAATAAATATACAATCTGATTCTGAATACCACAGCATCGCATCATATGTAAAGATGGGCGAAGGAAAAAATATACAATCTGATTCTGAACACCACAGCATTGCATCATATGTAAAGATGGGCGAAGCAATAAATATACAATCTGATTCTGAACACCACAGCATCGCATCATATGTAAAGATGGATGAAGGAATAAATATACAATCTAATTCTGAACACCACAGCATCGCATCATATGTAAAGATGAGCGAAGGAATAAATATACAATCTGATTCTGAACAGCACAGCATCGCATCATGTAAAGATGGGCGAAGGAATAAATATACAATCTGATTCTGAACACCACAGCATCGCATCATGTAAAGATGGGCAAAGGAATAAATATACAATCTGATTCTGAACACCACAACATCGCATCATATGTAAAGATGGACAAAAGAAATAAATATTCAATCTGATTCTGAACACCACAGCATCGCATCAGATGTAAAGATAAGCAAAGGAATAAATATACAATCTGATTCTGAACACCACAGCATCGCATCATCTGTAAGAATGGGTGAATGAATAAATATAGAATCTGATTCTGAACACCACAGCATCGCATCAGATGTAAAGATAGGCGAAGGAATAAATATACGATCTGATTCTGAACACCACATCTTTGCATCATCTGTAAGAATGGGTGAATGAATAAATATACAATCTGATTCTGAACACCACAGCATCGCATCAGATGTAAAGATGGGCGAAGGAATAAATATACAATCTGAATCTGAACACCACAGCATTGCATCATATGTAAAGATGGGCAAAGGAATAAATATACAATCTGATTCTGAACACCACAGCATCGCATCATATGTAAAGATGGGCAAAGGAATAAATATACAATCTGATTCTGAACATCACAGCATCGCATTAAGTGTAAAGATTGACAAAGGAATAAATATACAATCTGATTCTGAACATTACAGCATCGCATCATATGTAAAGATGAGCGAAGGAATAAATATACAATCTGATTCTGAACACCACAACATCGCATCATATGTAAAGATTGGCGAAGGAATAAATATACAATCTTATTCTGAACACCACAGCATCGCATCAGATGTAAAGATTGGCGAAGGAATAAATATACAATCTGATTCTGAACACCACAGCATCGCATCATATGTAAAGATTGGCGAAGGAATAAATATACAATCTTATTCTGAACACCACAGCATCGCATCATATGTAAAGATTGGCGAAGGAATAAATATACAATCTGATTCTGAACACCATCGAATCAGATGTAAAGATAGATGAAGGAATAAATATACAATCTGATTCTGAACACCACAGCATCGCATCAGATGTAAAGATGGATGAAGGAATAAATATACAATCTGATTCTGAACACCACAGCATCGCATCATATGTAAAGATTGGCGAAGGAATAAATATACAATCTGATTCTGAACACCACAGCATCGCATAATATGTAAAGATTGGCAAAGGAATAAATATACAATCTTATTCTGAACACCACAGCATCGCATCATCTTTAAAGATGGACAAAGGAATAAATATACAATCTGATTCTGAACACCACAGCATCGCATCAGATGTAAAGATAGGTTAAGGAATAAATATACAATCTGATTCTGAACACCACAGCATCGCATCATATGTAAAGATTGGCAAAGGAATAAATATACAATCTTATTCTGAACACCACAGCATCGCATCATATGTAAAGATGAGCAAAGGAATAAATATAAAATCTGATTCTGAACACCACAGCATCGCATCATATGTAAAGATGGGCTAAGGAATAAATATACAATCTGATTCTGAACACCACAGCATCGCATCATATGTAAAGATGGGCAAAGGAATAAATATACAATCTGATTCTGAACACCACAGCATCGCATCATATGTAAAGATGGGCTAAGGAATAAATATACAATCTGATTCTGAACACCACAGCATCGCATCATATGTAAAGATTGGCGAAGGAATAAATATACAATCTTATTCTGAACAACACAGCACTGCATCAGATGTAAAGATGGGTGAAGGAATAAATATACAATCTGATTCTGAACACCACAGCATCGCATCATATGTAAAGATTGGCAAAGGAATAAATATACAATCTTATTCTGAACACCACAGCATCGCATCATATGTAAAGATGGGCAAAGGAATAAATATACAATCTTATTCTGAACACCACAGTATCGCATCATATGTAAAGATGGGCAAAGAAATAAATATACAATCTTATTCTGAACAGCACAGCATCGCATCATATGTAAAGATTGGTGAAGGAATAAATATACAATCTTATTCTGAACACCACAGTATCGCATCATCTGTAAAGATGGATAAAGGAATAAATATACAATCTGATTCTGAACACCACAGTATCGCATCATATGTAAAGATGGGTGAAGGAATAAATATACAATCTGATTCTGAACACCACAGTATCGCATCATCTGTAAAGATGGATAAAGGAATAAATATACAATCTGATTCTGAACACCACAGCATCGCATCATATGTAAAGATGGGCAAAGGAATAAATATACAATCTGATTCTGAACACCACAGTATCGCATCATATGTAAAGATGGGTGAAGGAATAAATATACAATCTGATTCTGAACACCACAGTATCGCATCATCTGTAAAGATGGATAAAGGAATAAATATACAATCTGATTCTGAACACCACAGTATCGCATCATATGTAAAGATGGGCAAAGGAATAAATATACAATCTGATTCTGAACACCACAGTATCGCATCATATGTAAAGATGGGCAAAGAAATAAATATACAATCTGATTCTGAACACCACAGTATCGCATCATATGTAAAGATGGATAAAGGAATAAATATACAATCTGATTCTGAACACCACAGCATCGCATCATATGTAAAGATAGGGTGAAGGAATAAATATACAATCTGATTCTGAACACCACAGCATCGCATCATATGTAAAGATGGGTGAAGGAATAAATATACAATCTGATTCTGAACACCACAGCATCGCATCATATGTAAAGATGGATGAAGGAATAAATATACAATCTGATTCTGAACACCACAGCATCGCATCATATGTAAAGATGGATGAAGGAATAAATATACAATCTGATTCTGAACACCACAGCATCGCATCATATGTAAAGATGGGTGAAGGAATAAATATACAATCTGATTCTGAACACCACAGCATCGCATCATATGTAAAGATGGGCAAAAGAATAAATATACAATCTGATTCTGAACACCACAGTATCGCATCATATGTAAAGATGGGCAAAGAAATAAATATACAATCTGATTCTGAACACCACAGTATCGCATCATATGTAAAGATGGATAAAGGAATAAATATACAATCTGATTCTGAACACCACAGCATCGCATCATATGTAAAGATAGGGTGAAGGAATAAATATACAATCTGATTCTGAACACCACAGCATCGCATCATATGTAAAGATGGGTGAAGGAATAAATATACAATCTGATTCTGAACACCACAGCATCGCATCATATGTAAAGATGGATGAAGGAATAAATATACAATCTGATTCTGAACACCACAGCATCGCATCATATGTAAAGATGGATGAAGGAATAAATATACAATCTGATTCTGAACACCACAGCATCGCATCATATGTAAATATGGGTGAAGGAATAAATATACAATCTGATTCTGAACACCACAGCATCGCATCATATGTAAAGATGGATAAAGGAATAAATATTCAATCTGATTCTGAACACCACAGCATCGCATCAGATGTAAAGATTGGCGAAGGAATAAATATACAATCTGATTCTGAACACCACAGCATCGCATCATATGTAAAGATGGATGAAGGAATAAATATACAATCTGATTCTGAACACCACAGCATCGCATCATATGTAAAGATGGGCGAAGGAATAAATATACAATCTGATTCTGAACAGCACAGCATCGCATCATATGTAAAGATGGGCGAAGGAATAAATATACAATCTGATTCTGAACACCACAGCATCGCATCATATGTAAAGATTGGCAAAGGAATAAATATACAATCTGATTCTGAACACCACAGCATCGCACTATATGTAAATATGGGCGAAGGAATAAATATACAATCTGATTCTGAACACCACAGCATCGCATCATATGTAAAGATGGGCGAAGGAATAAATATACAATCTGATTCTGAACACCACAGCATCGCATCATATGTAAAGATTGGCAAAGGAATAAATATACAATCTGATTCTGAATACCACAGCATCGCATCAGATGTAAAGATGGATGAAGGAATAAATATACAATCTGATTCTGAACACCACAGCATTGCATCAGATGTAAAGATGGGCAAAGGAATAAATATACAATCTGATTCTGAATACCACAGCATCGCATCATATGTAAAGATGGGCGAAGGAAAAAATATACAATCTGATTCTGAACACCACAGCATCGCATCATATGTAAAGATGGGCGAAGCAATAAATATACAATCTGATTCTGAACAGCACAGCATCGCATCATATGTAAAGATGGGCGAAGGAATAAATATTCAATCTGATTCTGAACACCACAGCATCGCATCATATGTAAAGATGGGCGAAGGAATAAATATTCAATCTGATTCTGAACACCACAGCATCGCATCATATGTAAAGATGGGTGAAGGAATAAATATACAATCTGATTCTGAACACCACAGCATTGCATCATATGTAAAGATGGGCGAAGGAATAAATATTCAATCTGATTCTGAACACCACAGCATCGCACTATATGTAAATATGGGCGAAGGAATAAATATACAATCTGATTCTGAACAGCACAGCATCGCATCATATGTAAAGATTGGTGAAGGAATAAATATACAATCTGATTCTGAACACCACAGCATCGCATCATATGTAAAGATGGGCGAAGGAATAAATATACAATCTGATTCTGAACACCACAGCATCGCATCATATGTCAAGATGGGCAAAGGAATAAATATACAATCTGATTCTGAACACCACAGCATCGCATCAGATGTAAAGATTGGCGAAGGAATAAATATACAATCTGATTCTGAACACCACAGCATCGCATCATATGTAAAGATGGATGAAGGAATAAATATACAATCTGATTCTGAACACCACAGCATCGCATCATATGTAAAGATGGGCGAAGGAATAAATATACAATCTGATTCTGAACAGCACAGCATCGCATCATATGTAAAGATGGGCGAAGGAATAAATATACAATCTGATTCTGAACACCACAGCATCGCATCATATGTAAAGATTGGCAAAGGAATAAATATACAATCTGATTCTGAACACCACAGCATCGCACTATATGTAAATATGGGCGAAGGAATAAATATACAATCTGATTCTGAACACCACAGCATCGCATCATATGTAAAGATGGGCGAAGGAATAAATATACAATCTGATTCTGAACACCACAGCATCGCATCATATGTAAAGATTGGCAAAGGAATAAATATACAATCTGATTCTGAATACCACAGCATCGCATCAGATGTAAAGATGGATGAAGGAATAAATATACAATCTGATTCTGAACACCACAGCATTGCATCAGATGTAAAGATGGGCAAAGGAATAAATATACAATCTGATTCTGAATACCACAGCATCGCATCATATGTAAAGATGGGCGAAGGAAAAAATATACAATCTGATTCTGAACACCACAGCATCGCATCATATGTAAAGATGGGCGAAGCAATAAATATACAATCTGATTCTGAACAGCACAGCATCGCATCATATGTAAAGATGGGCGAAGGAATAAATATTCAATCTGATTCTGAACACCACAGCATCGCATCATATGTAAAGATGGGCGAAGGAATAAATATTCAATCTGATTCTGAACACCACAGCATCGCATCATATGTAAAGATGGGTGAAGGAATAAATATACAATCTGATTCTGAACACCACAGCATTGCATCATATGTAAAGATGGGCGAAGGAATAAATATTCAATCTGATTCTGAACACCACAGCATCGCACTATATGTAAATATGGGCGAAGGAATAAATATACAATCTGATTCTGAACAGCACAGCATCGCATCATATGTAAAGATTGGTGAAGGAATAAATATACAATCTGATTCTGAACACCACAGCATCGCATCATATGTAAAGATGGGCGAAGGAATAAATATACAATCTGATTCTGAACACCACAGCATCGCATCATATGTCAAGATGGGCAAAGGAATAAATATACAATCTGATTCTGAATACCACAGCATCGCATCAGATGTAAAGATGGATGAAGGAATAAATATACAATCTGATTCTGAACACCACAGCATTGCATCAGATGTAAAGATGGGCAAAGGAATAAATATACAATCTGATTCTGAATACCACAGCATCGCATCATATGTAAAGATGGGCGAAGGAAAAAATATACAATCTGATTCTGAACACCACAGCATCGCATCATATGTAAAGATGGGCGAAGCAATAAATATACAATCTGATTCTGAACACCACAGCATCGCATCATATGTAAAGATGGATGAAGGAATAAATATACAATCTAATTCTGAACACCACAGCATCGCATCATATGTAAAGATGGGCGAAGGAATAAATATACAATCTGATTCTGAACAGCACAGCATCGCATCATGTAAAGATGGGCGAAGGAATAAATATACAATCTGATTCTGAACACCACAGCATCGCATCATGTAAAGATGGGCAAAGGAATAAATATACAATCTGATTCTGAACACCACAACATCGCATCATATGTAAAGATGGACAAAAGAAATAAATATTCAATCTGATTCTGAACACCACAGCATCGCATCAGATGTAAAGATAAGCAAAGGAATAAATATACAATCTGATTCTGAACACCACAGCATTGCATCATCTGTAAGAATGGGTGAATGAATAAATATAGAATCTGATTCTGAACACCACAGCATCGCATCAGATGTAAAGATAGGCGAAGGAATAAATATACGATCTGATTCTGAACACCACATCTTTGCATCATCTGTAAGAATGGGTGAATGAATAAATATACAATCTGATTCTGAACACCACAGCATCGCATCATATGTAAAGATGGGCAAAGGAATAAATATACAATCTGATTCTGAACATCACAGCATCGCATTAAGTGTAAAGATTGACAAAGGAATAAATATACAATCTGATTCTGAACATTACAGCATCGCATCATATGTAAAGATGAGCGAAGGAATAAATATACAATCTGATTCTGAACACCACAACATCGCATCATATGTAAAGATTGGCGAAGGAATAAATATACAATCTTATTCTGAACACCACAGCATCGCATCAGATGTAAAGATTGGCGAAGGAATAAATATACAATCTGATTCTGAACACCACAGCATCGCATCATATGTAAAGATTGGCGAAGGAATAAATATACAATCTTATTCTGAACACCACAGCATCGCATCATATGTAAAGATTGGCGAAGGAATAAATATACAATCTGATTCTGAACACCATCGCATCAGATGTAAAGATAGATGAAGGAATAAATATACAATCTGATTCTGAACACCACAGCATCGCATCAGATGTAAAGATAAATGAAGGAATAAATATACAATCTGATTCTGAACACCACAGCATCGCATCATATGTAAAGATTGGCGAAGGAATAAATATACAATCTGATTCTGAACACCACAGCATCGCATCATATGTAAAGATTGGCAAAGGAATAAATATACAATCTTATTCTGAACACCACAGCATCGCATCATCTTTAAAGATGGACAAAGGAATAAATATACAATCTGATTCTGAACACCACAGCATCGCATCAGATGTAAAGATGGGTGAAGGAATAAATATACAATCTGATTCTGAACACCACAGCATCGCATCATATGTAAAGATTGGCAAAGGAATAAATATACAATCTTATTCTGAACACCACAGCATCGCATCATATGTAAAGATGGGCAAAGGAATAAATATAAAATCTGATTCTGAACACCACAGCATCGCATCATATGTAAAGATGGGCTAAGGAATAAATATACAATCTGATTCTGAACACCACAGCATCGCATCATATGTAAAGATGGGCAAAGGAATAAATATACAATCTGATTCTGAACACCACAGCATCGCATCATATGTAAAGATGGGCTAAGGAATAAATATACAATCTGATTCTGAACACCACAGCATCGCATCATATGTAAAGATTGGCGAAGGAATAAATATACAATCTTATTCTGAACAACACAGCACTGCATCAGATGTAAAGATGGGTGAAGGAATAAATATACAATCTGATTCTGAACACCACAGCATCGCATCATATGTAAAGATTGGCAAAGGAATAAATATACAATCTTATTCTGAACACCACAGCATCGCATCATATGTAAAGATTGGCAAAGGAATAAATATACAATCTGATTCTGAACACCACAGCATCGCATCATATGTAAAGATGGGCTAAGGAATAAATATACAATCTGATTCTGAACACCACAGCATCGCATCATATGTAAAGATGGGCGAAGGAATAAATATACAATCTGATTCTGTACACCACAGCATTGCATCATATGTAAAGGTTGACAAAGGAATAAATATACAATCTGATTCTGAACACCACAGCATCGCATCATCTGTAAAGATGGATGAAGGAATAAATATACAATCTGATTCTGAACACCACAGCATTGCATCATCTGTAAATATGGATGAAGGAATAAATATACAATCTGATTCTGAACACAGCATTGCATCATATGTAAAGATTGGCAAAGGAATAAATATACAATCTGATTCTGAACACCACAGCATCGCATCATATATAAAGATGGGCGAAGGAATAAATATACAATCTGATTCTGAACACCACGGCATCGCATCATCTTTAAAGATGGACAAACGAATAAATATACAATCTGATTCTGAACACCACAGCATCGCATCATATATAAAGATGGGCGAAGGAATAAATATACAATCTGATTCTGAACACCACGGCATCGCATCATCTTTAAAGATGGACAAAGGAATAAATATACAATCTGATTCTGAACACCACAGCATCGCATCATATGTAAAGATGGGCAAAGGAATAAATATACAATCTGATTCTGAACATCACAGCATCGCATCATATGTAAAGATGAGCGAAGGAATAAATATACAATCTGATTCTGAACACCACAACATCGCATCATATGTAAAGATTGGCGAAGGAATAAATATACAATCTGATTCTGAACACCACAGCCTCGCATCAGATGTAAAGATTGGCGAAGGAATAAATATACAATCTGATTCTGAACACCACAGCATTGCATCAGATGTAAAGATAGATGAAGGAATAAATATAGAATCTGATTCTGAACACCACAGCATTGCATCAGATGTAAAGATAGATGAAGGAATAAATATACAATCTGATTCTGAACACCACAGCCTCGCATCAGATGTAAAGATTGGCGAAGGAATAAATATACAATCTGATTCTGAACACCACAGCATCGCATCAGATGTAAAGATTGGCGAAGGAATAAATATACAATCTGATTCTGAACACCACAGCATTGCATCAGATGTAAAGATAGATGAAGGAATAAATATAGAATCTGATTCTGAACACCACAGCATTGCATCAGATGTAAAGATAGATGAAGGAATAAATATACAATCTGATTCTGAACACCACAGCCTCGCATCAGATGTAAAGATTGGCGAAGGAATAAATATACAATCTGATTCTGAGCACCACAGCATCGCATCAGATGTAAAGATGGATGAAGGAATAAATATACAATCTGATTCTGAACACCACAGCATCGCATCAGATGTAAAGATGGATGAAGGAATAAATATACAATCTGATTCTGAACACCACAGCATCGCATCATATGTAAAGATGGGTGAAGGAATAAATATACAATCTGATTCTGAACACCACAGCATAGCATCAGATGGGAAGATGGGCGAAGGAATAAATATACAATCTGATTCTGAACACCACGGCATCGCATCATCTTTAAAGATGGACAAAGGAATAAATATACAATCTGAATCTGAACACCACAGCATCGCATCAGATGTAAAGATGGGTGAAGGAATAAATATACAATCTGATTCTGAACACCACAGCATCGCATCATATGTAAAGATTGGCAAAGGAATAAATATACAATCTTATTCTGAACACCACAGCATCGCATCATATGTAAAGATTGGCAAAGGAATAAATATACAATCTTATTCTGAACACCACAGCATCGCATCATATGTAAAGATTGGCAAAGGAATAAATATACAATCTTATTCTGAACACCACAGCATCGCATCATATGTAAAGATTGGTGAAGGAATAAATATACAATCTGATTCTGAACACCACAGCATCGCATCATATGTAAAGATTGGTGAAGGAATAAATATACAATCTTATTCTGAACACCACAGCATCGCATCATATGTAAAGATGGGCAAAGGAATAAATATAAAATCTGATTCTGAACACCACAGCATCGCATCATATGTAAAGATGGGCAAAGGAATAAATATACAATCTGATTCTGAACAGCACAGCATCGCATCATATGTAAAGATGGATGAAGGAATAAATATACAATCTTATTCTGAACAACACAGCACTGCATCAGATGTAAAGATGGGCAAAGGAATGAATATACAATCTTATTCTGAACAGCACAGCATTGGATCAGATGTACAGATGGGTGAAGGAATAAATATACAATCTAATTCTGAACACCACAGCATCGCATCATCTGTAAAGACGGATGAAGGAATAAATATACAATCTGATTCTGAACACCACAGCATAACATCAGATGTAAAGATTGGCAAAGGAATAAATATACAATCTGATTCTGAACACCACAGCATCGCATCAGATGTAAAAATGGGTGAAGGAATAAATATACAATCTGATTCTGAACACCACAGCATCGCATCAGATGTAAAAATGGGTGAAGGAATAAATATACAATCTGATTCTGAACACCACAGCATCGCATCAGATGTAAAAATGGGTGAAGGAATAAATATATAAAAAAAAGGTTAGAAAATAAGGAACAAATAACTGGACTAGGCATTCAACGTTGTGATCATGAAAGTCACCGCAGACATGGATGCTGGCAGAAAGGTTAACAGACAAGATGTGGTCAATTTTCTCAGAAATACTCTCAACAATAAATGTGGTGCTGTGAGTGGGACACCCAAACACATATGGGGCAATTTAGAGTTATCTTTGAAGATGTCCCCAGAAACCCATCCCTTATGTCGGCACAAATTCCACGTTCGTGGTGATCGTGAGTGTCGGGTTTTGATGTCATGTTCGAGTAGCCTTTAATCATAAAGTCATCTGTAGAAGCTGACGGGCTAATGCCAGAAAGAATAGGTCCGGATTTGTTCTCCTGTGGATTTTCACCACCGGAAGTTTGGAGCGCAGTCTCTTAATGTTGGAAAAAGAGACCTGATAGTAGGGATACAGGGTTTAAGGTTATTTTTTGTTTTTGAACTTTTCATGTTGGGATTTGAAAAGTTTGTGGAAGAGATCGGTGGATGGATTGCGAGACAAAACGCAGAGAGAGAATTAAAAGCGGATTATCTTTGTAAACCATCAAAGAAGGAAAAGCCGTAGCAGTTCCCACTTAAAATGGCATCGATAGGCCCCACTGGAAACTACTGCAAGGTCCAGACTCCATTCACCAAACGACAATCTAACCCTAAGTCTATTTCTCATAGAAGAGGTGTTGCTAGTGTTTATCGTTACTTTTAGGGTAGGTGCTCGACTGGCTCCAATCTCTGATTCCCCCTCCACTACTGTAAAACATTTGCAGCAAAAACTCGTCTACCTACAACAACTGTAAAGAATTTTCCTTTGTGTACCTAAGACTAGTAGCAGATTATCTTTGTAAACTATCGCAGGAAGATCAGCAGTAGCAGTTCTCACCAATATGACATGGAAACTACTGCATGATCCACACTACATTCACCTTAGGAGTTAGCAGTAGCAGTTCTCACTAATATGACATGGAAACTACTGCATGATCCACACTACATTCACGTTAGGAGTTAGCAGTAGCAGTTCTCACTAATATGACATGGAAACTACTGCATGATCCACACTACATTCACGTTAGGAGTTAGCAGTAGCAGTTCTCACTAATATGACATGGAAACTACTGCATGATCCACACTACATTCACGTTAGGAGTTAGCAGTAGCAGTAGCAGTTCTCACTAATATGACATGGAAACTACTGCATGATCCACACTACATTCACCTTAGGAGTTAGCAGTAGCAGTTCTCACTAATATGACATGGAAACTACTGCATGATCCACACTACATTCACGTTAGGAGTTAGCAGTAGCAGTAGCAGTTCTCACTAATATGACATGGAAACTACTGCATGATCCACACTACATTCACCTTAGGAGTTAGCAGTAGCAGTAGCAGTTCTCACTAATATGACATGGAAACTACTGCATGATCCACACTACATTCACGTTAGGAGTTAGCAGTAGCAGTAGCAGTTCTCACTAATATGACATGGAAACTACTGCATGATCCACACTACATTCACGTTAGGAGTTAGCAGTAGCAGTTCTCACTAATATGACATGGAAACTACTGCATGATCCACACTACATTCACGTTAGGAGTTAGCAGTAGCAGTTCTCACTAATATGACATGGAAACTACTGCATGATCCACACTACATTCACGTTAGGAGTTAGCAGTAGCAGTTCTCACTAATATGACATGGAAACTACTGCATGATCCACACTACATTCACGTTAGGAGTTAGCAGTAGCAGTTCTCACTAATATGACATGGAAACTACTGCATGATCCACACTACATTCACCTTAGGAGTTAGCAGTAGCAGTTCTCACTAATATGACATGGAAACTACTGCATGATCCACACTACATTCACGTTAGGAGTTAGCAGTAGCAGTTCTCACTAATATGACATGGAAACTACTGCATGATCCACACTACATTCACGTTAGGAGTTAGCAGTAGCAGTAGCAGTTCTCACTAATATGACATGGAAACTACTGCATGATCCACACTACATTCACCTTAGGAGTTAGCAGTAGCAGTAGCAGTTCTCACTAATATGACATGGAAACTACTGCATGATCCACACTACATTCACCTTAGGAGTTAGCAGTAGCAGTTCTCACTAATATGACATGGAAACTACTGCATGATCCACACTACATTCACGTTAGGAGTTAGCAGTAGCAGTAGCAGTTCTCACTAATATGACATGGAAACTACTGCATGATCCACACTACATTCACCTTAGGAGTTAGCAGTAGCAGTTCTCACTAATATGACATGGAAACTACTGCATGATCCACACTACATTCACGTTAGGAGTTAGCAGTAGCAGTAGCAGTTCTCACTAATATGACATGGAAACTACTGCATGATCCACACTACATTCACCTTAGGAGTTAGCAGTAGCAGTTCTCACTAATATGACATGGAAACTACTGCATGATCCACACTACATTCACGTTAGGAGTTAGCAGTAGCAGTTCTCACTAATATGACATGGAAACTACTGCATGATCCACACTACATTCACCTTAGGAGTTAGCAGTAGCAGTTCTCACTAATATGACATGGAAACTACTGCATGATCCACACTACATTCACGTTAGGAGTTAGCAGTAGCAGTAGCAGTTCTCACTAATATGACATGGAAACTACTGCATGATCCACACTACATTCACGTTAGGAGTTAGCAGTAGCAGTTCTCACTAATATGACATGGAAACTACTGCATGATCCACACTACATTCACCTTAGGAGTTAGCAGTAGCAGTTCTCACTAATATGACATGGAAACTACTGCATGATCCACACTACATTCACGTTAGGAGTTAGCAGTAGCAGTAGCAGTTCTCACTAATATGACATGGAAACTACTGCATGATCCACACTACATTCACCTTAGGAGTTAGCAGTAGCAGTTCTCACTAATATGACATGGAAACTACTGCATGATCCACACTACATTCACCTTAGGAGTTAGCAGTAGCAGTTCTCACTAATATGACATGGAAACTACTGCATGATCCACACTACATTCACCTTAGGAGTTAGCAGTAGCAGTTCTCACTAATATGACATGGAAACTACTGCATGATCCACACTACATTCACGTTAGGAGTTAGCAGTAGCAGTAGCAGTTCTCACTAATATGACATGGAAACTACTGCATGATCCACACTACATTCACGTTAGGAGTTAGCAGTAGCAGTTCTCACTAATATGACATGGAAACTACTGCATGATCCACACTACATTCACCTTAGGAGTTAGCAGTAGCAGTTCTCACTAATATGACATGGAAACTACTGCATGATCCACACTACATTCACGTTAGGAGTTAGCAGTAGCAGTAGCAGTTCTCACTAATATGACATGGAAACTACTGCATGATCCACACTACATTCACCTTAGGAGTTAGCAGTAGCAGTTCTCACTAATATGACATGGAAACTACTGCATGATCCACACTACATTCACGTTAGGAGTTAGCAGTAGCAGTAGCAGTAGCAGTTCTCACTAATATGACATGGAAACTACTGCATGATCCACACTACATTCACCTTAGGAGTTAGCAGTAGCAGTTCTCACTAATATGACATGGAAACTACTGCATGATCCACACTACATTCACGTTAGGAGTTAGCAGTAGCAGTTCTCACTAATATGACATGGAAACTACTGCATGATCCACACTACATTCACCTTAGGAGTTAGCAGTAGCAGTTCTCACTAATATGACATGGAAACTACTGCATGATCCACACTACATTCACGTTAGGAGTTAGCAGTAGCAGTAGCAGTTCTCACTAATATGACATGGAAACTACTGCATGATCCACACTACATTCACGTTAGGAGTTAGCAGTAGCAGTTCTCACTAATATGACATGGAAACTACTGCATGATCCACACTACATTCACCTTAGGAGTTAGCAGTAGCAGTTCTCACTAATATGACATGGAAACTACTGCATGATCCACACTACATTCACGTTAGGAGTTAGCAGTAGCAGTAGCAGTTCTCACTAATATGACATGGAAACTACTGCATGATCCACACTACATTCACCTTAGGAGTTAGCAGTAGCAGTTCTCACTAATATGACATGGAAACTACTGCATGATCCACACTACATTCACGTTAGGAGTTAGCAGTAGCAGTTCTCACTAATATGACATGGAAACTACTGCATGATCCACACTACATTCACCTTAGGAGTTAGCAGTAGCAGTTCTCACTAATATGACATGGAAACTACTGCATGATCCACACTACATTCACGTTAGGAGTTAGCAGTAGCAGTAGCAGTTCTCACTAATATGACATGGAAACTACTGCATGATCCACACTACATTCACGTTAGGAGTTAGCAGTAGCAGTTCTCACTAATATGACATGGAAACTACTGCATGATCCACACTACATTCACCTTAGGAGTTAGCAGTAGCAGTTCTCACTAATATGACATGGAAACTACTGCATGATCCACACTACATTCACGTTAGGAGTTAGCAGTAGCAGTAGCAGTTCTCACTAATATGACATGGAAACTACTGCATGATCCACACTACATTCACCTTAGGAGTTAGCAGTAGCAGTTCTCACTAATATGACATGGAAACTACTGCATGATCCACACTACATTCACGTTAGGAGTTAGCAGTAGCAGTAGCAGTTCTCACTAATATGACATGGAAACTACTGCATGATCCACACTACATTCACGTTAGGAGTTAGCAGTAGCAGTAGCAGTTCTCACTAATATGACATGGAAACTACTGCATGATCCACACTACATTCACCTTAGGAGTTAGCAGTAGCAGTTCTCACTAATATGACATGGAAACTACTGCATGATCCACACTACATTCACGTTAGGAGTTAGCAGTAGCAGTTCTCACTAATATGACATGGAAACTACTGCATGATCCACACTACATTCACCTTAGGAGTTAGCAGTAGCAGTTCTCACTAATATGACATGGAAACTACTGCATGATCCACACTACATTCACGTTAGGAGTTAGCAGTAGCAGTAGCAGTTCTCACTAATATGACATGGAAACTACTGCATGATCCACACTACATTCACGTTAGGAGTTAGCAGTAGCAGTTCTCACTAATATGACATGGAAACTACTGCATGATCCACACTACATTCACCTTAGGAGTTAGCAGTAGCAGTTCTCACTAATATGACATGGAAACTACTGCATGATCCACACTACATTCACGTTAGGAGTTAGCAGTAGCAGTAGCAGTTCTCACTAATATGACATGGAAACTACTGCATGATCCACACTACATTCACGTTAGGAGTTAGCAGTAGCAGTTCTCACTAATATGACATGGAAACTACTGCATGATCCACACTACATTCACCTTAGGAGTTAGCAGTAGCAGTTCTCACTAATATGACATGGAAACTACTGCATGATCCACACTACATTCACGTTAGGAGTTAGCAGTAGCAGTAGCAGTTCTCACTAATATGACATGGAAACTACTGCATGATCCACACTACATTCACCTTAGGAGTTAGCAGTAGCAGTAGCAGTTCTCACTAATATGACATGGAAACTACTGCATGATCCACACTACATTCACCTTAGGAGTTAGCAGTAGCAGTTCTCACTAATATGACATGGAAACTACTGCATGATCCACACTACATTCACCTTAGGAGTTAGCAGTAGCAGTTCTCACTAATATGACATGGAAACTACTGCATGATCCACACTACATTCACCTTAGGAGTTAGCAGTAGCAGTTCTCACTAATATGACATGGAAACTACTGCATGATCCACACTACATTCACCTTAGGAGTTAGCAGTAGCAGTTCTCACTAATATGACATGGAAACTACTGCATGATCCACACTACATTCACCTTAGGAGTTAGCAGTAGCAGTTCTCACTAATATGACATGGAAACTACTGCATGATCCACACTACATTCACCTTAGGAGTTAGCAGTAGCAGTTCTCACTAATATGACATGGAAACTACTGCATGATCCACACTACATTCACCTTAGGAGTTAGCAGTAGCAGTTCTCACCAATATGACATGGAAACTACTGCATGATCCACACTACATTCACCTTAGGAGTTAGCAGTAGCAGTTCTCACTAATATGACATGGAAACTACTGCATGATCCACACTACATTCACCTTAGGAGTTAGCAGTAGCAGTTCTCACCAATATGACATGGAAACTACTGCATGATCCACACTACATTCACCTTAGGAGTTAGCAGTAGCAGTTCTCACTAATATGACATGGAAACTACTGCATGATCCACACTACATTCACCTTAGGAGTTAGCAGTAGCAGTTCTCACTAATATGACATGGAAACTACTGCATGATCCACACTACATTCACCTTAGGAGTTAGCAGTAGCAGTTCTCACTAATATGACATGGAAACTACTGCATGATCCACACTACATTCACCTTAGGAGTTAGCAGTAGCAGTTCTCACTAATATGACATGGAAACTACTGCATGATCCACACTACATTCACCTTAGGAGTTAGCAGTAGCAGTTCTCACTAATATGACATGGAAACTACTGCATGATCCACACTACATTCACCTTAGGAGTTAGCAGTAGCAGTAGCAGTTCTCACTAATATGACATGGAAACTACTGCATGATCCACACTACATTCACCTTAGGAGTTAGCAGTAGCAGTAGCAGTTCTCACTAATATGACATGGAAACTACTGCATGATCCACACTACATTCACCTTAGGAGTTAGCAGTAGCAGTAGCAGTTCTCACTAATATGACATGGAAACTACTGCATGATCCACACTACATTCACGTTAGGAGTTAGCAGTAGCAGTAGCAGTTCTCACTAATATGACATGGAAACTACTGCATGATCCACACTACATTCACCTTAGGAGTTAGCAGTAGCAGTTCTCACTAATATGACATGGAAACTACTGCATGATCCACACTACATTCACCTTAGGAGTTAGCAGTAGCAGTTCTCACTAATATGACATGGAAACTACTGCATGATCCACACTACATTCACCTTAGGAGTTAGCAGTAGCAGTTCTCACTAATATGACATGGAAACTACTGCATGATCCACACTACATTCACCTTAGGAGTTAGCAGTAGCAGTTCTCACTAATATGACATGGAAACTACTGCATGATCCACACTACATTCACCTTAGGAGTTAGCAGTAGCAGTTCTCACTAATATGACATGGAAACTACTGCATGATCCACACTACATTCACCTTAGGAGTTAGCAGTAGCAGTAGCAGTTCTCACTAATATGACATGGAAACTACTGCATGATCCACACTACATTCACCTTAGGAGTTAGCAGTAGCAGTAGCAGTTCTCACTAATATGACATGGAAACTACTGCATGATCCACACTACATTCACCTTAGGAGTTAGCAGTAGCAGTTCTCACTAATATGACATGGAAACTACTGCATGATCCACACTACATTCACCTTAGGAGTTAGCAGTAGCAGTTCTCACTAATATGACATGGAAACTACTGCATGATCCACACTACATTCACCTTAGCAGTAGCAGTTCTCACCAATATGACATGGAAACTGCTGCATGATCCACACTACATTCACCTTAGCAGTAGCAGTTCTCACCAATATGACATGGAAACTGCTGCATGATCCACACTACATTCACCTTAGGAGTTAGCAGTAGCAGTTCTCACTAATATGACATGGAAACTACTGCATGATCCACACTACATTCACCTTAGGAGTTAGCAGTAGCAGTTCTCACTAATATGACATGGAAACTACTGCATGATCCACACTACATTCACCTTAGGAGTTAGCAGTAGCAGTTCTCACTAATATGACATGGAAACTACTGCATGATCCACACTACATTCACCTTAGGAGTTAGCAGTAGCAGTTCTCACTAATATGACATGGAAACTACTGCATGATCCACACTACATTCACCTTAGGAGTTAGCAGTAGCAGTTCTCACCAATATGACATGGAAACTACTGCATGATCCACACTACATTCACCTTAGGAGTTAGCAGTAGCAGTTCTCACCAATATGACATAGAAACTACTGCATGATCCACACTACATTCACCTTAGGAGTTAGCAGTAGCAGTTCTCACCAATATGACATAGAAACTACTGCATGATCCACACTACATTCACCTTAGGAGTTAGCAGTAGCAGTTCTCACCAATATGACATGGAAACTACTGCATGATCCACACTACATTCACCTTAGGAGTTAGCAGTAGCAGTTCTCACCAATATGACATAGAAACTACTGCATGATCCACACTACATTCACCTTAGGAGTTAGCAGTAGCAGTTCTCACTAATATGACATGGAAACTACTGCATGATCCACACTACATTCACCTTAGGAGTTAGCAGTAGCAGTTCTCACCAATATGACATAGAAACTACTGCATGATCCACACTACATTCACCTTAGGAGTTAGCAGTAGCAGTTCTCACTAATATGACATGGAAACTACTGCATGATCCACACTACATTCACCTTAGGAGTTAGCAGTAGCAGTTCTCACTAATATGACATGGAAACTACTGCATGATCCACACTACATTCACCTTAGGAATTAGCAGTAGTAGTAGCAGTTCTCACTAATATGACATGGAAACTACTGCATGATCCACACTACATTCACGTTAGGAGTTACTCCAAGGGTTTGGGTTCTTGGACTATCAGGCGGATAACGTCAACCCAGATAAGACATTTATCTCCAGCACCTTTTTTTTTTTTATCTAAAAATTTTTTTTTTCATGGAAATCGCTCCAGACAAGGCATGAAGCCACTTGATATAAGGAGCTATCAAGAACAAATATGATAATCGCAAACACAGGAGAGGCCTATTGACCTTAGTCTTGAAAAGACCAAAATTATATGATTGTCGCAAAGACAGCAGACGTTTTATATTATGTCTTTCAAAACGTTTTTGTAATGCTTAATCCAGTCATTTTTGGTAATGGTTTTATGCTTCAAGTTCCTGATATCTTCAGACATTTATTTATTTTTATGGAAATCGCTCCAGACAAGGCATGAAGCCACTTGATACAAAGAGCTAGCAATAACGAAAGATGATTATTGCAAAGACTATAGATGCCTATATTGGTCTTAGTTTTGAAATAGCCAAGGCTGTAGGTGAAAGGAAAACAGTCAACAGGAAGAGAGTTCCCCAAGCTTGCGGTTCTTGGAAAGAAGCTACTGGAATAGGAAGCTGTATTACAATTGAGTATCAAAAGAGCGGATTGATGGAGACCACTAGACCAACGAGTCAAACAAGCTGGAACAAAAGAAGCGAGGAATAGATCACATAATTCTGAAGAACACATGCCATAATAGTATTTATAGAAAAGACTGAGACTAGCACCATCACGTCTGAGAGAGAGGGTGCAGAGAAGAATAAAGGGTAGGGCCAATCAAATTGCAGATATGTTTCTGCACCTTATCAAGAACCCTTAAATGGGATGGCAAAAAAAGATAAATGAAAGAAGATTTACTCAAGTCGTCTTCACGTACGACACACACTAACCAGCAATTCTTCCCCCTTTGTCAGAAGCATCGCTCTTGGAAGGTGAGGACTAAGGGAGAGAGTAGGGGAAGCGAAAGTTACAAGTCTGTCGAAAGTACATCCACGGTGCATTTTCTACTCTCCATCAGTGAGGGTGTACAAATTTGATGTCAGAATTGTGCACTTGTACGATACGCACAACATTCACTGCTTCCGCAATATCTGATTTCAGGTTGTCGTAATTGTATTCTTAGTATCGCCCGCACTGAGGATTGAACCTTCAACCTCCAGAAGACTGTCACCTAAAACTGATTATTACTTTTTTAAAAAAAATTTTTTTTTTTTTAACATAGTTCACCCAAACAAGGCAGGCCGCCACTGTAGACGTAAGGAGCTACTGAGAAAAAGGGTGAGATTTTTTGGGGGGTGGGGATCAACCTAAATTGGGAGCTGTGCAGCGAGATATCTGTTTACATTAGTTTTAAATTTCTGCATGTCAGTACCGTCAGGAAAACAGGAAGCAGGGAGGGAGTTCCAGAGTCCAACATCACGCGGAAAGAAGCTTTTGGAGTAGAAAGCTCTTCGCCATCTGGGGACCTCCACAGTGAATGGATGGGATTTGGCAGATTGTCGGGTTGGTCAAGTGAATTTGCGTCGTGTGGGGGGGGGGGGCACTAGAGCAGCAAGTTCATCAGAGCACAATCCATT
The DNA here is from genome assembly GCA_963556195.1 of Sepiola atlantica. Lineage (NCBI taxonomy): Eukaryota > Metazoa > Mollusca > Cephalopoda > Sepiida > Sepiolidae > Sepiola > Sepiola atlantica. Next base: position 43,978,274 of record OY744554.1, read on the forward strand.
GAAGTACTTGTAAAGCAGGCACAAGGAAGCAACATTGCGGCGATGGCAGTTTATGTCCATTCCATCACAGGTTCTGAAGAAGGTCGGAGGCTACATCGGCTGAAACGTGAGAATGATAGTCCGAATAATCTAACTTATACAAATTTTGAATCTTCATCTCAAAAATTCCGAAAACTATTCTTGCTTGTTTACATTTTCGCAAGGGATTGACGGGATTTTCATCCGCAAACGTTAATCGTAAAACAATGAAAAAGTTACACGTGCCCCAAAGAGGTGTATAGTTTATATATGTTTTGAGGCATGTCCGTCCGTCCGTCCGGATTTTTCTCTGCAACCATCCATTGAATTTTTCTGAATTGCATGAAGTTGTAACTTTTGTCAGGTTAGAAAGTGACATTCTCCGATTTTTGAAAAAAAATCTGGTTAGCCCCCCCAGGGGGTCAAAAGGCCACGAAATGGCAAAAAAATGACATTTTTTGCCTCATAACTTTTCATCCATCCATTCAATTTCTCTGAAACTTGGTCAAAATGTGGAGGCAATTGTTCCTAATAGAAAATAAGTATCGCTGACCTTGGAAAAAATCTGGTTCGCGCCCCCAGGGTGTCAAAAGCCCCGAAAATAGCAAAAAATGACTCTTTTCTCCCATAACGTTTGATCCATCCATTCAATTTTTCTGAAACTTGGCCAAAATGTAGAGGCAATTGTTCTGGATATAAAATGAGCATCTTTGACCTCAGAAAAATTCTGGTTCGTTCCCCCAGGGGGTCAAAGGGGGGTAAAAAATGCCCCAAATTATCCAAATTTATTGCATTTTACACTCGTCACATACAGAGGGGGGGCCACACACGCGCGGCTTGTTATTATTATTTTATGTTGTGTTTAAACTGCTTAAAGCTTCAGAATCTGAATGTGAGTACCATCATGGCCTCCGTTCCATCTCGAGAGACAATGGATACCCCCTGTAAAGATTGGCTGTGCGTGCAATTGTGAAGCAAGGGTTGCACAAAAGCCAACCACACCTCTCCTGAGTCGGCACTGCTTGATTCTAGTGGCAAGGAGAAGTCCAGGACGACTGGAAACAATGCCGGGATAAGCAGAGATCACATACAGCACCTGGTATTCCCCAAATGGTCACCCATTTTAGGACTGACCACTGCACTTATTTATCTACCTCCCACAGCGATAAGATGTGACACAAGGTCTGGAAAGTGGGATTTGAAAAGCCAGCGCCCGAGAAGGTGAGAACTCTGGCCTACAAAAAATGCCTGGGCAGCCCCGTCGGCATTCCCTCAGTAAGCGATAAACTTACTCCACCCCAAAGAGGGGAGGCAAAGCCTGGGAGGGTGGACCTCTTGGAACTGCACAGAACAGATCGGCGGAATCAAGGCTCAAAGGCCAAGACGGTACCGGTCTATAGGGTGTAGTATACATCGGAACAGATACCACACTTTGATCTTAGCCAAAAGGCCAATGGTTGCTAACATCTCGAAGTGAAATTGGAATCAACTGGATTCGAACTTGGCACACCTAGGACGTCAGTCTGTGTCGTTATCCACTTAACCACCGTCACCTCTCCTTTTTGGGTGAACTAGCATAGGAGGACCCTTCAAATTTGAAAAGGAATTTGGAAGCCTTTAAACTGTCGAATAGAAAGTCATTTAAACTTGCTTTAAAATTCTTAGCAAATCCTTATCTATTAAAAGTAAAGAAAAACAAATACAAAAAAAACAAACTCTGTGCAGCAAGTTTTAATATTTTTAATTTTTTCTTTTTTAATCTAAAGTTTAAATCATCCGAAATAATTTATTTTAATGTACACAATTATTTGTCAACTTCAAATTGATCCCCCATTTGGTAAAAAAAAAAAAAAAAAAAAAAAAAAAAAACTAAGTAAAAAGGCTCCCGGGTAACGCCGATTTCATACAACTAATTATTAATAAATGAATATTTAAAACTTTTTTTTCTTTTTAAATTAATTATCTAAAGTTTAAATAATGTCTTAAAGCTTGTCAAATCGGCAAAAAATCGTACAACATTAATTGATGGAGCTGATTAATTTGCCCTCTCACCGGTTGCAAAGTCAGACAAAACTAATCGCATAAGATTTGGCAGCCATTTTTTTGGAAGCTAACCGCTTCAATATAACCAAATAATCTTTCAAAGCTTGTTTCTGTTTACTCCCCCACCCTACGGGGGCAGAATTAAAAACAAGGTCGTTTTTTTTTTTAACGTGGAAGAAAATCCAGCCCCCCCCCCCCAAAAAAAAACGAGTCACTCTCGTCTCAGTCTTGAAGGATTTCTCCTTCACTGACCGAAGACAGAAAAGATAAAATGTATCAGAACAGGTACTACACTTTTCTCCTAGCTAGCTAGGTCGTTTTTTAAAAAAATTTTTTTTAACGTGGGTGGGAAATCCAGCTCTCCTCAAAAGGGTGACTCTAGATGGGGGGGAGACAAAACTAAAAATTGCCTCATTCTAGAAGGATTTCTCCTTTTCTGACCTAAGACAGAAAAGATGAAGCGTAGTATCAGAACAGATGCTACACTTTGGCTCCTAGCACAGAAGGTCTGATCCGACATCCGAAGTGCTAATCTATTTCGATGTAAGCAAGTGTCTGTCAACTGTGAACTGATCCCCCAATTTCTGGCCATTGTTGTTTTGTCGTTTGCAGTAGTTTGAGAAGGAGGAAGGGGGAGTGAAGGCAGATCTGAAAAGCCAAAACGGAACCCGACGTTTGTCGTTTATTTCGCTACTTTTCATAGAAATGTTTAGTGATGATGCGATGCTAACAATCCTTGTTGGACCCTTTTAAAGGTAAACACATTCTTGGCTTTAGCTTGAAACTGATTATTAAATCTGTTTCAAGGGTTTTTTCTTTTCTTCTCTTTTTTTTCGTTGTTTTGAAATGAAAACAGTTTTTTTTTTTTTTTTTTTTTGAGAATTTTTGTTTTTTTGTTTAGAATTCTCAGTTTTACATTCGTTCTAAAATGGACCAAACTTTAAAAAAGTCTTTTAGCTAATTAATTTTAATAATAATAATAATGATAATAATAATAATAAAACAATTATTAAAGATTAACACCCTACGCTTAAAATCCAAAAAGAAATGAAATTAGATTTTAGACGATTACGTGTGAATATCCTAATAAAAAATAAAGAAAACACAGACGATTATTTTAGAATTTACAGTAGGAGATCAGTTTCGCATATACATTTAGCGTAAAGTGATCCCCCATTTCAGGGTCATCTTAGTATTTTAGGGCAGTTAACCAATGGGAGATAAATTCTGTGCGTTTTTTTTTTTAGGGGTGGGTTTACTTTTTTTAATTTTTAAGGCGATTACGTGTTTTACGACCTTGCCACTCAGACTTAGGGTTAGTATGGGAAAATATTTACTTAGTTGCCCTAAAAAGTTAGAATGGCCCGAAAAAAAAAAACACATTATACGTTGAAACTCTAATTTTTTTTTTTCGCCAAGTTTTTCACGATGTTAATACCGTAGCACGTAATCGCCTTAAAAAAACAAGAAAAAGAATCTCATTTTCTTTTTCTTTTTTTCTTTTAGGGGAAGGGGGGGGGTAGCAAATTTACCGAATATTTTTTCAGCTTAGAATTTAAAAATATTTATTTTAAAATAAAATTGAAAAAAAAAAATAAGAAAAATTCGATTTTTTTTTTCTCGATTTTTATTTTAGAACTTTTTTTATTTCATTAGATATTAATCAAGTATTTATTGAAATAAAAATAAACTAAGTGAAAAGTGTCAAAAAAAAAATATTTAAAAAATCCGGTCATAAATATAATTGGGATTTATTTTTTTGATTAACACCGGTTCGCAATTTCCTATTTCAGATGAAGTGGCTACTTTCTATTTTACTACGAACTTTTATAAACCCTATTTAAAAAAAAGAAGTAAAATGACTATATATTTCACTTAATCTTTCGATTAAATAAATAAATAAAAATAAAAATGTACCTTTAATAGTATAACGTTGGAAATATTAAAAAAAAAAATAAATAAAATAATAATTAAAAAAACATTAAATTATTTTTATTTAATAAATACATCTTATAAAAAATGTTTTTTTTTTTTTCAATTTTAAATATAAGCAAAAACATTTAATTCGTTTGTAGATAAATAAATATATCTGATAAAAAATGTTTTTTTTTTTCACTTATAAAAGATTAAAAATTTTATTGGTTATCTTGAACTTTTCAGCTTTAAGATGGCTACCATTAAAACCATATTACTGTAACCAAATTAGTTGTAATTTTTAAAAGAATTCGGTTCAAGTAATAATTTAATGACCAAACAAAACCGTAATAATTAAACCAAGCCATTGAATTCCAAATTTCTATTTTAAGAGTTTAATAGATTACATTAAAATAAACTCATTAAATCAGTCCCCATTTAGTTGCCTCCCCACGAGGGCAGAGTTAGACACGATGTAGGTTTTGAATCCCCCCCCCCCCCCAAAGGGTACACTCTGGATTAGGGCAAAAATTAAAATTGCCTCAGTCTAGAAGGATATCTCCACCACTGACCGAGAAAAGATGAAGTGTACTATCAGAACACGAACAGATACTACGCTTTGCTCTTCGCCAAACGGTCAAGGAAGAGAACCATTTTTTAATGTCTGAGTATTTGTTTAGTCATTAAATTATTAATTGAACCAAATTGGTATAGAATTATAACTAATTTAGTTAAGATAATAATGTTTGAATAGTAACCATCTTAAAGCTGAAATGTTCAATATAACCATTTTTTAAAATTTATTTATTGGTATTATTAAATTTGTCGTAAATGAAAGTTTCATTTTATTTGCAAGTCATCTTTTCGTATTTCTTGAGGGAAATACATTTTCGTTCGAGAAAAGTCGTCCTCTTTTAGTTTCGTATCCAACATTTTTTTTTTCTTCCTCATTTCCATTTTTCTTTTAATATTAAAAAAAAAATTAAAAAAATATCTCGACTAGCAGGGACACTCAACGTTGCCCGGGAATGAAAGTTGTTTCAATGTTATATATGTCTTGTGGTATTCATCCGATGTTACCCGGGTTGAGACATATTACCTGCGGAAAAATAATTCAAAATATAGCCATGTTTATTTATTTTTTTATTTTTTTACTAAGATTAAACAAAAAAAAAAAAAAAATCGGGTAAATTTGTCGTTTCCCTGCCAAAATGGCGGACAATGAATCGGCTGCTTTTTTTCTGATTTTTTTTCGACCTCACAAATGAGTAAGTAAACCCAAATCAATTACTTTGGACTAATTTCCCAGCTGTATTTCCTTTAAAATAATTTATGGTAAATCTGAAATTAGTTCAAAACAATTTATCTGGGGTTACTTACTCATTTGTGAGGTCGGAAAAGCAACCGATTCATTGTCCGCCATCTTGGCTGGGAAACGACTAATTTACCAAAATTCTGAAATAACGTTATTATTTATAAACCCATTCTTAACATGGGGAGGGTGGTGTTAACTATTCTGTACTTTCACCTAACAATTTGATGAACAAAAGATACCGTAAAAATTGAATTTAACTTGAAAATCCGATCTAAAAAATAGCCCGGTCCGTAAACTGCAGAAGTACTGATTTCAATATATATTCGATAAATAAATAGTAAATAATACAGATACAATTCAGTGTGAATTTATCAAAGTTATGTAGAGACGAGAAACACACACACACACACGCAAGGTTTTGTCTGAATAGTTTTATTAACACAGAACCATTTCGGTATTCATGTAATAATAATATGGACTTGAAGCAAACAAAATATAACTTTTACCGAACGCAAAAATGGCGGTCGATTTTGTTTGGAGGTGGTCGCTAATTTCAGGCATAAAAGATAGTTAAAAAAAGAAAAGAAAAAGGCTTACCTACCACTAACCCTAAGTCCGGGGGTTACCACCATTTCTTGTAAGTTTCAAGTGTCTCTTGGCCTTGATAAATGATGACTCCCAATAGTATTTATTTACCTCCTCTCCAGGAGGTTAGGCACAAGGCCAGTTTTATCTTACTCCCACAAGGTAAGATGTGACCCAAGGTCGGGTTGGGAAAGTGGGACTTGAAAAGCCAGCGCCCGAGAAGGTGAGCTTTCTGGGCAGCCCCGTCGGCATTCCCCGGTAGGGCCGTCTCAGGCAGTAAGCAATAAACTTACTCCTCACCAAAGAGGGGAGGCAAAGCCTGGGAGGGTGAACCTCCTAGAACTGCAGAGGACAAACCCATAGACCGGCGGAATCAAGCCCCGAAGGCCAAGACGATACCGGTCTATGGGGTGCAGTATCCATCGGAACAGATACTTACACTTTGATCTTGGCCAAAAGACCCCAATAGTAAAACGAGCCGAACCATGTTTACATTTTCGTTTCAAATAGGATTGTTAGTAATCCGATTTAGTTTTCCCTTTATTTTATTTTTGATTTCGATAAATTTGTAGATAAACACCTTTCGCTGATCCCCCCCCAAAAAAAATCAGATTCGTACTATTTTTTTAGACCCTGACAAACTTGGCAGAAAGAAAAAGAAAAAAAAAAACCCTGATTATTTTAGAATTTAGAGTGAGAGATTTAACGTAAAATTACCCCCCCCCCCCATTTCCAGGCCATTCTAACTTTTTAGGGCAATTAACCACATTTTTTTTTTTTACCACGAAACCTAAGTCTGGGTGGCAAGGTTGTAAAACCACACGTAATCGCATAATGTTCATCGTGGACTTTCTACTCTTCATGGTGTTGTCTACTTTGGAAAAGGCTGTCCATCTCTCATAGCAAAAAGAAATAGAATGACCTGGAAATAGGTGATCATTTTACGTTAAATTTATGTGAAACTGATCCCTAACTCTGAATTTTCAAATTATTTTTCTTTCGTCGTTTTTTTTTTTTTCTGGTTTCCACTAAGCATTTTTAGGATATTCACACATGTAATCGCCTAAAAAAAGTAGAATCTCAATTTTTCTTTTGTCTTGGACGGACACTATCCACTCCTAAACTCCATCCCTACTTCATTTCAAAAAAAATTTTTTTTTTTATAGAAATCGCTCCAGACAAGGCAAAAAAATAATACTGCGTCAAGGTTAAAAATTATCCGAAGATCTTTTTTTTCTTTTTTAACATAGTTCACCCAAACAAGACAGGCTACTACTGTAGCTGTAAAAGGCTACTACTAAAAGTTAGGGTGAAAGAATGATAAATTTCGGACTGTCGTCCGATGAACTTACTACTCTGGTGCCCCCCACAACGCAAATTCACTAGACCAACCCGACAATCTGTCAAATCCCATCCATTCACTGTGGAGGTCCCCAGATGCCGAAGAATTTTCTACTCCAAAAGCTTCTTTTCTTCATGCCGCTGGACTCTGGAACTCCCTCCCTCCCTGCTCCCTGTTTTCCTGACGGTACTGACATGCAGAAATTTAAAACTAATGTAAACAGACATCTCGCTGCACAGCTCTCGATTTACATTTTGAAATGTAAGTTTTTGTTTACAAACCCACAGATATTTCCATGCAGTTTAACTGATACTAGTATTTTCATTCGATGTCGACCAGATTGTCATAACAATCAACTCAAACATTAAAATTAATCCGGAAAGAATTCAATTATTTAAAGAATGAATATTAAAAATCAGACAAATTAGTTTTCAAAGAAAAATTTTCATGTTTTAAAAATGAAAAAAAATTTATGACAACACCATTTTATTATTAAGTATTAATTTAATGTTTGCTGTCTAGCCTACGCAACTTACACGAAATAATACATTTTCACAAAGATTTCTAATAAAGTAATGGGTTAATTATATTCCGTGATCGTTAATTAATAAATACTGAAAATTTAATTAAAATTGGTTGATTTCCTGAATTTTGATGAATTTTTAAGTGAAAGAAGGGGTCAAAATGGCCATAGTCTGACTGTTTGACAAATCTCATTTGTTACTTTATCGCATGACATCATTTTCTAGCACTCTGGCCTCCTTTACTTATGATGGCCGTGGCTCGGCCCACCTCCCGAAAACATTTTTTTTTGAGTTGTCAATTTTCCGAACATTTGTTAACAAAATAATAAATAAAAATCTTTTATAAATTTAAAAAATATTTAAATCCTCGAAATTTGTTCTACAAGCAATATTTTATGGTGCTTATATAGATGTGGGCAACTGTGAAAATCGCGGTTACACGGGTGAAAATCGCGGTTACAAAAGTGAAAATCGCAGTTACGCAGGCGAAAAGCGCAGTTACGCAGGTGAAAATCGCAGTTACACAGGCGAAAATCAGTTACACAGGTGATAATCGCAGTTACACAGGTGAAAAGTGCAGTTACACAGGCGAAAAGCGCTGTTACGCAGGCGAAAATCGCAGTTACACAGGCGAAAATCACAGTTACACAGATGAAAATCGCAGTTACACAGGCGAAAATCGCAGTTACACAGGCGAAAATCGCAGTTACACAGGTGAAAATCGCAGTTACACAGGCGAAAATCGCAGTTACACAGGCGAAAATCGCAGTTACACAGGCGAAAATCGCAGTTACACAGGTGAAAATCGCAGTTACACAGGTGAAAATCGCAGTTACACAGGTGAAAATCGCAGTTACACAGGCGAAAATCGCAGTTACACAGGCGAAAATCGCAGTTACACAGGCGAAAATCGCAGTTACACAGGTGAAAAGCGCAGTTACACAGGCGAAAAGCGCAGATACACAGGCGAAAATCGCAGTTACACAGGTGAAAATCGCAGTTACACAGGTGAAAATCGCAGTTACACAGGTGAAAATCGCAGTTACACAGGCGAAAATCGCAGTTACACAGGCGAAAATCGCAGTTACACAGGCGAAAATCGCAGTTACACAGGCGAAAATCGCAGTTACACAGGCGAAAATCGCAGTTACACAGGCGAAAATCGCAGTTACACAGGCGAAAATCACAGTTACACAGGCGAAAATCACGGTTCCAAATAAAATAACCGGAAACCTCTTTGAAACGTATCAGACTGAGTCGGTGTGTTCTTACCAGTCGGGGATACATTCTCGACAATCAGTCCGACAGTGACTTTGTTGCTGTCGGCCTAAGGTATGGTTCTGTTCAGCCTCGGGAAATCCACCCTCCCAGGCTTTACTTTCTCTTTGAGAAGGGGGTTAGTTTATTGCTAGTCGCCTGATGCATTCCTACCGGGGAATGCCAACGAGGCTGCGCAGGCATTTTTTTGTAAGCCAGAGCGCGCTAATCCTACCGCGCTGGCTAACCACACTTGACCTCATGTCCAACCTCCTGGAAAGGAGATAAATAAAATAATTATGTATCTACACGAAAAATTAACAAAAATTATATCATTTTAAAACAAAAATTTCTTTTAGGGTTCTGCCATTGATTCAAGCGAGAAAAAAAAAACCCCACAAAATTCAGGGGGAGATAACTCGTTCTGTCATATTAACAATAAAAAATCAATGGCAAAATACGATGAAACTTATGTTTATTTTTAATTAAAATTCTACTCGATCATTTTCCCTAATTTTTAGTGAGGATACTTCTTTTTTCCTGATATGTAAGTATAAACAAGAGTTTTTTTTTTTTTTTGAATTGCGTTTCGCATACGTTTTTTATATAAGCACCTATTTTATTTATATTTGCGTTTTTAAATTTCCAAAAATTAAGGAGTCAGTTCGACTAAAAATTGATTTTTCTTTTTTCTAAAAAAAAAAAAAAAAAAAAACTAAATAAAATATTAGGGTCAAATTAGCGTGGGTCCTAATCTGTGAAAGCACCATTAATTTAAACACGTACGCAGGGCGTAAAAAATGTTTTGCAGCATCGATCAGTTGGGGGGGAGGGGTGGTAATGAAAAATATAACACCTCCCCAAATAATCTTTGCCTCAAAAATGTCAACAATTTTTGAAGAGAAAGGTTATCTCTAAACACTTCCAATACCGAAGATTTTTATTGAAATACGATAATTAGACGCATTTTTGAAAAATTGTATTTTCATGCCATTAGAGCAGATGCTTGCTTTTTGTTCATCCCTATAAAACGGCAAATTATTTTTTTCCCGTACACCGGTTGAAATGTGAGACCAAACTAATCACAAACATTTGTCAGCCATTACAGAGCTGAAATGTTCAAGATAACATGAAGCCATTAAACCGACGAATAAGTGTTTTCTGGCTCTGAATTAAAGCATGACTAAGGTAGTTTGAAAAGTCACACATTGGAAACGTTGCTGAAATGGCAATAATAAGGAGACTATTTTTGCAAACTATTTTGAAAACATGGTGTGTAGCACGCGGTTACATGAATAAGGTAGTTTGAAAAGTCACACATTGGACACGTTGTTATTCACGTAACCGCGTGCTACACAGTGTCATATCAACATTAGTCGTCGATAACATCAAGACGAATTTCAACTTGACTGCGATAGATATGTCTCAGTCAGGGAGAAAAAAAGAAGAGAAAAAAAAAATGCTTATACTTCTGACAAGGGTATTTATTACCGAAAGTCCTCAAGTTTAAAAAAAAAAGAAAAAAAAGTTTTTAAAGTAAATAAATAATTTATTTTAAAAAAACAAATAATTTGCGTTGTTCAGGTTTTCAAAATATTTAAAAATAATATTCTCCTTATTATTAACATTTCAGCAACGTTTTCAATGTGTGACTTTTCAAACTACCTTATTCACGTAACCGCGTGCTACACACAACATTGGTCGTTGATAACATCAAGACGAATTTCAACTTGACTGCAATAGATATGTCTCAGTCAGGGAGAAAAAAGAAGAGAAAAAAAATGCTTATACTTCTGACAAGGGTATTTATTACCGAAAGTCCTCAAGTTAAGAAAAAAAAGTTTTCAAGAGAAAAATAAATAATTTATTTTAAAAAAACAAATAATTTGCGTTGTCCAGGTTTTCAAAATATTTAAAAATAATATTCTCCTTATATAATATATATATATATATATATATATATATATATATATATATATATATATATATGTGTGTGTATATATATTGACCTCCAGAGCAGCTGCTTGGTTCCAAACAACAGATCTTCGAAAGAGATTGTAGAGGCTGTTGAGGGCCACAATTTCTTATTTTATTTTTTCATTTAATCCATTATTATTATTATAATATATATATATATATATATATATATATATATATATAGTGAATGCTTTATTCAAACATGTACAAGGTCTGCTACACTGGCATGTCGATGTTATCGATCTACAGCTATCAAGAGCTGAGGTCTCTCAGCTCTTGATAGCTGTAGATCGATAACATCAACATGCCAGTGTAGCAGACCTTGTACATGTTTGAATAAAAGCATTCACAATACAGCTCTATATTTTTATTGAGCACTCTTTTATAAGCCCGGTTTGATTCCCTTTGGATTTCTACCCTGTGGATTTTTACCCTACCTATATATATAATTTTTCTTTTCTTTTTGTTCTCCCTCCTGTAATATTCTCATCTTGTGTTGTATAAATGAACTTTATAAATCTCATCATATCTGTTGAAATGATTATGGGGAGAGAGAGAGGCGGGAGTGATACGAGACAAATGAGCATATTATCTCGCAGTTTAGTCGATACCAACAACCATATCTCTTAGATTGCTAATACCTGTAGATCTGACGCAGAGAACGGCTTCTTCACCCCCCCCACCCCGTTCACCTATGTTTAGATATTTATTAGTTTAACATATCTAGGTGCCACCTACGTTCTACTCCCAGACAGAAGACAAAGAGCCAGCAAACAGATTATACCGAACTCCACTGCTGTAAAAATGGTTATATATATATATATATACATATATATATATATATATATATATATATATATATATACATATACATATATATATACATATATATATATATACATATATATATATATATATGTATATATATATATACATATATACATATATATATATATATATTAGAGTTGGGCGGTTTTGAAATTTTGGTTTCGGTATCGGTTTCGGTTTTTTTCCCCTTAAAACCTCGGTTTACGGTTCGGTTTTTCGTTTTTTTTGAAAAAATTTTTTTTACTATGGAAGCTATTCATTCTCTTGTGTGATGATTAGTTATTATTCAACGTTTAGTTGAATTATGCCACTGTTTCGATAATTTTGTGACTGAATCATTCTCCATGATATGAATCATATAGGTTTTAAGGTGTTGACTGTTGTAATCAAAGTTCTGATACCTTTTCAACAGTTAACTCGTTAAAACAGTGACCAAAGATTCATGAAAGATTTCTGAGGAATAAAACTGAGTTTGAATATACATTCTATCTAATTCTTTAACCCATCAGAAGCTAAAATATAACTCAGAAATGCAAGAAATTAAAAAACGAAAATTTATTTAAACAAACAAAATAATTTTACAAATAAAATTAAGCAAAAATGATGATGAAAATGAAATATTGTCAAAATTATTTGACAGATAAAAATTTTAATTTTTTAATAGGTGAAAATGTTTGCAAGACGTTGTGTCTTGTCGCGTAAAATAAACACACCATATACTTCTCGAATTGCCGGTGTTGACTGTTGGGATGTCTGTCATTTTGTGTGCTCGAAGTTCTGTCAACTGGTGCGTGTTGGGGTTAATATTTGTTTTTAAGACAGGGTAATAAAACTTTATAGACATGCGTAAAAGACTAGTAGTACACCCGAAAACCGCGCCAAAGGAAAAGGAAGGATGGTTAAAAAAAAGTAGAGATTATTAATTCACCTAAAGTCATTTTTTAAGCTTTAAGGTAATTTTAGTCATAGAATTCATGACTTGGATTAAAGTTTAATAATTAAACTTTCGAATAAATTGTCAACTCTAAATAAATACCATATTAACAATTTAGTAAAATATAAATCGTTGCATAGTTTACTTTTTGAATAACCCATTTTTGGGAGAGAAAACGGTATAGTTGAGAGATAGTTCTCTAGAAATGACAATTTATGTATGAAGTGGCTTTTCAAAAGTAAACAATGAAATGCCTAATGTTTAAAATAATTTTTAAAATCAGAATAAAGTGATACTAGCATTGGCAACTACTTTTTTTCTTTTTAAATGTTTATACTCGCTCACTACTTTTCGTTTATTTACTTTTACAAGTATTTTTTAAATTTCATTTTAATAACTTATTTTTTTAGATAACTCTGAAACAAACAAATAATTATTTTACAATTTTGAGTTGAATCAAATAGATTTTCGACATCATACGGAACGCGTTTGATTTTTTCTTTTTCATTTGAAAATAGTTTATGCTAAAAATACGATGTCATGTTGTCTGTCGTATTTCTCTTTTTTTCATTTGAAAATTCAAAATGTTAATGATAAACAAACTGTAAACAAAGATTTCTTCCTACAAGTAGCAATACACATGAAAAAATTTAAATTGCTTAAAATATCTCAATAATGGCATATATAGAAAGAGCTTGATGATCTAAGAAAGAATCTTTTAAATTTTTTTAAATCTGACTAAAAATAAGGAAGTTATGACTATTTTTGTGCCTCACACAATTGGATATTTTCTCCTCTTTTAAGACCATATGCGTTTCGTCACATTTTTTACACTAATTTTTTCAGTAAAAATGTTATATCTTTGTTAAAACACAAGATTAAGCAATGAAATTTACCATATAATTGTATTTTTGTACAAGGAATCAGAATATGCCACTGAAAATCTCCAGAAATTAATGGTTTCCAAGTAATCTGCACTAAGTGCACATAAATATGCTGCAATACCTTAAAAATACCATGAATCCATTAAAAGAAAGAAGTTAGAAAACTCAAAGTTGAATTGTAATACATTTTATGTACAAGAAACTAAAATCTAATACTAGGACTGTTTAAAAATGAATATATTGCAAGATTTCTTTAGCATTATTGTAGATTTACACCTTCTGCTAACTCACCCCCTTACCTCCCCAAAATATGAGATTCTACTTTTTTTATTTAGGCAATTACATGTTAACACCCTGAAAAACTTGGCAGAAAGAAAGAAACAAAAACATTTTAGAATTTAAAGTGGGGATCAGTTTCACAGTTTCAAGGCCATTCTAGCGTTTTAGGACAGTTAATTATTTTTTCTATGGGAGATAAATCTTGTGCGTTTTTCTTGTTTTGTTTTTTTTTCTTTTTTTTTAGACGATTATGAGGGTCTTTGTGGGAGGAGGGGGGCTTACCACTTGAACTTCAGGTTAGTGGTAGGGCTA